>JAWRVF010000617.1:0-218061 GCA_036785485.1 Physcomitrellopsis africana | reverse complement strand
AAAGATCATTAAAAAGATGGAGAAAAATCTAAAAAATACAAAGGCTCTTTTAAATGGTGAGTATATTTCTGGAATATATGAAGGAAAAGGCATTGGAGATGATATATTGCAAGTTTTATGCAACTTGCAGATTAAAGAAGAAAAAAATAATGGTACAGATATTATGATTGAAATTCACTTGAGAGCATTGTATCAAGAAATAATAGATGCAATGAATAGCAAGGATTTATGCCAAAGTTATAAGTTGGATCTTGAGGCCATGATAAATACAAAATATAAAACAGTGGCCAAAAAGGTAAAGCCTATAGCAACTCAACTTCCATTGGATAGTGATGAGCATGTCAAACAAGCAGAGAAGGAGCCAAGTTTAAGAGAAGCTAGGAAGATTGGGCACAAGTTTACTAAAGAAACATTAGCAAACTTGAAGATTGGAGGGAGAGAATTCTTGTTAGAACAAGAAGAAAAGAGGTTTCAAGAGATGCTCTCAAAACATGGAAAGGCCTTTGCCTCTTCTCCAGATGAGATTGGATGTGTGCGACCAGGTTTAGTAGCACCCATGGTTATTTTTACAGTACCACATGTACCATGGGATTTGAAGCCAATACCAGTTCCACGAGCATTACTTCCTAAATTAGTTGACTTATTGAAGGAGAAAATGCATATGGGAATACTTGAGCCTTCAATGGCTCCATATTCTAATCGTTGGTTTACTGTTCCTAAGAAGTCTGGAGCATTACGATTCATCCAAGATATGCAACCAGCTAACCAAGTTACCATTAGGAACAAAGGATCAGGACCAATTGTAGATGAAGTAGCAGAAGCGTTTGCTGGATATGCCATATATTCCATTGGAGATCTGTACTCTGGTTATAATCAATTTCAATTGGCCATTGAAAGCAGAGACTTGACAACCATGAAAACTCCGTTAGGATTGGTTCGAATGTGCACATTGCCTCAAGGTGCTACAAACTCAGTGGCACATATGCAAAATGCAATGAATCAAATCTTGAGAGAGTTTGTACCAGAAAAGACTATACCCTTTGTGGATGACATTCCTATCAAAGGATGTAAAGAAGAATATAAAGACTGTACTTTGGATGATCATGGTTGCAGAGCATTTGTAAGAATGCATATTAAAGATGTTGATAAGATTTTATGCAAGATTGAAGAAGTAAATTTGACCCTTTCAATTGATAAGTCTAAATTTGATTTTGGAGAAATTTTGGTAGTTGGACATCTTTGTGGACGGTATAGAAGAAGGACTAATCCTAAGAAAGTTGATGCTATTGCAAAAATGATGGCTTGCAGTAACATCACTGAAGTGAGAAGGTTTCTAGGAGTATGTGTCTTCTATCAAATATGGATATCTCATTTTGCTCACATATCAGAGCCTCTTTACAAATTATTAAGAAAGGGAATTAAATTTCATTGGAAACAAGAGCAAGATTTGGCGATGGAAGACTTGAAAGGAATTTTAAAGTCACCTCTAGTTTTAAAACAAGTTGAATATGAGAGTGGAAGACCGGTGATTGTTACAGTGGACACAAGTCCAATAGCCATAGGGTGGGCTGTTGGCCAGGATGATATAAAAGGAGATAGATTTGCTATTCGTTTTGGAACAAGGATTCTTACAGAATGCCAGAGAGCATATCCTCAAGTGAAGAGAGAGCTTTGTGGTGCACTTACTGCTCTAACAACTGAAAGAAATTACTTGATTGGAGCAAATGTTGTATTGGAAACTGATTGCTTACCTCTTCTTGGTATGATTGCCAATTATTCTTCACTAGACATTGTCATGCTTTGATGGATAGCATATATCAAGTCATTGAATCCAGTTTTGGTGTACATTGCTAGAAAAATAAATCCTATGGCAGATATATTATCAAAGACCAAATATTTTCATGAAGAAGAAATGATGGCTCATGAGGAGAGTGAAGACTTTTTAGAAGAAAGGTATGTATTGGCTGTTGATAGAAAAAATTCAACCAATGACATCTTGCCATTCAAAGCAGAGTTATATAAGGGGAGACTACAAGATATTGGACTCTATTTGAGCACTTTGAAGAAGCAAGAGGGGTGGATGGACAAGACTTTCAAAGATATTAGACATCAATCATACAGATATCTATTGAGAGATGGACTTCTTTGGAAGAGGGCAAAAAGAGCTGATGAATTCTCTTTGAAAGTAGTGGATGATCTTGAAATCAATATCCACGTGCTTAGAGAATTTCATGATGCACTTTGGACTAGTCACAGAGGAGTTTGGGCCACTTATACAAAAAGTAAGAAACAATATTGGTGGAAGGATTTATATGAACGGATTACAATCTTGCTTTGGAATTTGGGGAATGATATCTTGTTTTGGCAGGGAAGAGCTAAACTTTGTTGAAAGGAAGAGCTTTCAAACTTTTTTGAAGGAATTTTCAAATTCATTCTTGAAGATATTTTTAGTAGATATGGAAGTATTGGAAGAATGAGAGCTGATAGGGATGAATTAGATGCAATTGAAGCAAGATTGTTTTTCCAAAGATATGGTGTACAGCTAAGGTTAATAACTGCTTACAATCTTGAAGCTAATGGCAAAATAGAGAGGGGGCACCTTCCTATCATTCATGCCTTAATTAAGGCTTGTAGAGAGAAGCCTAATCTTTGGCCTAGGCTATTGCCATTTGCATTGTGGGCTGATAGAACCACCCATAGCACTGTCACTGAATATATGCCAGTAGAACTTATGCATGGACATAAGCCTATTATGCCTGGAGAAGAATCATTTCCAACTTGGATATTTTTGTCTTGGGAAGATGATATTACAAGAGAAAGGCTATTAGAACTTCGCATTCAGCAGCTTAAAAGATTGCCTGAAGATATGCAAATAGCATTAAAAAGGCTTAAGGTTGCTAGATTGAGCAATAAAGAGAGATTTGACAAAACCCATAGAATGAGGTCTAAGAAAATTGAAGAAGGTGATTGGGTGTTGGTGTTTGACAGTTCATTAGAACATCAGCACAGCACAATGAGGAAATTTGCACGAAGATGGTTTGGACCATATGTGGTGGTTAAAATACATACCAATGCCACATATTCGCTGCGAGAGTTGGATGGAACTTTATTGAAGATCCCAATAGCTGGCAAAAGAATTAAAACATATAGAAGAAGGGATGGAAAGTTTCAAACCAATGATCTTGAAGAATTCTTAACTCCATCAGGGAACAAAGAAATACCAGAAGGTGATGAAGAGATTGAAACGGAGGATGAAGAGGATTAAACTTGGCACATACCGGAGGATGTGCAGGTTTAGAGGGGGAGCATGTCATACTGCATTTACGTGCAGTGTATAAAAATATGAAAAATCTTGTATCTATTGTTAATATATGTGTGAGTGCTAGAGGTTATTTTAGAAGATATTATAAGGAGAGGATTTATTATAGCCACTTAGTTAGTGAATTAAGATGGCTATTTGTTTTGTTCCTACCTTATTTATATCCTAGAATAGACTTCTTTTGTAATTAGAAGAAAGGTAAAGGTTGTTTTACCTTTCTTGTTGACTTTGAGGTAGAATGGACCTTATGAAGGGTAAGAAAGAAGAGCATGGGGTGAATAAGGCCCATCCAATAGGATTTGGCTGCCCATGTGGGCATCACATAGTCTAATATAGAAAGAAAGGGAGATATACTCCTCTTGTTAGACCGAGAGGAGAGGGAGTTTTGAATAGTGAACTTTGGAGAGAGATAGCTCCGAGGAGATAGAAGTGTTTGTAATGAAAATTGGTAGGTGTGTTCTTCAAGTTGTGAGGATTCTAGAACCTACTCACTTGCTTGTATTGGAGTTGTGAACAAAAGGTTATGCTTGTTTTAGTAGAAGAGGTTTGCTGCCACCCGATGAAGAGGGGCAGAAACTTCGAGCTGCCACTGCAAGTTTGATTTCAACTCTTTCTTAGTGAAATTTATAGAGAGTGTGGAAGATTATCTTAGCTATCTATCAAGACATCTCTTGTAGCATTTGGAGTTGGAGAGCAAAAGTTGTGAGCTTGAGAGTGGGAAAGGGTTTGCTGCCACCTGACGAAGAGAGGCAGAGACTTTGTTCAACCACCCAAGTCGGACAGTCTCTTCAATCCTTTTGATATTTTTAGGTGCTTATAGAAGCTTATGTAAGCTTTCTACAAAAACAAAAATCAATACATTTGGAGCTTTGATGAAAGTTTTATGAGCCGTGAAGTGTCAAAGAGGGCAAATTGTTGCTAGGGTTTTGAAGAGTAGAATCAACTAGCTACAAAATCTGGAGTTTGAGAGGCATGCATGCAAAATTTTAGAGCAAGCTAGATGATGGAGTAAGCTTTCTAAAAAGCTATTGCATGTCCAATTTGGAGAAGGGAAGTGATCACAACAAAGGCTGAAGTGAAGACTAGCTTTGCTGCCTTTGCATTTGCTTGGAAATTTTAGCGCCTACTTCTTTTAGCCATAACTTTTAAATGGTAAGTCATCTATTTGTGAAATTTTGATATGTTTTACAATGGATTATTGGCTTTCCATAGGCTGTAAGCACGCTTGATTCGACCTTTGGATGAATTTTTAGTGATTTATTTAGTTTCAGTTTGTTGTATAACTTGTATTCTTCATATGCGGTTGTATTTTGAGGTATACTTGAATACATACATACTTTGCTTATACTTTTTATACAAGTATATATACTTGTATTTATACAAGTATATATACTTGTATTTATACAAGTATTCTATAAGTATTCTACAAGTATTATACATAATATTTGTATAAGTATTTGTACAAGTATTATACCAAGGATTTATACAAGTATTTGTACAAGTGTTATATCAAGGATTTATATAAGTATTTATACAAGTATTTGTATAAGTATTATTCAAGTATTTATACTTTATACTTGTACAAGACTTGTACAAGTATAATTCAAGTATAACTTGAAAGCTTGAAGAAATATTGTGCAAGTATAGAACATACTTGCACGGCTTCCTCTCATGTTCCCTGCTAGTTCTAGTAGCAGCTAGGAACCCGGCATTTTCCCAAGGCAAATTCTCTCTACCCGACAGCGTACAATCTTGCATCTCTAATTTTTTGTAATACTTGACGAACATGTATTTCATATTCTTCTACATTCTTAGAATAGATCAAAATATCATCTAGGTAGTAGACGACAAAATTGTCTAGGAACTCACGAAAAATATCATTTATGAGATGTTAAAAAGTAGCTGGTACATTTGTAAGTCTAAAAGGCATGACATTATATTCAAAATATCTGTACCTGGTTCGAAACGCAGTTTTCCATTTATCTCCTTCTTTGATGCGTACTAGATTGTATGCTCCTCTTAGATCTATTTTTGTATAGATCTTAGCTTGATTTAACTGGTCAAGGAGTTCTGATATCAAAGGTAATGGATATTTGTTCTTGATTGTGATCTTATTGAGTCTTCAATAGTCAACACACATTTGCAATGATCCATCTTTTTTCTTCACAAATAGAATTGGAGCTCCTGTTGGAGATTTGAAATGGTGTATGAAATTCTTGGCCAAATTCTCGTCAATATACGTCTTGAGTTCAGCCAACTCATCTTGAGATAAATTATACATTGGTCCAAATGGTGGCTGAGTTCCTTCCTTGAGGTCGATTGAACAGTCGTATGGATGATGTTCCAGAAGAATATCTGCATTCTTTTTCTCAAAAACGTCCTAATAATCCAAATATTGGTTTGGAATGCCACTTAAAGTCTTTCCACCATCAGAAACGGGTGTGGCATAAATAACAAAAGTTGATCCTTCTTTTGCTGCGTATATAAAAGCTTTTGTACCTATTAGTACGGATTTTACTATACTATGCTTATAATTTTTTACTTGGTCGACAGGATGTTTAATGATATTTTGAGGAAAGTTAAGTCTACAAGAATTCCAATCTAATTGAGGGGTATATTTTTCTAGCCATGATAAATCTAAAATAACTGGATTAGATGGAAATTTAATTATGTTAAAGGCTACGTAGCTATTATGACCATCTATTGTTATTTTTATAGGAATGGTTTCATGAGTGACATCTTTAGAAGACAATGGACGCCCATTTATGACTTCTACATGTATGGATTTAGTTTTTTGTACTAAAGGTATTTTAAAATTCTTAACAAATTGTTCATCTAGAAAGCATGTTGAGGCTCCTAAATCTAATAAGGCAGAGGCTCTATAATTTTTTGGTCCTAAATATAAATCTATTATAAAACAAGGAGAGGATTCTGAGAAGAGAATAGGACCTTCACTCGGGAATTTTACAAGGTTCTAGCTGCACGATCCCTATTGTAGATAAACAAATTTGTTTTCCAAGATGTTGTCTTCTTTGATAGCCGTACTCTTCATTTTGTAGTTGTGTCGTTTCTTTGGACAATGTTGAGCAGTGTGCTTAGGTTCTCCACAATATCAACATAATCCTCCTTGACGATGTTATTGTGTTGCAGCTTGTTTATATAGTGAAAGGTATAGATAAGAGTAATTTATATTTAATACTTGATTATCTTAGTTCTATAGGAACTTAAGATACTTAAAAAAAGGGTTATGGAAGCCTCTTAGATTATTTTCTTATTTTAATAGCTAACACATAAAAGTTAGTTGTTAAAGTTTTTTTCTAGGCTATACAAACTTTATTATTGATTTTGAAAAGTAGTTTCTCAAGTGCAAGATGAGATTCATAAAGTTCATAAAATTGAAGAATTTATATAAAAACATACTTTATTAATCCTAACATATTCTGTCTTTAGAAACCCGCCCTCAATTTTGCTCATAAATCCTAGGATATCATATCAATTGAAGCAAAATTTGGACACAAGGTACTTAAGAGAATAAAGAAGCAAACCCCATAAACCTTTTGATTATAGCTCATGTGGTTAGAGAGAACCATGTTGTCAAAGTAATCCCTCCATGCTACCTTTGATTCTGGACCCCCTTTGCTTCACACCTTCATTTCTCTTCATTAAAGAAGACCTAAGTGCTGAAATTTGGTAGACTTATAGCTTATCTCATGTTGTAAAAACCCTCCAAATATTACTTCAAGAGCCTTCTCCAAACTTGAGTTATAGGTTCCATCCTTCTTCTTTAATTTTGCCTTCTAACAACTCTAGATCCGACTACAATTTTCCTCATAAATCCTTTAATATAACTCCAATAGCAATCAATTTTTTTACACAACTTAATAGACTCATATATCTACAAACCCCAACAAATTTTACTCAAAATACTACTGTGATCACAAAGATATGCTCCCTCAAACTACACTGATTTGGAGATAGACCCCTGTCACTTTGAAAGAGCATAACATTTTATTTATAAGACTAATGAGTATCAAACTTACACTCATCTCTTCCTTAACTTACATAGATCATGTTAATCAAATTTCACACTCAAATTCGTCTCCTAACTCCCTTTATATCCAAAAAAACCCACACATATGCACTGTCCATACAAACCCTCAACCTCACCTTCACTCTATTTCTCTTTTCATTCAAACCGGTTACAATTCCACTCAGAACTCTTTGCTTAGAGGTCATATTGACTTGAGATTTTGACACAAAGTAGTTAACTCTATAAGGAACAAAAAACCAACAAATTTCACTACTAAAGTCTAAATGGTTTCCAAGAACCATGGCCCGAAATTTAGTAACCCTTACTGCCCTAGTCTTAGACACTTGCAACTTTGACGACTCATATCTCCCTTGATACTTAATCAAAAGACATGAGAATTGTCTCTATGAGTTCTTTATCTTGTCTTCTACAAACTTGTAGGAAGTCGCACTTAAAATCCTCTCTAAGCTTCCTCTGTACCCAAAAATATATACTGCCTATCAAAAAAATCCTATATCTTAAAAAAAAACTCTCTTCCTTCTTCTTCACGACCCTCCCTTGTCATCTCCCTCCTAGTCTTCTTTATCCTCTTGGTCAAAAAGACCTCTTAGCCCATGTCTTTTCCACTTCTTCAACCTTTTCCTTTTTTAATAACTTGAAGAAATTTCACTTTTCAAGGTAAATTTCCATTGTATCTTCTTACTACTAATTTTCTATCAACCTTTCTTCTAATCTTAATCTTTTTATTTTAATGCATTCTTTTATGTTTTTCACACTATCTTTTGATTTACAACACGACAACGATACCTATTGTTCAACCTTCAATAACTACGGCAAAGAAAAAAGATATGGGGATTGAAGAACTTATACATGGGATGCGGGATCTTCAAATTAAATTTGTAAGGCTTGAGGAGAAGACTTTTGCAATGAATTCAAAATCCACTTTTAAGCAAGGATATGTACAAAGATACATCTAGTGTGATGATGATTCCCATTCTTGAAAGGATTGTGGTGAG
The DNA here is from genome assembly GCA_036785485.1 of Physcomitrellopsis africana. Taxonomy (NCBI): domain Eukaryota; kingdom Viridiplantae; phylum Streptophyta; class Bryopsida; order Funariales; family Funariaceae; genus Physcomitrellopsis; species Physcomitrellopsis africana. Next base: position 209,696 of record JAWRVF010000617.1, on the reverse strand, counting down.
TTTAATGAAATGGTCTAACAAGGCATTATTTTTTGAAAAGATGGGAAGGTGGCGTTAAAGGATACTGGTGATATTCTCCAAACCAACTTTGGTAAGGGAGGTATGAAAGTATTGATTAAGGATTATTTGGCAGCGAATGGGATTGCAGTAATGAAAATTGCAAGTTATGGTACTAGAATGGATGACAATGCAAAGCAAGAATTTTCTAGAAATATTGAATCAAGTGGGATTTGGTCTTCTGCCATTTCTACAATACATAAGAAGAAGATGCCACGAGAAGCTTTATTAAGGAGTGTTGCAATAATTCATGGAACTACGGATTGGGAGGATCCTGTAGAAGCTTTATCAGTACTTGCCTATATTGCTAAAAATCAACATGAAGCCTTGATAGAAGAAAAGAGAAGATAAGATTCTAATAATACAAGAGAAGAGAATTCTTCGAAAAGACAGACTTGGGGAGATAAGGCTCGTGAGATGGCATCACAAGAATTACCAATAAAGGATGCTTCAATATCTTCAAAAGAAAAATCAAAAGACTTAGGAGAAAAAGGTGAGTCAACGGCTTACAAACTTCTCTCTGATATTGAAGCAGCAATAGATTTAAAGGGGGTGCTTGAAGAATGTGTCCTCAATGCTAAAGTTGAATTCACATTGAAGAAAATATTGGATATTGGAAAGAAAGAATTCTATGATGTCATTATTGAGAGTATTAAGCAAAAGAGGCAATTAATGGGTGAATCTGGATCAAATCATGCTATTGATGCATATATATGTGAGGATGAAGAAGATGAAATTGGTAACTGTTACAAACAATTAACAAATAGAGGAAGGAGTTATAATCAAAAAGTACATTTTGATGATCCAAGTGATAAGGAGAAAGAAATTTTGAGTCATTATACTCGAAAGCATTAGACTAGAGCAACTACAGAGGCATTAGTAAAGATTGGAGATATGGATGAGCCAATTGTTGCCTTGATTGATCATGGTTCAGAAATAAATCTTATGTCTAAGGATCTTTACATAAAACAGAAGTGGCCAATTGATATGGAGCATGGATGGATAATACGGGTAGCTAATAATACATGAAGTGAATTATATGGTGCTTGTCCAGATGTGAAGGTTTGGATTGGTGATGTTGCAATGGAACAAAATTTTTTTATTGAAGATGCAACAACTTATCCTCTTATATTGGGACAACATACATTATTGCGACTCAAATGGAAACAAAAGTCTTTGATGATGGATCAGCTTATGCATGGATTCGTAGTGAAGATGGAAAAAGGACAGTACAACTTTTGATTGTTCCTCCAAATCATGAACGTAATTGAGATAGATTGAGAGAGAAACCATTGCCAAGAGTTGTTGAAGAATTTACGGATTTTTGAAGAATACCACTATAAAGTAAGATTATGGAAGTACAAAAGGGGAGGTACTCTTGCAAGATATATGTACCTTTGATACAAGATTTATTGGCATTCTTGAAAATGGAAGTGTTATATATAAGAGGATTGAAGATCTAAACAGAAGTGAGAGAAAAAGATTATGTGTTGTTGAAAGAGAATTATATGAATTAAAAATATTAAAAAGTAATGAAAGGATTATTAGTATTTATGAAGAAAATAGATTGGAAGATCCTTTGGAATTGATTGCATCTATTGGATTAGGTAATGATGATAAAATTATACAGATTCATTCAAAAGAAGTTTATGATATGATTGAATCTTTTCAAATATCAGAGGTTATGGTTAAAATAAAATACAAGACAGTAGATAAGAAGATAAAATCCATTGTTGGACCTTTGCCAAAAGACTATAAAGAATAAGTAGAAGGATGGGCAATTTATTCAATGGATGACATGTATTCAGGCTATGACCAATTTCAACAAGCAAAAGAAAGTAGAGATATGACAACAATGAGAACTCCACTTGGATTGGTTAAAATGTGTACTCTTCTTCAAGGTGCTATTAATTCAATTACACATATAATGAGCGGGATGAATAAGGTATTGAGGGATTTTATTCTTGAGAAGACTATGCCTTTTCTAGATGATGTTCCTATAAAAGGGTGCAAAGAAGAAGACAAGGATGAAACTTTAGATAAAAGGGGGTGTCGCAAGTATGTTATCAATCATATACAAGATTGTGAAAAGATATTAACTTGGCTTGAAGAAGTTCATCTTACATTATCAAATATAAAATCTACATTTGGATTACAAGAAGTTGTAATTGTTGGACATTTATATAGATTTTATGGAAGAAAACCAAGTGCAGCCAAGATTGATGCAATTAGAAGAATAAAAGAAGATTGCAATTCTTTAACACAAGTGAGTAGGTTTTTGGGTGCATGTGTGTTTTATCATATTTGGATTCCTCACTATGCTCATATAGCGGATCCATTGTATGAATTATTACGCAAAGGTTATCATTTTAAATGGAAAGAAAAGCATATCAAAGCAATATAAATATTAAAGGAATTATTGACATCACCTCCAGTATTGAGAAAAATTGATTACAAGTGCAATAGACCAGTGATTCTTATAGTAGATACTAGTCCAATTGCCATTAGGTGGGTAGTGGGTCAAGATGATTCAAATGGACATAGATTTGCTATTTGATTTGGAACTAAGGTTTTAAGTGTACACCAATGTGTGTATTCTCAGGTGAAAAGAAAATTATGGGGAATTATTTCAGCTATGACAGCTGAAAAGGATTATTTAATTGGGACAATAGTGGTGGTGGAAATAGATTATTTGCCTTTGCTTGGAATGATTATCAATTGCACAACTCTAGACATTGCAATGTTAAGATGGATTACTTATATCAAGTCATTAAATCTGAAATTTAAGCATATTGCGGGAAAAGACAATTCCGTAGCAGATATGTTATCTCGAGCAAGATATAATGGAGAAGATGAAATGATAGAGGATATTAATGATGTGGATACTAAATTTTATTCAGTTTTACAATTGAACAAGGAAAATAAGCCATTTCATGAAGAAAATTATGAAGGAGATTTATTGGATATTAGATACTATTTGAGCATGTTAACCAAGCATGTTAATTGGTCAGTTGAAAAATTTAAAAAGATCAGGAGAAAATCATACAAGTTCATATTACAAGGGAGATTTCTATAGAAGAGGCTGAAATCAAACATTGGAATGCCACAATGAGTAGTAGGTACCAAAGAAGATCAACAAGAATTACTCAAGGAATTTCATGATAGTTTATGGGTAGGGCATAGAAGAATTTGGGCTACTTTTGTTAAATTGAAGGAACGATATTGGTGGAAGAATATGTATTGAGATGTAACTTTATTTGTAGAATCTTGTATAGCTTGTCAAATATATTCGAATATATAACATCGAGATGGTTTGCATCCAAAATATCTTTTGGCTATTCATTTTAAATAGGTTGTGGATTTGATTATTATGCCAATGGGACTATGGCAAATGAGGTATTTAGTTTTGGCTTGTGAGGATTTATCAAACTAAGTAGAAGGTAGGGCTTTAAGGACAAAGTCTACAAAAGGAATTTGCAGATTTTTACTTGTGGATGTTATTTGCCACTACGGATGTGTGAGAAAGATCATTGCAGATCGTAGAGAATTAAATGCACATAAAACTTGTGAATTCTTCAAGAGATGTGGAGTTAAATTATCATTAACTACGGCTTATAATCTAGAAGGGAATGCAAAGAATGAACGTGGACATCCACTAATTATAAAAGCCTTGGTTAAAGCTTGCAATAGAAGAGTGAGAGAACGGCCTCAACTTCTATCTTATGCATTGTAGGCTGATCAAACAACATATAGTTTGGTGACAGGATATATGCTAGTGGAACTCATGACAGGTCAAAAACCTATTATGCCAATTGAAGAACATTTGCCAACTTGGAGTGTACTACCTTGGAAAGATGGATTAATAAGAGAAGAGTTACTGGCTATTAGAATTCCACAGCTTGAACAAAGATCAGAAGATGTGGAATTAGCATTAAAATGGTTACAAAAGATAAGGCTAAAGAATAAGGCTCGATTTGATAAACGACATCGATTGAGGCCTAAAGCAATTGAAGAAGGTGATTGGGTACTTGTTTATGACAACAGTTTGGATAACTAGCATAGTACTTTACAGAAGTTTTCAAAACATTGGTTTGGACCTTATGTAATGGTAACAGTTCAAGACAATGCCACATATTTATTGAAGGAATTGGATGGTATAAGGTTGAAGATACCTATTGCTGGGAAGCAAGTAAAGATTTTTAAAAGACGAGATGGAAAAATAAACGTGGAAGATCATATTGAAGACATCAATGACTTTGAAGAAGACAATTATATTGAAATGGATGATGAAGAAGAACTTGGTGCAAAAAATGAAGAGATGGTATGACGCCAACTATGACATATGCTTCATTTGGCGCATATCGGAGGATGCGCAGATTCAGAGGGGGTGGATGTCGTGATGCAGCATGTTTATATAGTCAAAGATATAGATAAGAATAATTTATATTTAATACTTGATTATCTTAGTTCAATAGGAACTTAAGATACTTAAAAAAAGGTTTATAGAAGCCTCTTAGATTATTTTCTTGTTTTAATAGCTAACACATAAAAGTTAGTTGTTAAAGTTTTTTTCTAGGCCATACAAACTTTATTACTAATTTTGAAAAGCCATAAGTTAATTAAAATAGGATAGAAAAGGAAAATAGTTATTATGGTTGATACTAGGATTAAGTTGAGGATAGGATTTAACTTAAAAATCCTTAAAATTAATTGAATTGATACCCGGGGAAAGATCAGGTATGAGAAAGGATCAAAATCAGACCTCTAGGGACAAAAATGACCACTAAAGGCAAGGAAGGAGAACATTCAAAGATTAGTGACTAGGATTGAATAGCTAGCTTGAAGGAGGTTCCAAGAGCATTTAGCTTGCAACCATAGGATTTTGGAGGACTTAGCAATCGCTATTCAAAGTTAGGGTTTGTATTGGTGTTTTGGATTTTATATAAGACAATGATGGCTTGCATTGTTGAGTGATTCGTGCAATCCTTGTAGCATCTATGATTCAAAATTTGGTATTATTTGGATTGTTAGGTGTGCTAAGTGCATACAAAAATTTGTATTAATCTAGTGATGCAATCAAGAGATATTTGAATTTTGATACAAAGGATTGTCAAAAGTTGGCAATTTAGGATTGGATAGGGTTTCTATGATAACTAAAGATCCACCAATTGGATCAACGTAAATTTTGGTATGGTGATAGAAGACTATAGATTGAGCTACATACCAAATTTGAGCTGAAGTTAACGGTGAAAGAAGGAGAAATCACCACTGGAGTTTCTGCATCAATCTTCAAGTTGGTGGCCAAGTGTCATCAGTGCGCTTTTTGGACATTTTCATACAATTTATCAGTTGGATTGAGCTAAATTTTTTTGAGCGTGTAAAAGATTTATACTAGTATTTTTATACAAAATTTCATACTAAGTGGATGGTTAGATTAAAAGTTATAGCTTGTCAAAGCTCACTAATTAGGATTAGGGCTTACAAATAAAAATAAAAATTACTTAATTATAAAAAAAACGAGGTAATTGGGATATATGTATGGTTGATGTTACTAAGAGGAATATTTTTAAACACTTTTGAATTGAAGTTCAAATTATATTCCTCATACATGGATGAAATAAATTAGGATTTTTTGATTAATTGCAAACATTATTTTACCTTCTACAGCCAAGTGCCCAGTGCATTCCCAAACAAGACAACACGTAATTCGACAACATTGAATCTTTTCTTGTTTAGTAAGAGATTTAAAACGTACTACATCAATTTGCATGTCTTCTACTTTCAAATGTATATTTTGTGAAGACGTTGGTGTTGCTATTGAATAATAACATTGAGGCTCCCTTGTACAACTCTCAGATCGAAACTCAAAAAGTCGATTGTCATACTTCACAGCAAAATCAATTGCTTGACTCAATATTTGAGAATCGGATAAATTGAGCATTAATTTTTTTATCTCATATTGTAATCCGTAGAGAAACTAATTAATGAGTGCAGTATCATTTCATTTGATATCAATCGTTAGTTGTTGAAATTGTGAAGCGTATAATGATACTGATCGATTGCCTTATCATAGGATGCAAATCTTGTTGGTTGCAACACGGATTGCATCATGTTCTCCATACATAGATCAAAATTTTGCTAAAAATGCCTCCAAATTTTTCAATATTGGATCACGTCATTCAAAAAAAGATGAAAATCATGATAAAGCAGAACCCGAAAGTAACGTTCCAATAAACCTAACTTGAGATCCTTACGTAGGATAACTTTGAGGTTGAAGTTCAATCACCAATTGTACCTGATTGACAAATCCTTGAAATTTAGATCTTGAGCCATCAAACTTCTCAGGCAAACTAATTTTTGGTTCTTTAATGCTTAAACGGTGCTCCATTATAGGTGAGGTGGTATAGTTTGGTGTAGATATTCACGCAACTCCAACCATCTTTATATCTTCACTTCCTGCTAATCTTGTTGGTTCTTGTGGTAGTAAACTGAGTTGATGCATTGCAAATATTAGCTCTCTCATTTGTTCTTGCATTTGTGCCATTCCACTCTTTATTTTTACAAGCTCTGCCATGATAATTTAATAAGAAGGAAGATTTCTACTCTCACTTCAAAAAATATAGAATAACACACTCAAAAGAAAAAAATTCTAGAAACAATATCAGTTTAGAAGTGGATATTCTATAACTTCTAAAATGCTTATGTCTTATCAAGAGAAAGGAGTAATCCACTCTTAATCAAGAAGAGACAAAGCTTTGATACTGTATGTGTATTCTTATCAATCTGTCAAGAACATGAACTAAAAAAAGATGTATAATCTAATAAAAATTGTATCAAAATAAAGTCACAAAATATGAATAAGAAAGTATGTATATTCAAAGAAAAACTAGAATGGCTATTGCCAAAGACTGGAAACATGAAGACTCTTGAAACTAAATTAGGATCAGGAAAGGAGTTGACAAGAGTGAAGAGGGCTTCACTCTTATCTCTATAAATACTATCTAACTAAGAGCTATATGGCGATATTCTATAGGATCTCATACACGTGTCTAATTTGTAAGACACCTGTCAAACTTGTACGACAAGTTTCCCACATGCGCACCACGTACTTGGCTTGTTCCGCAAGCTACCAACATGTGTGACACATGGCTAGCTTGTTCCACAAGCTACTAACATGTGCGCCATGTGGCTAGCTTGTTGACCAAATTTCTAACCTACCAATCACCTATAGACATGTATAAAGGTGATTTTGCATCAATGAAGCTTCTAGGAAGCTTCTCTATTAGATATTATCAAATCAACTTATTTTACTTATTTCTATTAGTCTATATTATTTAGATAATTTATTAGAATAAATCTTATGTCCATGACAACAAGTTAAAATGGGAGCCTCAAGCAAAAAAGACATTCTAAGATCTCAAGACAGTGTTTATTATAGCTCCAATATTAGTGCATCCAGACTCTATAAAGGCATTATACTTGGAGATTGATGTTTCAGATTTTTCACTAGAGGCCGTACTTTTATAAATAGGTATAGATGACAAACTCCATCTTGTTGCATTTTATTTTGAAAAATTCTCTGCTATCAAAATTAATTATAAAATCTATAATAAAGAATTTTTTCCTATTGTGGATTCTTTTCAAGAATGGCATCATTTTCTTGAAAGAGCAATATATCCTATGATTGTATATATAGATCACAAGAACTTAGAATATTTTATGTCAACTCAGGTTCTTAATCGTCGCCAAACTCGATGGAATATGTCGCTATCTTGATTTAATTTTATCATTATTTATCGCCTTGGGAAGCAATAAGGATTTTTTGATACTCTATTGAGAAGATCATATCTTGTATCAAGAATAGGAGAGGCAGCGTTTGATCAACAATATACAACTTTGTTAAAATCGGAGCAATTCTGCCTTTGCACCACTATTACATTTGTACCTATCAATTTTAGTTTCTTCAATGACGTGCATGTTGCAACCACTAACAATGCTTTGGCCTTTGATGTCAAACATCGCTTGAAAAAAAATGCTGATAAGTTCAAATTTGAGAAAGACCTTTTATACTTTGAAGAACCGTTGTAAATCCTAGAATGATCAACAGAAGTGTGTATTCTTCAATCTCGTGATGACTTTCCTACTGCTGATCACTTAAGATTTAACAAGACCTTTGAACTTATTTCACAAGAATTTTAGTGGCCTCAAATGTGGAAGGCAATGAAGGACTTTGTGCTCTCTTGCGACATGTGTTCAAGATCCAAAAATCCTTGATATCGTCTTTATAGACTTTTACAACCTTTGTCTATGCCAAGATGGTCATAGTCATCTATCTCAATGGATTTCATTACAGATCTATTGCCATCCAATTCATTGGATAGTATCTTTGTAGTGGTTGATCAACTTCCAAAGATGGCTCATTTCATCTCTTGCAAAAAAATTGCGTCTAGTGAAGAAATAACAAGGCTCTTTTTTGACAATATATATCACTATCATGGCCTACTAGATGATATTGTATCCGATCGAGGATCCCAATTCATATCTAAGTTCTGGAAATATCTTTTTAAAATATTGAAGATAGATATTAAACTTTTTCCTCAAACTGATGGCCAAACAAAACGAGTTAATCAAGTTTTGGAGCTATATTTACAATGCACCATTAACTATCAAAAAGATGATTGGATCTTGTATCTACTATTAGCAGAGTTTACATATAATAATACTGTTCATGCATCAATTCAACAAACATCATTTTATTCCAACTATGGATATCATTCAAAGCTTGATTTGTGGAATATATCAAAGAACAACAATCCAACGATTGAAAGATTTATAAAGCAACTATCACAACACCAAACAACCTTGAAGCTTCAATTACAAGCAATTCGAGATGCTTACAAGGTATTTGCAGATAAATTTAAGAATCAATTGCTTGCTTTTCTTATTAGAGATAAGATATGGCTTCTTCAACAGAATATCAAGATTAAGCAATCATGTGATTAATTAGACAATTAAAGGTTGGGACCATTTTCTATCCAAAAGTAAATCAATCTAATAGCATATTACTTAGAATTATCATTTGCTATGAAGGTACATCCAATTTTTTATGTCTCTCTTTTAGAACCTTATAGAAAGTTGCATATTTCAAAAAGGGTACAAAAATTGCCGCTTAGTATCAAAATTGAAGACCATGAAGAATATGAGGTTGAAAAGGTACTTGATTTTCGGCGAAAGTGGTGCAAATTGGAATATCTTGTTTACTGGCAGGGCTATAACATTAATGAGCATACATAGGAACCGACTACAAATCTCGCCAATGTGCGTCAAAAGGTATAGGAATTTCATTGACTCTATCTCTACAAATCTAAACATATTCAATGATAACTTTTTAGTGAAGATTAGATTCAAGAAATATTTATAAAAAAGAAGAGAGTTAAACCAAAGCCTTTATTAGTATGTAGTCATCTATTCTAAGATAGAATAGAGTGATAGAAGCAAGTTAATTACCATGTCAAACCTTCAAACATTGAGAGAATAAGACTTAGAAGATTTATTTGTTATACAAGCTTTGAACAAATTAGTGTAATTTTCATAGCCTTCAATTGAGCAAAGTCAGGACAATATATATCAACACTAAATATGACCTTAATTGGAGCCATTGGGAGCAAGATCCAACCATGTAAGTCTTAATTCTAATACTTGAGCTTTATTGATATTACTGGAACTTGGAAAGATGAATCCTTTTAGTCTTGAGATCTTATTTTGAGGTTGTTTTGAAGGCCACAATGAAGATCAGATCTTTAGGTGGGATGTTTCAACAATGGAGGTACAAGCTCAAAGCCGTAGGCGATTTCTTCGAGGATCAATATAACCCACTGATGAAGAACAGAGAACAAAATATATAGCTTTATTAGTACAACGTATTCTTGATTTCTTATGTATGTGATAAATTTGAGCTCTTCTTGGGACTTGTTACTAGAAAAAGGGATAATATTAGGAACATACACTTTGGAGGTTCATAGAACCTTCTAAAATATTCTAGAAATTTTTTAATTGGTGAAAGTCAATTGAGAAGTTTTCTAGTTAGTAGAAGGAGCTCATTACAAGGTTTCCTAATTCAAGTCTCTTATTTTATATTCTTGTGTCCTTGATATAAATGACCTTAAAAATTACCTAAATAATGTCATTTAAAAATTTAGTTAGTATCTATTATATTATTTTTTATGTCATTTTCTATTTCTTTCCAAGTGATAGGAAGAATTAGCTTTCTAGTTGGCAATAGCAAGGATATAATTTAAAATTAACAGAAATAAAATTTGATTAACTTGAAAATTTTAAGAAGATTACAATTATTAAAACAAATATTTTTAAACATCTCATGTATTTTTTTTTTATTATAAGAACTTTATTGTAAGTTGAAATTCTTCTACAATCAAATACATAATATATTTTTAAGCTAAATTTTACATAACATGACATCAAAATAAATTCTCAAATTTGAAGAGATGATATAATTTATAAACTACATATGCACATCTTCTTATTAAATATCATCCATATTAATAGTATCATTAATAAAAACTTCTACAAACACATCTTTGAATTGTTTCTAATTCCCTTTAAAAATATCTTTTCTAATGAATTGGAGGTCTAATAAATATAAGAGGCTATGAGCTTTATTATATATAAATTAAAATCTTTGACAAGCTGCATCTGCTAAATAAAATAACTCATTCATGGTTAGAATCTATTTTTCAAATAACTTATTAAAATTCCTTGATAGTTGATGGAAATTAGGAAGGATTTTGGAAATGGAATATAAATCACTTTGATACTTAAAAATGAGCTGATTAATTGGCCGAAGGATTTTGAAGCTCTTAATAAAATAAACTTTGAAATCCTTGTCAAAAATTGTATTCTTAATCTTGATAATACTAACCTTTGGTAGCCTAAACTTGTTGATTAAATTTTGCTTTCCAAATGAAAGAACTATAGAGGAACTAGAGCCAAAAGCTTTGTACTTCTTGTTGGCATTCATCACATATCATTTGAAAATATCCTTTGTGACAATAAATTTTCACCTCTCAATCCAAATTACAAGATGGCCTCATTTAAGAGTTGCTTGTAATTAGTGGTGTGAAGGAAAAAAAGCAAATACGAAGTAAAACACAAATAACAACCACAAAACAAGGAAAATAAGGATACCAAGCAAGTACACAATTCAAAACTACATTACAATCTGTTCACTATGTTTTCACCTAGTAAAAAATAAGAGTAAATAATAAAAAGTATATTTTTGAATAGATAATTTTTTTTATCTTTCCAATGGTATGAAAAATATGTGAATCCGAATTATTATGAATTAGTTATGATAATCCAAAGATTGAAGATAAATAATAGAAAAGTTAAGTGGGAAATTTTTACCTCAAGGATAACTTGCTTAAGAGATCATGAGTTTGAACCTCACTAAGGCTCACAAGTAGTGTATAAGGGTGTCTTAGAGGGGCCATGAGGCCTTAGTCTTATCCTCCTACCTACATCTAAGGTGCCACAACCCATATGGGACTTGTGCACCTCCCTTCCTACAAGGACTACACTAGCTATTGGTCCTCCTATTTTCTACTAGTAAAACTCCTTATTATTGGCTTTACAATTTTAACTTCACCATAGTGTTCAAAAATATCCAATTAGCCTAAGAACCTTGTATGGCCTTCAAATCTTACTCCAATTCTTCACAATGGCTCCCAAGGTGATAAAATTTATTTTTACAAAAGTCTTAAAAATTCTTCTAAAAATTCCTAAAAAATTCTAAATAAATTTATAGGCAACATCTTTAAAAGATCATAGTTGACTATCTATGACTTCTATACATATAAATTTGATTTTTTATATTAATAGTATTTTCTTAAATTTTTAATTTTTTTATCAAGAAATAAACAAAGATATTAGAATTCAATACAATAGATGTAAAAATTATTTGATTTTGGATCCAAAAAAAACTTATATTAAATTAAAAAAAAATAAAGGATTTAGAAGATAATATAAGATCTTTATAAGATGATATTATACAAAAATGTAACTAATTCTAATTGTAGTTGAACAAGTTTATTTTGTAGCACATTATATTTTTTAAAAACTATAATCTGTATTTTGTGGTTTGTTTTTTTTGAAAAAAATTAAAAAATATTTTTTGATTTTCTATAATATACATATAATTCTTCTTGCCAATTTCAAGTTTTTTCTTATATTTTAAGAGATTTGAATTATACAACATCAATTTATATATCTATTATATTTAATTATATATTTTGATTGATAGAAGTGTTTGCTACAAAAGTATTAAGATATCACTATACAACCTTCTAACTAAAACTACAAAATTTGATTATTACATTTGATTGCAAAACCAATTACTAAACTTAATATTTGAGAATTAAACAAGTTGAATAGCAATTGGTTTACATCATTTAGTAAAATATAAAAAAAATTAATCAATAAGTATAATATTATTCCATTAAATACCTTATATTAATTATCAAAATTATAATATATACAAATCAAATCAAATTTGATTTGTTTAATTTGATTTGTTTAATTTGATTTGAATCAAATAAAATTTGATTTTGTATGTATAAATTTAATTTGATCGAATAAAATCAAATTATACATACAAATAATATAAATTAAGAATTTTGATTTAAATTTTTTTTATATATTATATTATTTGATCCAAATTAATTTGATTTATATATATATATATATATATATATATATAGATGTTTTTTAAAAATATTTATTTTAAATTATAATATAATATCTACAAATCAAATATATCATATTATTTGATTAAAATAAAATAAATTAAAATATATATAAATTAAATTTATTTTTAAATTTAAATTAAATATAATTTAATATTATTTTTTCTGAAATTATTTCTACAAGTTACATGTAGTTGTACAATTTTTGAAAAAACTCTTTTTATCTCTATGTTTTTTTGATTAATTACTATTGACATTGGTTGATGTGATAAAAAAAAAAAGGTTGATAAATGATAAATATGGTTTTTCTTTTTTTTTCTTTTTTTTTCTTTTTTTATTATAAAGTTTTTTAGTTCTATTAATTTAAATATTTGGCTATAGCCAAAAATTTAAAATTTAAATAAAATTAAATAAAATTAAATATAAAATAGAATAAAAAATAGACATTGACAAGATTACATATGGCTTTAGTCATACCTTCATTAATACTAGCTAACAAGAATGCCTTATGAAAGTTTTATAACCATAAGATTTGTAGCCTAAACATCTAAGTTATAGGTTGTTTTTTTAATATAGAGTTAAAATGACATATTTTTTATTTTATAAAAAATTATTACTAGTAAATAAATAATTAAGCTATTTTTTACTAATTTTTTTAAATTTTATAAATTTTATGAATTTTAATCTAATCAAAGATTCTAATTTATATTAAATTTTTAAAATGCATTCTTTAAAATATTTAAGATTAATAATAAATCGTCTTTAGAATCTTATTTTTTAAAATATTAAATAAATAAAATATATAAATAATCTATTTTAATAATATTTTCAATGGGCTATTAATGATCATTAAGATAATTGGATAATTTTCTTTTCATTATCAAAAAATTTACATAATAAATTCTTTCATTCAAAAAATATAATTTTTTTTCAATTACAATTATTATTTATAATTTAATATTTTGACTTTTTAAAAGTTTAAAATCTAACAACAAAAAATTTAGAAATCAAAACAACTATACTATATTTTAAAATAATAATACAACTCAAAATCATAAAAAATAATAAAAATGATAATTTTATTTTATTTTTTAAAAAACCACTATTTAAAGTTTGTAACAAGATATAGCTATTTTATTAATAAAATTTATTACATACTAGATTATCAAAGGCTTAGATCATTTATTATTTAAAAAAATAAATCTAATTACATATTAATTATTATTATCAAATTTAATAAAGATTTATTATATTTTATAACAAAACTCTTATCAAACTAAACAATATAGATAATGTATCTAGAATAGAGAAATTACCACCACTTTTAGTTGAAATAGATAACAACCAAGATTTCAAAGCAAAGGAATTTTTAGATATGAAGCAATGCTAAAATAAATTGAAATTTCTTGTTTATTGGCATGAATATGATATTAATGATTGCACATAAGAAAGATCAAAGAGTCTTGTCATTGTGCTAATAGTGATTTGTTTTATTAACAATATCTATTGAAACTTAAGATCAAGCATTAACAATAAGATGGTATAAAATAAGATAAATTAAATTTAAAAATAAATTCTATCCTACATTCACTTAGAATTTATTTTAATTTTTTTACTTTAGCTACATAAAATAAAACTAATAACTAAAAAAGTCATGTTAAAAACTATCATTCTACATAAAGCACTTAAGTTGTTTTAACCTTTAGTGTATTAAAATCAAAATGAAGGTTTTTTTAAAATATCAATTTTTTTTTTGAATGGATGATAAAATATAATATATGTAATATAAAACATAATATATCACAACCTTAGAAGAAATTCTAATTGATTAATAATAATATTATAGGTGAATACTACATTTAATGCCATTTTAAATGTGTTATTTGAAGGTAGTTTTTAAAGCCTTGGTAATAATTAAATGATTAGTTGGTCTTCTTACTTAGATATTATAAGCACTCTTTGGTACTATTATTATAAAATTATATAATAATAGATCTTTTAATCAAATTTACTAATTTTTTTAATTTTTTAATTTATTAATATATAATTTTATTACTTTTTAGTATCAATTTAATAATTTAGGTGCCAAAATCTTTTATCTTTTATCCAAATAGAAGCTTGAAGCATTTAATTATATTAATAATGGAATCACGTTGGCTTCTAAGGTTGCTAGAACTTTCTATTAAATAAACTTAGAATATTAGAATAATTAGGTAGCAAAAACTTAGAATGAAATATTCAAATAATTAGTTAATAAATAATATATTTACATATTAGTGATAAGTATTAGATTCAATATTATTTAGTAAGATCATGTAAAAGTACAATATTGCAAAAAAAATTAGATTGTGGATGTAGATTTGAAGATTTTATTATCTTCATTTTAGTTGCAATTTTAAAATCTAATATCTATTATTAAAAAAGACTCTCTTAGCATCAAAGATAATTTAGTAACTTATTATTTAGTCTTTTTTATTATGTATTATAAATATATATTTAATTATAATATATTAGTCATAATATATTAAATATTTTTTTAGAAAGAACTCATGTAATTGGATTCTAAAATAAAATAAATTTTGACATTAAAATTCATGCCCTAAGTCCAAAGCCAATATTCAATTTAGTAAGATTATGGACCAAAATTTATTGTTGGAGAGCCTTAAATTTCGCCCAATCAATCTTTTGATGTTTTGATTTTTTGGATAAAAATTCTTTAATATAGTCTTTTAAAGTTAGCTCTCTAAGAAGCTAATATTATTATATTTAAAATCCAAATAATTTTTTGACAACAATTCAAGTAAAAAATGACCTATTTTTTTAGTAGTTTAAATTATCCAACATTAGAAGAATAATTTTTAATATTAAAAAATTAAACATCTATAAGAATTGATAGTATTGAAGCTATATAAATCAAGTTTTAAATAAGTCAAAAGTTGTCAAAGTTTAAGAAATAAAGAAATAGCAAAAATCATTTGAGATTAGCTTAAGTATAAATAAATAAATAAGTAAAGTGAATTTTGGATGGATGGCTTACAACTACCTCTTCCTAAGATTAGTTTAATAGCCTAGCTCTTCCATCATTTCAACTTTCTAAATCTTTTGGTTTTTTTCCTTCAAAGTTTTTTTTTTTCTTCTTTTTCTTATATTTTTTTACTTTTAATTGGACAAGTATTAGTAGTAAAATGTAAAAAATACTCAATACATAGTTAGCAAGTTTAAAAGGCCTTAGATTTTCTTCAATCTTTCTTTTAGTACTTTAAATAATAAAATGAGATTTTGTGAGTAGAAGCCTCTTGAAGTTAGCTTTTATTCCTAAAAAAAAAAAAAAAAAAAATTCTTATACTATTGATTGTATTATTTTTAAAATATAATAAAAAAATTTAAAAATAGATAGAAAAATATTTATACTTTTTAATTAATAATTTTTAAATATTTATTATTTAATAAAAATATTATTAATATAAATAGAAATAATATTTAATTAGAGGAAGATAATTCATATTTACTAATATGCCCTATTTTTTACTATCTTGTTTATTCAATAAGCCTTTAATTTTTTTAAAAAAGTCCAATTTTGAATGCTTTTTTATAATTATATTATATTAAAATGCATCCTTCAAATACTACATAAGTTATAATCTTATTTTTAATACCACATAATATTAATAATTCAATAAATATTAAAGTCTAAATTCATTGCTTCAAAAAGAAGCAATTTTTTTTATCTTGAAACTTCTATAAATTATTTCTTCTGTACATCTTCAAAAGAAGCTAAGACTTATAATGAAGCTTTAAAAATCTGTTTAAATAATACATATTTATATATAAAAGATATTATTTATGAAAGCATCAAGCAAACATAATTTTATCATCTATTAAGCTCCAACAAAAATACAAGAAAAATTAAAAGAAAATAATAAAGATGCATATTAAATAGTTATTACAATTCAGCTTACTTCTTTTTAAAAGAATAAAACATAGACCTTGATTCCATTATCACCTAATAAAAAGAAATTTTTTCTAAGTAAATTTTAAAAGTAAAATATATATATATATATATATATATATATATATATATATATTATTGATGAGTACAAAACAAAGTTAGTAGTAAAAAAATATATTAAATTTAATTTATAAAAAAAAAATTTCAAATTCAATTTTAAAAAAATCTACTATATATTTAATAATGTCATTTAAAAAATGCTACTTTATATCAATTAAAAAACTTAATGAATAAATTACATAATCACAACACACTTACTTCCACTCTCTTTAATATACCAATAGAAGCAAGAATAAGATTATATTATCCTACTTTTATAGATATTAATATAAATTATCTTTATTTACTAATTGTTGAGAGGCAAATATATGATATTTTTAAGTCTATAATATATTGTGCTAACTTAGTTAATGATTTATCAAAATACTTATCCAATTTAGATTCTTCACATTTGATACACATGAAAAGTTTATTTAGAGAATTAAAAAGAATTGATTTTTTATTAAATTAAATATCAAGTTGCAAATAATTAAAAAAATTATTATATAGATACATTGATGTTAATTGGGTTGATAAAAAAGAAACTAAAAGATCTACTTACTATTTTTTATTTCTTGCTAGAAGGATAATATCTTTAGGGAACAAATAAGCAATGATCAATGGCATGTCTTTGAATAAAATTTAAATAGATGGCTTTGTCAAATGCTGCAAAAATATCAATCAGGCTGAAAAGACTATTTTTTAAGTTAATATTTATACCAAATAATCCTAAAATAATATATTCTAATGGGCAAAGTATTATAGTCTTAATAGCTTATATTAAATAATATTATAAAAGTAAACATGTGATTGTACAATATTATTCTACAAAAATATTTTAAACTAATTTTTTTAAAGATTTAATATATTTTTATAAAAAACTTAACAATAAATTTTTTTATAAAAGCCCTTTAAAAAAAATCATTTCTATTATATGAACATATTTGAGATGTCTTTAATAGAAGATCTTTTTATTTTTTTTTGTACAACTTTGAGCTTATTAAGTTTAATCCATCCCTAATTTTAATTCTTTTGAATTTTTATTTCTTCTTATCTTAATCAAAATAAAAATAAAAGAAATTAAAATAATTCTTTATTATATAATTTTTATTCTTAATCTAATCAAAATATTGAAACTAATAAAATTAAAATCTAATTAGAAGCTACAATTTTGTTATTGAATAAGTCTATTTTGCTCTAATTTCCTATTATAAAAAAAAATATTATAATAATTCTGAATAGAATTCTAATTCAAGAATAAATTTATTTAACTTAAAATAAAAAATAGTCTAATTTAAACTCTAGGAACCAAATAACAACTCAATGATACTTATTAACAAACAACCATTAAGAATAAATAAGATGATTTATACAACACAAGGGGCAAGTTACAAAATAATTTAAAAATAGCACATTAATAAGTTTGCATAGCCAATTCACGAACATAAAAAATTTTAAACAAAAAAAAAATATATATATTAACAAGAAAATTTGATTAATAATTAAATCTAGTAAAACTTTAACTTGATTGATTTTACTAGTCAAATCAAGTTAATATTATATAAAATATAGTATTAAAAATTGAATAGTTTTTATACCAAAAGTGTTTAGATACTATAAAATTATTAAACAAAGAATTATAGAGATATTAGGAAAAAAAAAAAAAAAAAAAAAAAAAAAAAGATGTTAGAAGAAGAAAGCCTAAATAAGAAAATGTTCTTAAAGTACCATAATTTAAGAGATTGCTTATGAAAGATTAGATTTTATGTTATTGTCATTGAGAGTAGAATTCTTTAGTATGTAGAATTAGAATGCAGATTGACCTCATATTATTTTATTAAGATCAAATAGATTTATTATAAAGCAATCAAAGATTCAAAATCTATATTTGATTTTAAATCTAATAAATATATATATTTTAATATAAAGAGATTTTTTTCTTTGAGTTTATAATATATTCTTATGTATTTTTATGTTAAGATAAAGTTTGATTTTTAAGAGCCTAAAAGTTGTATAGAACTATATTTTTATTATCTTAGAAAATGATTGAATTTCCACAATTTAAAAAGAGCAAGAGTGAGGAAAAAAAATTAAAGAAGATAATTTGGCCTAATTGAGCAATACCAAATTATTTTAGTTAAAATTTTTTTAAAAAAAGATTTATCAAAAAGATTTTATAGTTAGCAATCTCAAATAGACTACTTGACAACCATGCTTTAAAAATTAGAACCAAGTATTCATTAAATAAAATATTATATTTGGCAAAGATGATCTAAGTAAAAAAATAATAATAAAGAAGTAATCTATGGAATAAATTGAAAAGATTGATAGACTATAGTATTATTAAAATTTAATTTTATAATATATAGAAAATATTATTGCCAAATTTAATCTAATGAAATGACATCAAATGCAACCAATAGTCAATATCCTAATACATTAGATAATAAAATTAACAACATCCAATTAAGATAAAAAAACCTTTAGATCTATCAATAATATTATAATAGTAAGATATAACTACTATATTTGGTACTATAAACCAATCTTAAAAATAATAATATAAGAAGCTTAATTTATAATAATTAATAAAAAATCTTTTAAAAAATATAAAAATGAATAAAGCAAAGAAGTTTACTTATCTTCTATCATTACAAGTCCTATTGTTATGAAGTATATGTTCTTTGGTAATAAGTTTATTAGACTCTTTTAATTTTAGTGCTTTATTTTTCTTACTCAATTTTTTTAACTTTCTTAAAAAAATTCTAAACAAACCTTTAAAATTGAATGAAAAGAATCATTTTAAATTTTAATCTCTAATTTAAATTTTTATAAAATAATATAAAATATATATAAAATATATACTCCAAAGATTCACAAAACCTTATAGAATATTCTAAAAACTTCTTGACTTAGTGAAAGTCACTTGGAAAGCTTCTTAGTTGGTGAAAATTGGTTGAGACGTTTCCTAGTTAGTGGAAGGAGCTCAAGAAGCTTCTTAGTTGGTAGAAGCTGCTTGAGAAGCTTCTTAGGTTGATGGAAGCTACTCAGGAAGCATTTTAGACAGGAGTATATACAGGGGTTGAGGCTGAAGAGTTCTTTAGTCTTGACAATGCATCTCTTAGAGTTCCAACTCACCTTTCCTAGTATTGTTCATATACTCATCTGATTAATTCAAGTTCTTGTTGATTTCTTCTTGAAACCTTGTCCTAATTCAAGTCTCTTGTTTTATATTTTTGTATCCTTGATATTTTGTCAAGACTAACAAGAACTAAATAGTGCAAGGGCTGTGGAGATTAAAGGAATTATTATAAAAATTCCTAACAATGCAACATCTAGAGTGTTACAATCTAGACTGCATCTACCTCTAATTTTTGTGCTTGAGGATGTAGTATTATTTATGTTATGCTAAGAAAATCCACTTGTTCAACATCGCAAGGAGCCTCGAGTTAGTCTTTTGGAAAAATATGATGGTATGCGTTCAAAGTTTCAAAGGTTTGTCAATCAAATTCAATTGATAATAATTCTACAACTTGATGTTTATCCAACAGAAGAATCACGGGTTGGATTGGTTGGCACCTTGCTTACGGGACAAGCACTATCATGGTTTGCTCTCTTGTTTGAAAAAAAATCACCAATTTTGAGCAATTTTGAAATTTTCATAGAAGCATTTGTGGAAGCATTTGGAGAACATGATAAGGCTTGTTAGGCAACATCTAAGATCTGAGTATTACGTCAAGGGGTGCGCTTTGCATCAATCTATACATCCAATTTTAAGCAATTAGTGTGCAACATCAATTGGGATGAAGAAGCCCCAATGAACTAATTATATTGGAGATTAAGAGATGATGTGAAGTATTTGTTATTGTCACTTCTAGATCTACAATCACTTGATGAAGCCATTAGCCAAGCCATAAAATGTGATAACCAATTATTTCAATATCGACAAGATCAATGTTCATAGGCTTCAACAAGTCAACACGCAATCTGGCATACTCCTTGTGGTTTGTCATTTTATTTACTCTATCAATAGTGCCTAGAATAAACTTGCAAAGGGAGATTCTAACACAAGAAAAGATTGAACGCTTGAGACACAGTGTTAAGGTCATATAATTAATCACTTTCAAACATTAGAGTCTAATATACATACAAATGCTCTAAAGTAATGCCGTCCACTTCATCAGTTCTACTACTCTACAACTAAGAATAAACTTCGTAATACAATCTTCTACAAATTCTTCTACTGTAACCTGTTCTCTTCCTCCAATCTCATAATAACAATCGGCAATGTTGCATTGTCTCACCAGACTGCATACATCCGCTTTACATTCCAATCATTAGAAATAACTCTCACTAACAACCTCTTCTGAAACAAATCAACTGCAATATTTTCTTTCACCACTCAACTTTCATAGTCAATATGGCATAATATTCTCACTCACAATTGAACTACATTGTTATATTCCATCTTCGACTGCCAATTTGTCACATCAAATTCAAGCATCAATCAATTATAATTTCTTATTCATCTATATATATTAAATTTTTTGCTTTATTATTGTACTTCATAGTTGACATGGTATAATTAATTGGAATATAATCTGGATTTTCCACTACAGTCTAACACAAAAAAAAATTAAAGACAGAGGTAGCACCAAGCTTATCCTAGCTCTCGACTCTCACAGTCGAGCCCCGATTTCTTCTTCTCTATTCTCTTTATACTAAAAATTGAGATACCAATCATCATCCTTCCTACCTTAATTACTTTTCTAACTAATTTTCCTATGTTATCGTCTATATTGGCCAGTAATTAGATTAATCATCTAATTTATCAATTTTTAATCCTTACTCTACTACCCAAAATTATCTATCTATTTTACACACTTGCTACATCAACAAGCATTTTGAATTCACACTCAGAAGTAGAAAATATATAACTTGATGCAATATAATTTAAATCTCTTAGTCTATAAGAAAAGAAGCATTAGATGGAAGAAGGTCTATGCCTATATTGTGGCAAGGAAGGCTACACGGTTGATAATTGCCTGAAAAAAAAAAAATTGATATATTACCAAAATTAAGAGTGTAATTATTCAGAAAAATGATAATATTCAACTACAATAGGAACCGTTTGGTTGGACAATCTAATATTACAAAATTATTTAGATTTCTCTCTTTTTGCTCAACTTGCTTGTTGTTTTACAATCCCTTTGTATTTTGGCCTTCAAAAGCTTTAAATAACTGCTTTATTAGATTTGGAGGTATTTTCTTATTTTGTAGATGAGATATTCACTAAGCTTTACAAAATTCTTTTAGTACAAAAATCCAAATCTATTCATGTAGAAATAATAGATGGATGACCTTTATTCTCTAGTAATATCATTCATGAAACCACACCTATAGAAGTGTCGTTCAAAGATCATAGAAGCCAGATTTTGTTCAATATTATTAGGACTATTTTAAATCTTGTTATTCTTGGATTGTCTTGGTTGGAAAAGCATAATCCATCTATAGATTTAAGGTCGCAAAGAATAACATTTTTAATAGAGATCCTTATAAAAAAAAATCATAAAAAGCCACAAATTGGTAAACCTTTATTTATTAGAGCAAAAGCTTTCATAAGATTGGTCAAAAAAGGTACACCATTTATTATTTATGCAATTCTAATTAAAAAAGATATGACTTCATCAGCAAGTATTTTAGAGCAGTATAATAAATTTCAAGATATTTTTCAGAAGAAGAATGTTGATACATTGCCAAAATACCAACCATACGATTGGGCTATAGATCTTTAAGAAGGAACGTAATTATTTTTTGGTCCAATCTATAATCTTTTTTAAAATAAACTTTTGATATTAAAAGCTTATATTAATGAAAATCTTACAGAGAACTTCATCAGACATTCAAAATCTCCAACATGTGCATCTATACTTTTTATGAAGAAGAAAGATGGTTCTTTATATATGTGAGTTGATTATTAAGGATTGAATAAGATAACGGTAAAAAATTGTTATCTACTATCGTTAATTTTAAGATTTTTGGAATAAATTGGCCAAGATAAGATTTATACTAAGATAGATCTTAGAAGAGCATACAACTTGGTATAGATCAAGGAGAGAGATGAATAAAAGACCGCATTTTGGATAAGGTATGGATGTTTTGAATATAATGTCATATCTTTTGGATTAACAAATATACCCACTATCTTTCAACATTTAATAAATGACATCTTTTGAAAATAATTTGACAAGTTTGTGGTAATCTATCTTGATGACATCTTGATCTATTTGAAAAATCTAGAAGAACACAAGGGACATGTCAAGTTGGTATTATAAAAATTGCAAGATACAAGTTTGTATGCCAAACCAGAGAAATGTGTATTTCATCAATCTAAGATGGAATTTTTGGAATACATCATATCTACTGAAGATTTGTTGATGGACCTTAAGAAGGTAGAGGCAATTATGCAATAGGCTATTTCAAAGATTATGAAAGACGTACAATATTTCCTTAAATTTTTTAACTTCTATGTGATCTTCATCAAAAATTATTCTCAAGTTGTCGCTCTTTTCACTCAATTGACATGTAAGGACAAGTTAGAATAGGGGCCTTATGCAGAAAAGGCATTCCAAGATCTCAAGATGATATTTATTATAGCCCCAATATTAGTGCATCCAGACTTTACAAAGACATTTTATATGGAGATTGATACTTTAGATTTTACACTAAGGGCTGTACTTTTACAAATGGATATAGATAATAAATTCTATTCTATTACATTTTATTCTCAAAAATTTTCTACTGCTAAAATTAATTATAAAATCTATAATAAGAAACTTTTTGTTATTATGGATTCTTTTCAAGAATGGCATCATTTTTTTGAAAGAGCAATGCATCTTATGATTGTATATACAAATCACAAGAGCTTAAAATATTTTATGTCAATTTGGATTCTTAATCAATGCCAAGTTCAATGGAATATGTTAGTATTTTTATTTAATTTTATTATCATTTATTATCCTAGGAAGCAATAAGAATTGTTTGATGCTCTATTAAAGAAATTATATCTTGTACCAAGGATAGGAGAGGCAGTATTTGGTCAATAATATATAACTTTGTTGAAATTGGAGCAATTTTGTCTTTGCGCAACTATTACATTGGTGCTTATAGATTCTAATTTCATTAATGAAGTATGTGCTACAACCACTAATGACACTTTGGCCCTTGATGTCAAGCGTCACTTGAAAAAAAATGCTAATAAGTTCAAATTTGAGGAAGACTTTCTATATTTTGAAGAATGTTTGTATATTCCAGAAGAACCAACATGATTATGTGTTCTTCAATCTTGCCATGACTTTCCAACTGCGGGTTACTTTGGATTTAACAAGACCTTGGAACTTATTTTCCAAGATTTTTGATGGCCTCAAATATGAAAGGCAATGAAGGACTTTGTACTTTCTTGCAACATTTGTTCAAGATCCAAAAATCCTCGATATCATTCTATGGGCTCTTACAACTTTTACATCTTTTAATATAGTCATGGTCCTCTATCTTGATGGATTTTATTATAAATCTACCATCATCCAATTCATTAGACAACATCTTTGTAATGGTTGATCAACTTACAAGAATAATTCATTTTATCCCTTGTAAAAAGATTGTGTCTAGTGAAGAAATGGCAAGGCTCTTTCTTGATAATATATATTGATATCATAGCCTATCAAATGATATTGTATCCAATTAAGGATCCCAATTCAAATCTAAATTTTAGAAATATCTTTTTAAAACATTGAAGGTAGATATTAAACTTTCTTTGGCTTTCTATCTTCAAACTGATGGCCAAATAAAATGAGTTAATCAAGTTTTGGAGCAATATTTATGATACAGCATTAATTATTAACAAGATGATTGAATCTCATTTCTACTATTAGCGGAGTTTGTATATAATAATATTGTTCATGCTTCAACTCAGCAAACATAATTTTATTCCAACTATAGATATCATCCAAAGCTTGATCTGTGGAGTAAGTTAAAGAACAATAATTCAACAGCTAAAGAATTTGCAAAGCAACTATCACAACATCAAACAACCTTGAAGCTTCAATTATAAGCAGCTCAAGATGCTTAGAAGGCATCTGTAGATAAATTTAAGAATCAACCACTTGCTTTTTATATTAGAGATAAGATATGGCTTCTTTGACGGAATATCAAGACCAAATGGCTATGCAATAAGTTAGACTATCAAAGGTTGGGACTATTTTCTATCCAAAAGTAAATTAATTTAATGGCATATCACTTAAAATTACCATATACTATGAAAGTACATCTAGTTTTTCATATCTCTCTTTTAGAACCTTATAGAAAATTACATATTCTGGAAAGAGTACAACAATCACTATCTAATATCAAAATTGAAGACCATGAAGAATACGAGGTTAAAAAGGTACTTGATTCATAGCAAAGATGGAATAAATTAGAATATCTTATTCAGTGGCAGGGCTATGATATTAATGCACCACATAAGAATCGACCACAAATCTTATCAATGTGCCTCAAAAGGTATAAGAATTTCATCAATTCTATTCTCATAAATCCAAATATATTTGATGATAATTTCTTAGTGAAGATTGGATTCAAGGAATATTCATAAAAAAAAAGAGAATTAAACTAAAGCCTTCATTAGTATGTAGTTGTCTATTCCAAGATAGAATAGAGTGATAGAAGCAAGTTAGTCACCATGTCAAACCTTCAAGCATTGAGAGAACAAGACTTAAGAGATTCGTTTGCTATATAAGCTTCAAATAAATCAGTGCAATTTTCATATCCTTCAATTGAGCAAAGTGAGGACAATACATTTTAACACCAAGTACAACCTTGGTTGGAGCCATTAGGAGTAAGACCAAGCCATATAAGTCTCAATTTCAATGCTCGAGCTTTAGTGATATTGCTTGAGCTTAGAAAGGTGAATCCTTTTAGTCCTAAGATCTTGTTTGGAAGATGTTTTGAAGGCCTTAATGAAGATCAAATCCTTGGATGGGATGTTTCAATAATGAAAGTACTAGCTCAAGGCCATAGGCAATTTCTTTGAGGACCAATGTTATAGTATAATTTTTTATAATATATAAAAATTAATAAAAATATATAATATGTTCATAGATTTTAATATATATTAAAATGATTAGAAAAATAAATCAAAAGTTTATTTAAGAAACTTTATTTTAGATTTTTTATTTATTTTCATTATGGCTTATAAATTATATAGAACCTAAATATTTAATATGAAGCCTTAAGAAAAGATTAGAGTCCAAAGATAAAAAATTAAACTACTAAGAGGCTTATTTAGAAGGATGAAAATAAATTGTGGATGAATGAAAGAAAGGAGTGAAGTTCTTCATTCCTATTGATCAATGGTCATGCCTAATAGGCTTTGAAGAGGCTGCCCATGAGGAGAACAAGGATTTTGGCAACTTCAAAGAGAGCATTTGAAATTTAGAGACTAAGATTAAAAAGCTTATTTTTTGTACTACAATTTTGGTATAAGAATCAAGAGATTTGGAATTTTTATGAGAGAGAAGTAAGTGCTTGAAATTAAGGTGTACAAATAGTATCTATTGTCATTCTTATGAATATACAAGGAGTTATATGAGAGCTTTTAGAAATCGAGAGATGTAGTTGGAGAGGTGGTTTCAAGATCTACATTTAATGAAGAAGAATTATTATATTTAAAGTTCTAAAGAAGGAGATATTGGGAGTCAAAGATAGCAAATTGAATTCCAAGGCAATAAATAGGCCATTTTGTTAATAATAATGAATTTTTTCATATCTTGAGCTTCCAAACGAATTTTTATCTAAATATTTTTAAAAAGATGAATCTTTGTATTAAAAAGCTATGTATTAAAGTTTCATAGTTTTTAAAATTTTAATTTGTGAGATATGAAGAATTTAGTACATGGATATTTATAAACAAGGATTTGAAGCTTCTATTAGGGTTTTCACAATATCTAAAGATTGGTATCGAATCAATAGTTGAAATTTGTTGCATTAGTTGTTAAGAGTATATCAGTACTTTATATAAAATTTTAGTGGATTTGAACAGTTAGATTAAAAGTTATAGATTATTGAAGTTCAAGAAAATCTCCCCTCCTGCAGATGAATGAGGATTTAGAGTATTTTGTTATATTTTGAATGTTTTATTAAATAAGACTTATGTATTAGATATAATAGCTCTAAGAAAAAGACTTTTATATAAATTTGACGATTTTTTTATTTTAGATCTTAGTTGAGTATTTAGTGGCAACTAGAAGCCCAGCACTTTCTTGAGGCAAATTTTCTCTACTATAATATCAATAGAACCTATTGCTCAAGAACGAAGAATAGAATACATAGCTTCAGTAGAATAGTGTTATCTTAATTTCTTACGTATGTGGTAAGTTTGAGCTCCTGTTCAGACTTGTCACTAGAAAAGGGGGTGATGTTAAGGACATATACTCTAGAGGTTCACAAAACCTTCTAGAATATTCTAAAAACTTCTTGAATTAATAAAATTTGGTTGGAAAGCTTCTTAGTTGGTTAAAATCGGTTGAGAAGTTTTCTAGTTAGTGAAAGGAGCTCAAGAAGCTTCCTAGTTGATAGAAGCTACTTAAAAAGCTTCTTAGTTTAATAGAAGCCATTCAAAAAGTGTCCTAAATAGGAGTATATATAGGAGTCAAGGCTGAAGAGTCCTTCAATATCAACAATACATCTTTTGGAGTTCTAATTCACATTTTCTAGTGTTGTTTGTGTACTAATCTAGTTAATTCAAGTTCTTGTTGGTTTCTTTTTAAAGTCTTATCATAGTTCAAGTCTCTTATTCTGTATTCTCGTATCTTTGATACTTAATATCTCTATTTACTCCTCAAACCATCATATATATTTAAAAATCCTATCTTCATACTAATCCACTGAATTCACTGAATTCACTGAATTCA
Source organism: Physcomitrellopsis africana (assembly GCA_036785485.1). NCBI lineage: Eukaryota > Viridiplantae > Streptophyta > Bryopsida > Funariales > Funariaceae > Physcomitrellopsis > Physcomitrellopsis africana. The sequence continues at coordinate 181,863 of JAWRVF010000617.1, read as the reverse complement.
CCCAATTCACTTAAATTATTATTTATTAATGCCTTTCAATTCTTTTTTTATTCTTTAAATACCTTATCCTTGCTTTCTCTTTGTTTTAATAAGAAGCTACAATCTTTTGGTTCTAAAAGAAGTTTTTATATGTAAACAATTAATAGGCGTTGTTATTTAGTCTAATAAGAAGTCTTTACATGTAAACAAGTATTAGGTCTTTTCATTAGGTCTAACAAGAAGTCTCAACTTGTCCACCTTATTTAATCTTATTATATTATATTTATCTAAATTTTTTAATTTTAAATATAATGGTTAATAATCAATTAATTGAATTGATTAAAAAAAATCAATACTAAAATCAATTTATTTATATACCTAAAGTAATATACAATATATATAAATATATTTTTTAATCTTATAAATAGCCTATATCATGATATTTTAGTATTTTTAATATTAGATCTTTTATTATCATAATATCTTTTATTATTACAAAAAATCATAAGCACAAAATAACAACTAGAATATTATAAATCTCAGAATAAGATTAGCAACAAGATCCAAAACTATTTCAAAGGAATTTAGTACTATCCAAAAAAAACCTAATCTTATAAGTAAATAAAAATAATAATAAAATATATCTTAAAATCATAATAAAATAATAAGTTTTATAAACTAATAAAAGTATTAGAAGTATAATATACAAGTCAATTATATACATTGATACTAAAAGAGTGTAATATTTATCTTCATTAATTTAAAGAAAAGATTTAATATATAAATTAATAAATATATATTATTATTATTATTATTATTATTATTACTCTTATAATATATATTTTAAACTTTGCATAATGCTTACAATTTCTAAAGAAGTAGTGCAAAGAAGAAATAAGATCCAATAAGAATAATAGAAGAAATTAAAATACGTAATATAGTAATAAAAATAGAAAAAAAATTGATTAATTAAAAAATAAATAAATGTGCAAGATTTAAAATTGTTATAAAAAAATTAAGATGCAAATGCAAAAAAAATAAACCAAAAGAAAAATATATTGCAAGAAAAGATTGAAAAATTAGAATATATAATTAAAAAAAATATGATATACAATCAAAAAGAAGTAGGTGGTTATATTAAGTATAGCTGCTAAAAACCTAGTTAGAAAAATCTAAAGATGGTAAAATAAAATAAAAAAGATATAAAAGAAAGAAATTTCAATTAAAAAAAATCATTTAAAAAATAACAATAATTTAGTGAACATAGCTACAAAGATGATTTAGAAGTTGAAGAAATCAAGGAGTAGATAAAACCATCAAATTAAAGAAGTAGATCAATTATAATAATATTAAAAAAATTAAAAATTAGAATAATGTTATAAAAGATGATAAAAGAGAATTAAACCATGAACGTGAATAAATATTGTTAATAGAGAAATCGTCAAAAGAATATTTAGATACATATATAATTCCTATTAGATATTATATATTTGACTAATATGTGGACTATTCACACCAGATTACCACCAATTGACAACTTATAGCTACCATAAGTTGGTGGTACTACCATAGTCATAAATGGCCTTATAAGATGATTATTCCTAAATCAAATAGATCTTAGTAGTAAGCTAGTTCTTAGTATCTTTCTATTAAAAAGTCCTTATTATTAGACTACATATTTGTGATATAAGAGCCCAAAATAGAGGCTCACTTTGTTTGATTAGTTTTCTTAAATCTTCTTTAGTTAAGTGATAAATTCATTTATATTTTTATCATTAAGCTTCTATTTTAATAATATACTTCTTCATATTTTTTTACATGATATCAAAGTTGGATATTCTAGATTGCTTTTGGTAGATTAAGTGGATTGTGTGAGATTGTTTGCAAGAAGTAGTCTTTTGATCACCTTAAAAGAACTTTATTTTTTATGAATAAGTTTGAGATGAACTTCAAATTCCAAAGTATAAAAATCCCAAGTAGCTCATCATGAAGTAATGTATGGTTTATTATTTATCTTTAAAAGCAAGAATTTAACCTTGGAGGTGTGCTACAACAGTTCCTAGAGATCTTAGAATTACAGCAAAGATTATTGGAATAGGCAACTATAGCCCTTGGAATTTAGCAAAGCATTGAAGTAGAAAGGGAATAGTTGGAAAGAATGTTGAGAATGAATAAAATTGTATCAAAAATATGGAATATCATAGAAATATATATAAATAAGAACAAACTCAGTCAATAATTGAAAGGCTTAATTCCAATGACTAGTGAGACTTAAGAGCAATAATGAAGGACTTTAAAAAGTCAAAGTAAAAATGTTGAAGTCAACCTCAAGAAAATTAGAGAATCTAGGGACTTAATAAAGTTTTGAAGTTGTTTATTTTTTATTTTTTTTAGATATTATTGACTCAAAATTGCTATAAGTGACTTAATTTTGAAAGTTTGGACTTAAAAGTTTTTAGAAGTATTAATAGAAATTTTATTAGAAATTTTGGATTTTTTTTAGAAATTTTATAAATATTCAAAAAAGCTATAAGTAGATGTTAAACCTCATCTATATCCTATTTCTAATTATTTATTAATTCCTTCTCTATTTTTTTATTTAAAGTAATTTCTTTAAAAGTTAGCAATAAAATATTATATTATAAAAAAATTTAATAGAATCAATTAGTATCTTTAGAAAGAGAGGATTAGATTCATTCTTATTGAGAAAGATTTATGGAAGGTGATTTGTAGAAAGTAAAATAAACTTATTGGATTGTCTATAGATCTACTAAAATTAGAGAAATAAAAAGATACAAATTCCAAGATACTATCTGTAATTTATCTTCATGTTTCAAGTACAAAATTTATGACTATAAGGAAGATTGAAAACATAAAGGTTGCATAGAAATATCTCAAAGTAAGATATTATCAAATTAATATTAAGATTAATCTTCCTAAAAGCTTCATAAAAGTTGTTTCATCCTTATTCATATCTATAGATATTTAGTAGGTTAAAAATTTGGCCAACAAGTTAGCCATGTGTCGCATATATTGATAGATTGTAGAACAAGTTAATTACATGGCACACATATAAGAAACTTGTCTTGTAAATTTGACACATGTATTGCAAATTGAACATGTATTGGAGGTCCTATAGAATATTGTCATGTAGCTTTTAGATAGATAGTATATATAAAAACAAGAGTGAAGCTTTTTTCAATCTTGTCAACGCCTTTTTTTGTTTTTAATCTTGTTTCAAGAGTCTCTACTTTTCTTGTCTTTAGCAATAGCTATTCTAATTAAATATTATACCATCTTTGAATAATTCTTTATTCTTTTCAAGTAACATAAGAGTATTTTGATATTTTGGTTGTTTATATTTTATATCCTTAACAGTTTGACAAGAGTGCTAATTCATTATTTATATTTTATATTTTAAAAATAAATATATTATTTTATTTTTATTATTTGTGTTTGAAGGTTGTAGACTACCCACCTTTAAACTAACATTATTTATTTTTTAATCTTGATTTTTTTCTTAAAAAGAGTAGATCTCTTTTCTTTGTAGAAATTTTTATTTGATATTAAAGGTTGCACATTATCATTTTCTAATTTGAATTGTAGATTTATTAAGTTGTCTAAGATGGAAGAAAAAATTATAGATGCTATACTTAGCAAAAGTGAGAATAGATTTGCAACTATTGCAGATCTTTAAGAATTTGTAACCACTCTTAAGATGGAGATTTTATGCATCATTAATGTCAACCTTGAAAGCACTATTCTTACATCTATGGAAAAAGTCTAGAAACTATACTACAAAGTTGTATAGTTGAGAGAAGTAAGTAGATTGGCCTCACAATTAAATCCAAAAAGTATTATTTCTATAAGTATAAAAGATTCAAAGATTAATATGCTTGAGAAGTTTGATGGAATAAGATTAAAATTTCAAAGATTTCTACAACAAGTGAAGCTTTATCTAAGATTGCATCTTTTCCAATATCCTAATGGATTTATTCAAGTTGGATTCATAAACACACTTCTATCTAGAAGTGTTTTTTTTTTTTTTTTTTTTTTTTTTTTTTTTTTAAATTTATACCTTTGATGGAAAAAAATTCACAACTTCTTTATGATTTGAATTTATTTTTTAAAATATTTGTGGCCAAAATTATAGAAAGTGATTGAAAAATGATAACAAAGACCAAATTTTTATTTTTATAACAAAGATCACAATTGGCTACAATATATGTTGTTGAATTCTAAAACCTTGCTTATAATGTGAAATGGAATGACAAAGCCCTTATCAATTAGTTTTATTATGGGTTGAAGGATAACATCAAAGATTTATTACTAATAATACTAAAAATGGTAATATATTATATGTTATCTTATTTGAAAATACACTAGATACTTGGTTGTAGAATGTACACTTATATGTTGTAATTAATCAAAAATCTAATAATCCTAATATAATCTTAAATGAATTCTAATTAAAATTTAATTAAATCTTAATTAAATCCTAATATAATCTCAATCAAACTTTAATCAACTTTAGTCAAATCATAATCAAATTTACTTAAATCTTAAATCAAATCTTAATTCAAAATCCTATATTTAAACCTAGTCAAATCTTAAGTCAAGTCTTAAGTCAAATCTTAATCAATTCTTAGTCAAATCTTAAGTCAAGTCTTAAGTCAAATCTTAATCAATTCTTAGTCAAATCTTAAGTCAAATCCTAATTCAAACTTTAGTCAATCCTTAGTCAAATCTTAAATCAAATCCTAATGAAATTCTAAACTAAATCCTAAATCCTAAATAAACCTTAATAAAATCCTAATTAAATTTTAAATCCTAATCAAATTTTCAATCATAAAAAATCTTAATGAGATCTTAACCGAATCTTGAATTCTAAACAAAACCCAATAAAATCCTAACTAAATCCTAATTAAATCCTAAATTCTAAACAAATCCTAATCAAATCCTAATCAAATCCTAATAATCTTATAGCAGATTGAAACCTCAATAGCTAATGATTGAACTATTAATTTCAATTCAAAATTTGTACACCTTTCAATAACTAAGTTGGCAATATGCATAATTTTTTTGAAAAAGATCCAACTTACCAAATAGAAGATAAGCTTAGAATTTTGCTTAGGTATAGATTAGCCTTCTTCTCCAATCTTAATGTTAATCTTCCAGCAATAGTATCTTCTTTTTGCACTATTCAATTACTTTAAAAATTCACATATAAGTAGAAAATCAAGTCTACCATCTATAATAATAATTTTCATTTCAATCTAACTAGTAAATAGCTAGATATCTTAGAAACTCTCACTAATCATTAAAATCCAATTTCTGAGATCTTGACTCACTAAAACTTTAATAACCTTCAATTGAATTGTTAGATTAAGTTCAAACTTAAAGCATATACTTAGCACAATTACAATCACAAATCTACAAAATTTTATTCATAGATCTATAACCATATTTTCAAAGTGCTCAAAAATATAAATCCCTTTTTATTTCACAAAAATCAAAATCATTTGAATCAACCCTAATTTTGTAAAGCTCTTGCAAAGTCAATATCTATCTAAATCAATCAAAATTAGTACTCTATAAAACCTTCTAAAGTTTTCCATCAAATTCCACTCTTTAATCAATCAAAGAAGTTTCTATCTACTATAGGCGCATGATATTATACCTTGAAATCTAATTTTGAGCCTAGATTATAACTGGCCTCCTCGAGTATCAATCTAGGGATTTTTTAGATAATTTTTATTGGAAACTATCCTTTGATTTGATCTTAAGATGCCTATAGTAGTATTACTACTGATTTACCTAATCTTGTCTTATTTATAATCCTACAAAGTAAATAGAAGCCATTTTTAATAAAATGGTAGCATTAACACTAAATATTTTTACTACCTCACTATTTTTTTTTAATTTATTTATCTATATTTTTTGAAATAATTTTATAACTTAGTCTTCAATTAAGCTTCTTTATAATATAAGTTTTTTTTTGTCCTTTCATCCTATAGCCATATTATAATACGACAACATAATTCTTAAAATAATTTATTATTTAAGCCATTGCATACAATAATTGATTATTTGAAAGGTGTCAAGAACATAGATTTGGTTAGAAAGGAAAAAATCAATTAATAATAGTAATTCTTTGGTTTTTAAAAACTCATTTGATTAAGCCAAAACCAATGCAAATTGATATGATATGTTTTAAATCTTTTATCAAGTAGAAAAAGATTCAACATTATCAAAAGGGTCTGTACTTATATTGTGGAGAAGCTAAGCACACTGCTCAATATTGTCCAAAGAAGCAACGCAACCACAAAATGAGAAGCATGGTTGCTAGAAAAGATAATGTATTAAAAAATAAATTTTTTTGGCTACAATAAGGACGATATGATTGAAATCATATGCAACACCTAGTAAAGGTTTTATTCTCTTTTTAGATTTTTTATCTTATTTTATAATAGATATATCCTTAAGATCTAAAAATTACAATATCTTTGTCTTATTAGATTTAAAAGCCTTAGCTTATTTCATAAAGGAAGATTTTATCAAAAAATAAGAAATATCTTTAATTAAGAAAATTAAATCTGTATATATATATATATATATATATATAGAAGTCATAGATGGTTGTTCATTATCATTTGAAAATATCACCCATAAAATTGTTCTTTTAGATGTAACAACTAAAAAAGATATTAGCATAGTAATATTTAATATAATTAGATTTTTTTTCAATCTAGTTATTTTAGAATTATTAAGGTTAATAAATTATAATTGTCAAATAAATTGGATTTCTAGTAATTTTAATTTTTTTCATAGTTTAATCCAAAAATCCGTTAGTCAAATAAAAATATATAAATTGAATACATCCAAATAATTTTTGGTAGATGCAAAAGCTTTTATATATGTGACAAAAGAAAGATCATCTTTTGTTATATATGCCACATCCATTTCCAATACTAAAAAGACTACAAGTAGTATTCTTAATCAATATTAAGATTTTCAAGATGTTTTTAAAAATAAATGTAAATATTCTTTTAAAGCATTGATCTTAAGATTGTTTAATTAATCTTTAAAAAAGAGCTCAACTACTATTTTGACCAATTTATAATTTATTGCAAAACAAGTTGGCTACATTGAAGGAATATTTTGATGAGAACTTAGCTAAGAATTTCATATGCCATTCAAAATCCCTAATATGAACTCTTATCTTATTTGTGAAAAAAAAAAAGATAGATTATTGCAGATGTATATAGATTATTAAGGATTTAAGAAGATTATCATAAAAAATAGATATCTTTTATCTTTTATTTCAAAACTTTTTGATGAATTCAATTAAATAAAAATCTATATAAAAATATATCTATGAAGAGCATATAATTTGGTTTGCATCAAAAAAGGTGATGAATAAAAGACTTTATTTTAAACTAGATATAGACATTTTGAATATATTGTCATATTTTTTGGACTTATAAATGCATTAGCTACTTTTTAATATCTTATGAATGATATTTTTTATGAATTTTTTGATGATTTTATTATCTGCTATTTAGACGACATTTTGATCTATTCTAAGAATGTAGAAGAATATGAACTTCATGCTTGTTTTGTGTTATAAAAACTTAGAGATGTAGGATTATGTACCAAGATAAAAAAGTATATATTTCATACTATTCAAGTTGACTTTTTAGGATACATCATTTTTATTGATAGATCTTAAAACAATTCAGACAATTATGGACTAAAAAACTCAAAGAATAATGAGAAATGTACAATATTTTTTAGAATTTACTAATTTTAATAAAATCTTTATTTAAATTTTTTTAAAAGTTATAGCTCCACTAACATGCTTAACTTATAAAAAATAATTCAAGTAGAATAAGAAAGCAGAAGCATCATTTGAAGCTTTAAAGATACCTTTTTCTTTTGTATCAATCTTATATTGTGTCAACTTTTTTAAAGTATTTTTCATAGAAACAAATGCATTGGACTTTGCTTTGGATATAATTTTTTCACAAATAGAAGTAGATAACAAACTTCATCTAATAGTTTTTTATTTAAGAAAATTTTCAGCAATCAAGATTAACTACAAGATCTATGACAAAGAATTTTTTACAATTGTGGATTCTTTTTAAGAATGGCATCATTATCTAAAAGACACTTTTAAGTCAATCATTGTGTATATAGATCACAAGAATCTCAAGTATTTTATATCAATACATATTTTGAATTGTTGTTAGGCTTGATAGAGTATATTTTTTTAAAGATTTGAATTCATTATTACTTATTAGCTAGAAAAATGATTTTATTAAAGCTAAAATAATTTCATTTTTGAATAATGAAATTGACATTGAATATTGATTCAATTTTTTTCAAGAAAGTTTAATCAAATATATCTTTGAATCTTCTTATTTATGATAATAAAAATAATTCATTTAAGTCTCATGATACTTCCAAGTTTGATAACATCTATTGCTATCATAGATTATAAAAAGATATTATATTAGATAGAAAGATGTAATTTGTATCAAAATTTTAAAAAATCCTTTTTAAGATATTAAAGGTGGACATAAAACTATCTTCAGCCTTTTATCCTCAAATTGATGGATAAATAAAATAAATAAATCAAGTTTTGAAGCAGTATTTGAGATATATTATCAATCACCATTAAGATGATTAGACAATTCTTTTGCCATTAATAGAGTTTGTTTATAATAATTCAATACATTTTTTTATTCAACAAACATCTTTTTTTGCTAATTACAATTATCATCCATAATTTGATATTTTTTATTTTTTAAAAGTTATTAATTTTATGGCAAAAGATTTAAAAAATTAATTATCAAAGCTATATATAATAATTAAAATAAGCTTAAGAATGACAAAAGACCAATACAAATATCTATTGTAAGAAACAATCTCAATTCTATGTTAGTGATAAGATATGGCTATTTTATTGTAATATCAAGACTATTTGTCCTTATAATAAGCTGGATTATCATAGGCTTCGATCAGTTTTAATTTATAAATAGGTCAATCCAGTTGCTTATCAATTATACCTATCAAAATCTATAATGATATATTTTATATTCCACACATCTCTATTTAAAACATATAAAACAATGGATATACAAGAGAAAATATAAATACCATTGCTCTTTATAAAAGAGGACAATAATACAAAATTTGATGTAGAAGAGGTCTTAGATTTGAAACAGTGCTGTAATAGGTTGAAATATCTTGTACATTAGTATGGATATGATATTAGTGAATATACATGGAAGCCATCTAGGAATTTAGCAAATGCATCAATCAAAGTCAATGCATTTCATTGACAACGCTAATGTATCAAACTAATAATTTAGTGCTAAAGAGATGGAGAATCAATAACCAATAAATTCAATTCAAAAGCTATTATTTGTTGATTTACCAAATGAAACATTACAACTATTACAACCTTCAAGATAATAGAATAGAGATGAAGATCTTGAAGACTGACATATTCTTCCTCAAATTGATGGCGAGATACAATGTGTTTGGTATCATGACCTTGGAAGAGACTTCTGATGTTTGGTGATACTTTTAGAAGTAACAACTACTCTTGATGGTATTTCAAATGTTTTCTTTAAAAGAAGTTATGAAGGCCTCAACAATGATCAAATATTAGAGTGGTCCTCCTATCTTAGTATGGAATACTATTAATAGCTAAATCTATCAACTATCTTTAAAAAGAATAGAGATTAAAATATGTACTAAATATAATTCGGCACATCTTAGACTTTTTCAACATATAATCACTGTTCTTTGTAGAACTTGTCCCTAGAAGAGAAGATAATATTACAGACACAAGATTTATTCTAATAGTTATTTAGATAATATGGATAGATAGAAATAAATAAAAATAGATTAATTTGATAATATCTTATAGAAAAGCTTTCTAAAAGCTTTATAAAAGCTATTTCATATTTATTCATGTCTATAGGTATTTGATAGGTTAAAAACTTGGCCAACAAGTTAGCCATGTGTTGCACATATTAGTAGCTTGCGAAACAAGTTAATTATATGGCACACATATAAGAAACTTATCTTATAAATTTGACACATGTATTGCAAATTGGACATGTCTTAGAGGTCCTATAGAACATTGCCATACAGCTTTTAAATAGATAGTATATATAAAAATAAGAGTGAAGCTTTTTTTAATCTTGTCAATTTTTTTTTTTTTTTTTTTAATCTTGTTTCAAGAATCTCTACTCTTCTTGTCTTTGATAATAGCCATTCTAGTTAAATATTATATCATCTTTCAGTAATTCATTATTCTTTTTGAGTGATTTAAAAATATTTTGATACTTTGATTGTTTTTGTTTCATATCTTTGATAACACTCTAATGAAATTGATATTATAAATGATCATGGTTCAATTATTACAATAAGAGTCTTGCAATAAAAATGTAAAATCTACATCAAAGACGACATTGGCTATAGGTAACAAATCCAAGCCACAATTTCATGCTCATAATTATATAAGATATTTTCATAATCACAAGAAGGATGCCAAATTTAAATATTATAATAAAAAAAATTATTATGAGAAAAAATATTGGACCAAAGATAAGAATAAAAAGTTATGGAAGTTAAAAAAGACTTTTAAAAAATAACATGTAAATATGACAAATAAAAACTATAAAAAATATGAATCTATATTTGTGGTAGTATTATCTATTATTATAAGTAATAAAGAGTGGTCTATTGATTTGGATATTTTTCAACATATGACAAGAAATTAAAGTTAATTTTTAAGCTATGATAACCTATTGCTTTGTCCTAAGATTTATCTAAGAGATGATATTAGACTTATTATCAAAGAAAATGATAAGCTTTCCTTTCAACTTCCAAATAAGATTTGAAAAGATGTGCATGACATCTTATATGTTGAAGGATTGGCCAAGAATTTGCTTTTGATTAATAATAATGATAGATCAAGGTTATGAAGTCAATTTCAAAGCAAATACTTGTCTTATGAAATGCAATAATACTATCATCAAAGATGTTAGATTTGAAAGCTTGTACAAGCTTTTAGGATCTTTAAATGCAAGGAAGTTTTTTTTTTTTTTTTTTTTTTTTTTTTTTTTTAAGATAATATTGTAATGCTTTTCTAACAAAAGATGGTGTTTATATAACTAAATTCTTAGAAATGATACATTCCAATGTAAATGGTCCAATTCAAACTACATCTCATAAAGAGACAAAAATACTTTGTGACTTTCATTGATGATTTTTTAAAAAAAACTTTTATGTATTTTATATAACAAAAGTTGAAAGTCTTAGAAAAATTTAAGATTTTCAAGGCTCTAGTTGAAAAACAAATAGACTTGGAAATTCAAAAATTATACAATGATAATGGTGGTAAATATACATCTAAGGATTTTAAATAGTTTTGTAAAGAACATGACATTGAATGACAAATATCTACACCTTATATATTTTAATAAAATAGTATTGCAAAATATAAAAATTAAATATTATTTGAGAGTGCAAGGTACATATTATAGCACAAGCAACTTTCTAATTTATTTTAGGAAAAAGCCATTAATATAATATCATGTTAAGTGTCATTTTATTTTAGAATGCACTAAACACTTGGCTGTAGAAGATAAACTTGTATATTGCAACTAACTAAGAACTTAACAATCCTAATAAAATCCTAAATAAATTCTAATTAAATCCTGAAGTAATCTTAAAGAAAGCCTAAAAGAGTCATAAGAAAATCCTAAAGAAATCTTAAAGAAATTACAAAGAAATTATAAAGAAACCACAAAGAAATCTTAAAGAATTCTAAAGAATTCTTGAAAGATATTTTAAAAAATTATAAGAAAATCTTAAAGAAATTATAATTATTTTTTAAAAAATACTAAAGAAATATTAAAGAAATATTTAAAAAATCCTAAAAAAATTATAAAGAAATCTTAAAGAAATCTTAATAAAATCTTAGCCAATTCTAAAAAAATCTTAAATAAAATTTAATTAAACTATAACCAAATCTTAAATAAATCTAACAAAATCTTAATCAAATCTTAATAATTTTAATAAAATCCTAAAGATATCTTAAATAAATTCTAATAAAATCTTAATAAACTTTAATTAAATCTTAAAAAATCTTTAAAAAATCTTAACAAAATTTTAATCAAATTTTATAGTAAATTTAAAATCTTAATAATTATTAAATTAATTTTATTTATAATTTGTACACTACTTGATTTGTAAATTAAAAACAAACATGTTAAAGAACTAGAAGTTAGAAGCCACAACACTTAGCATCAGCAAGGTTGCACACAAAGAGAAGTGTGGAATGAGATGGCTCTCACTTCCAACACCCTTTACTTATAAGTGGAGTTCACATCCAAAGTACATAGGCTTCATCTACATTCATCTAAAACCCAGCCGCCTAACGAGACCCTAAATCCAGCCGCCTGTCAAGACCTTAAACCTAACCGCCTGTCGAGACCCTAGCCGCCACTTAATCCCTAGTTGACTTTTGACTATTAGAAACTTACTATGGTTAAACTCCAAGTAACTCTTTCTTAAACTTTAACACTCCCACTTTTCTAATTGTCAAAAGGCTTTTAAGCCTAATGCCTTTATCAACTCATGGTGTCTATCCTTCACTAATGCCTTTGTAAGCACATCAGCAAGCATCTCTTTTGTAGTACAATACTTCATACCTATTATACCATCTTCAATCTTCTCTCGTATGAAATGATGTTGAATATCAATGTGCTTCGTTCTTGAATGGTGCTTTGGATTCTTGGCAAATGCAAGACATCCTTGATTGTCACACATTATTGGAGTTGCTTCTGTTTGCACTAATCCAATGTCTTCTAAGAGTTGCCTTATCCAACAAGCCTCCATTGCACAATGACTTGCTGCCATGTACTCAGCCTCCATGGTTGATCTTGCAATGGTAGGTTGTCTCTTGCAATTCCATGAAATGACTCCCACTCCAATAAAGAACACATATCCCGTTGTGGATCTTCTATCATTTACATCTCCAACCCAATCCGCATCGCAATAACCTTGCAAATCAATGTTCTTACCACCAAGGCATAATTTGAAGTCTTTAGTACCTTTTAAGTACCTCAATATCCTCTTTACCGTTGCCCAATGCAAAGGTCCAGCCTTAGACATGTGTTGGCTCACAACACTCACCGCATATGCAAGATCCACTCTTGTGGCCACCATTGCATACATAAGTGAGCCAACTGCTGCCTTGTATGGAATACTTTGCATCTCACCTTCAACTTGAGCAAACTCCTCATCCGTGAGCTTCATCAACTTCAAATTTGCCTCCAAAGGTGTTCCAATGGGCTTACACTCCTCCATGTTGAATCGTTTCAACACTTCTTCAATGTACTTGCTTTGACTCATTGTAATGGTCTTGTTTTCACGATCTCTTATGAACTCCACTCCTAAGCAATAGTGAAGTTCTCCCAAATCACTCATTTCAAATTCTTTTTCTAATATGGCCTTCATCCAATTCAACTTTTTCACATTGTTAGCCAAGATGATTAAATCATCAACGTAAAGGATTACAATCAATAGGAACTCTTGAGATTGCATCACATACATGGAATGATCTGCCTCACTCCTTACAAACCCTTCATTCACAAAGAATGTATCAATCCGTTGGTACCATGCCCTTGGTGATTGCTTGAGTCCATACAATGATTTCTCCAACTTACAAACAAGATGTTGTTTGCCTTCTTCAACATATCCTTGAGGTTGATCCATATAGATGTCTTCTTCCAACTCTCCATTCAAGAAAGCCGTCTTCACATCCATTTGATGCATCTCCAAGTCCATTGCTGCCCCAATTGCCACAATGGTTCTGATAGTGGTGAATTTAGCCACGGGAGCATATGTCTCATTGAAATCAACACCAGCAACTTGTGAATATCCTTTGGCAACTAATCTTGCCTTATATCTCACAACATTGCCCATTGCATCCCTCTTGGTTCTAAATACCCACTTACAACCAATAGAAGATCGATTTGGTGGAAGTTGAGTCAATTCCCATGTTCTATTGTCCATGAGAGATTTGTATTCTTCTTCCATAGCCTTCTCCCACTTCATAGCATCTGTGGACTTCATTGCATCACATAAAGACAATGGATCAGCAAAGAGTGCAACATTTGCATGTTCTTCACTTACTTGAGGAAAAATGTGGTTCTTCCACCATTCACCAAGTGGTCTTCTTTCCCTCATAGGATATCTCCTTTCATTTGAAGAAGATTCACCTTCATGTACTCCAACCACTCTTCCAAGCTTCTTCTTTCTTAAACTTTGTCTTTTCTCACTCAAAGGTTGATACTCCTCATCATCATCATCTTCAACATCTTCATTTCCTTCACTGTTGGTCTTAGGAATCAAAGAGACTTTCTTCTCCATCTTCTTTAGCTCTTCACCTTCATTCATGTCTCCACTATCTTCATTTTCTTCATCTTCTTCTTCTTCTTTCTTTGCTAAATTTAAAGATGTGTCCATAACCACACCATTACTCCCACTTGGACACATCTCCAAGTGCTCATAAGCACTCTTATGCTCAATAAACTCAACATCACGACTTTTGATGATCTTCTTGGTATCCAAACACATTAGCCTATATGCCTTTGTACCTTCACAATATCCAACAAATACACATTTTGTACCTTTTGCCTCAAGCTTGGACCTCATACAATCTGGTACCTTTGCATAAGCAATGCATCCAAATGTCCTCATGTGTGAAACACAAGGTTTCTTCCCACTCCAAGCTTCTTGTGGAGTCATTGATGTAAGTGCACTTGAGGGCACCTATTCCTTGTGTATACTGCATTCACCACAGCTTCCGCCCAAAATTCATATCCAAGATTTTGAGCATGAAGCATACTCCTTGCCATCTCCACAATGGTGCGATTTGCTCTTTCAGCAACTCCATTTTGTTGTGGAGTGTAAGGAGTAGACGTTTGTCTTACAATACCTTGAATCTTCAAGTACTCATCAAAATGTTTTGACAAATACTCTCCACCATTGTCTGTGCGTAATACCTTGATCTTGCATTCACATTGCTTTTCTACATGTGCCTTAAACTCCTTAAATCTTGAGAAACACTCACTCTTGACTTTAAGGATAAAAATCCACACCTTTCTTGAAAAATCATCAATAAATGTGACAAAGTACCTTGCTCCTCCAATTGATGGTGTCTTCATAGGTCCACAAACATCTCAATGCACAATCTCCAACAACTTACTTGCTCGTGTTGCTACTCCACTTGGAAATGAGGCCCTTTGTTGTTTGCCTTGAATACAACCTTCACAAGCTAGAGTCGTGGCATTGTTGTATGATTGACCAAGATCTAAGCCAACTACCATAGATTTGCGCTCCTTCATGCTTTTGGCATTCAAATGACCAAGGCGTCGATGCCAAATTCCAAACTTGTCTTCATCTTTTGGAAATTCAGCAAATGCTGCTACTTCAACTCCATTCACCTTCTTACAATTGAGAATGTAAAGGTTGCCATCTCTAAAGCCCTTTAAAACATTATCTCCATCCAATGTCTTCACAAAACATCCATTCATATCAAATTGAACCTTACAACCACTTGACACAAGTTTGCTCACCGAAAGAAGATTCTTCTTCATCTTTGGCACATGTAGGACTTCTTTCAATCTGATCCTCTTGGTTTCATTCTTCACAACAATCTCCACCACAATGGAGCCAATTCCAATAGCTTGTACCATGCCATTGTCTCCTAACCAAACATTTGTTACTGGAATTTCTTCATAAGTGTTAAAAGAACACTTGTATGGAGTCATGTGCTTGGTAGCACCTGAATCAATAATCCACTTAGACATGGCAGCCATAGAAGTGCCTTCACTTGCCATGAATGCAAAGTCATCTCCTCCAAATTCATCATGTGCATTATTAGCATTCTCTCTGTCTCCTTTCTTGGCCTTGTAGCAATTTCTTGCAAAATGACCTGATTTTCCGCAAATGAAGCAAGTTTTCACATTACTCCTTCCATTGTCACGTTGGTTTGAATAGGTACCTTTACCTTGTCTTGAGAAGAGAGCCGAGTCTTCACTTTGATGCTCCTTTTCTTTCCTTTTGGTCACTTCATGTGCAAGTCTTGCCGTCACATAGTCCATTGTAAGCTCCTTCAACTTGATGGACTCCAATGCTACTATAAGATAGTTATAAGACTCCGGAAGGCTCATGAGCAAGGTCATGACAATATCACCATCTTCTAAAGGTTTGTCAACAATAGCTAGTTGATTTGCAAGAGCCTTTACCTTGTTGACGTGAGCCATAAGGTCTTCACCTTCTTCCATCTTGCAAGTGAAGAATTTCCTCCTTGTAAAAAGGATGTTGGACAAGTTCTTGCTCTCATAAATGTTGCAAAGAGTCTTCCATGCTTCCGCTGGTCCTTTGCAATGGATAATGTGTGAAAAGTTGGCTTCATCCACATTTGTGGCAATCATGCCAAAAGCCTTCTTTTCACGTCTTTTAAAGTCCTTCTTCTCCTTAATACTTGCATCTATGCATGGAGGGTCTTCACTTTCATCTACAATGTCCCAAAGGTCCAAAGATGCCAACAAAAGCTCCATTTTCACCTTCCAGTGATAGAAATTGTCACCTCTAAACTTCTCAATCACTCTCAAACCTTCACCCTCACTAGAAGCCATTTCTAAGAAGTAGTGTATCAAAGAATATTGAGAAAAGAAAATTCCTATGTGATCTAAAATCACAAATTTGCACTAGCAGAAACTCAGAATATCCTCTTGTGAACAAAAGAGTGATTTCTCACTCAAAGCACTCTTAAGTGATCTTCTAAAGCTTCTAATCAGTATATGCACTCTTATGAACCTCTCAATCAAGTTCTTTCACTCTTTCAACTCACTATTTAATGAAATGCAGAAGGTTAATGAAACAGTTTCAATAACACATAAAGACACTATCAAGGTCTTTCACAATGGTCTTAAACTCACTATCCAAGGAGATAAGAACCCACAAAGCAATGTTAGAGATCTCTAAGCTTACAAATCAGAACCTCCTCTTGTCATAACATAAGCTAAGATCATACAAACTCTAACATTAGCAAACACCATAAGACCTATTCCGCACAACAACAAAGACTTCATAAAACTTCTAAAACTCACAAGCAAATGTGAGTGGGCCCATAACCTGTTAAAGAACTAGAAGTTAGAAGCCACAACACTTAGCATCAGCAAGGTTGCACAGAAAGAGAAGTGCGGAATGAGATAGCTCTCACTTCCAACACCCTTTACTTATAAGTGGAGTTCACATCCAAAGTACATAGGCTTCATCTACATTCATCTAAAAGCCACCCGCCACTCGAGACCCTAAACCTAGCCGCCTAACGAGACCCTAAATCCAGCCGCCTGTCAAGACCTTAAACCTAACCGCCTGTCGAGACCCTAGCCGCCACTTAATCCCTAGTTGACTTTTGACTATTAGAAACTTACTATGGTTAAACTCCAAGTAACTCTTTCTTAAACTTTAACAAAACATACAAAAGGAATTTGAACTTATAGATTAGAAGAAAAAGCTTTTAATGTACTCAAGTGTCAATTGTCTTCCTTTTCCAACCTTGATGTCAATCTTTCAATGTTAATAGCATCATTATTTACATGTTTTAAAATTCTATAGAAATTTTAAAAATAAAATCAACTATTAATTCAAATAAAACCATTCTAATCTAATTGGAAAATTACTCAAAATCATAGAAATCCTCATTGATTCTCAAAATCCAATTTTTAAAATCTTAGCCCACTTAAATTCTAATAACCTTTGCAAATATCAAGTTTAGAAAAAAATAGGTAAATAATAGGAAAATTAAGTAAAAAAGTTTTACCTCAAGGATAATTTGTTTAAAAGATCATGACTTTGAACCTCACCAAGGCTCATAAGTAGTGTATATGGGTGTCCTAGAGAGGCCATGAGGCCTTAGTCTTATCCTCCTACCTACATCCAAGGTGCCACAACCCGTATGGGACTTGTGCACCTCCCTTCCTATAAGGACTACATTAGCTGCTGGTCCTCCTATTTTGTACTAGTAGAACTAATAATTTTATATTTTTGACTTCACCATGGTATTTAAAAACATCCAATTAGCCTAGAAACCTTGCATGGCCTTCAAATCTTGCTCCATTTCTTCATAATGGCTCCCAAGGTGGTAAAGTTTATTTTTAACAAAATCTTCAAAATTATTCTAAAAATTCCTAAAAGTTCTAGATAAATTCTAAATAAATTCTAAATAAATTCTAAAAATATCTATAATATTTTAAAAACAATGATATCAATTTATAACTATTTTATTCTATCTTGGAGATTTTTTATAATAATAAAATCAATTTAAATCAATCTAAAATCCTATTTTCTATAGAAATAACTACAAAGATATGAGGTTTTTTTTTCATGCTTCTTCTATCTATTAAGTAGTATTTATATATTTTTAATAAATAATATATATATAAATAGAAAACTAATATAGATATTGGTCTCAATAATTAAGTACTAAGTCTTTTAATTAAGAAAAAATACTAAAATAACTAAGATAATTGCCTCAAAGACTTACTAAGATTTCAATTTTATGACTTTTCTCTAATAAGACTCTTGTAACTTATAAACTCTTCTAAATTCTAATAAATACTTAAATAATCAAATAAAGTCTCTAATCTTAATATTTTGGTATTTGAATAATTTAAAACTATTATATTAATTAATACACCAATTAAGATTCATTGCTGGGACTCACATATGGCGACCATCTAGGACTATTCATAAAAAAAGAAAAAATCCTACTCTTACTTTTGATACAATCTATAGAAGAATTGATAAAAGATATTATATATATCAATAGAAAGAGAATGAATTAAAGAAAAAAAATTAAGATCATGACTTAGAATAAAAAAGAAGATTATTTATTTTTAACTTAATATAGTTCTATATATAGAAATATCATACCTAGCCACTAATTCAATATTTATATTCTATTGCGATTTGATTTAAAATCGCTATATAATTTACAAGATACATTAGTATTTAAATTAATGTTCACACCTTGTATTCTTTATAATGACTTCCATTAATTCGCGTGGAAAAGTCTTCTCCATCTAATATTTTGAGTTGGACTAAGTTGTTATTAAAGACCTCTTTAATAATATATGGTCTTATCCAAAGTACATCAAACTTAGTTGGAAAGTCTAATTTTCTAGCATCTTAAACCATCACCTACATTCTTGGAGTAAGTAGATGTTTTTTTTTTTTTTTTTTTTTTTTTTTTTAAATCAAAGATCTCCTTCCTTCTTCTTTAAAAAGTTTCTATGTATTGTGCTACAAATCTTTGATTCTTACTTATTCTTTCTAAATATTCTAAGTGTTCTTTCAAAGATTCACAAATATATAATCTTTTATCAATAGCAATGTATAAGGATGGACCTTCAAATTCTATAAGCAAAATGGCTTCTATTCCATACACCAAAGAAAAAGGTGTAGTCCATGTAGAAACTTTGTAAGTAGTTTGACAAGCCCAAAGAGCTGAAGTAAGCTTAAGATCCCAATCACATTTAGAATCCATCACAATTTTCTTTAATATGCGAACTAGAGTTTGATTGACTCTTTCTGTAAGACTATTTGTTTGAGGGTGATAAGGAGTTCTCTTTCTATGGTTGATGGTAAATAATGAGGTCATTTCTTTAATAGTTTCATTTAAAAAATGAGAACCATTGTCACTCAAAAGGATTTTTGAACAACCAAAGCGGGCTATAATATTTTCATACAAAAATATAGCAGTTTATTTAGCATCAGCCTTCTTGATAACTTTTACTTCTAAACACTTAGTTAAATATTCTATAGTTACAATAATATATTGCATTTGACGTGAAGATGCAAGATAAATAGGTCCAATATAATCTATATCCTACTTTTCAAATAGAACAAGTGGAAGTGAAGGATTTAAAGACATTGCAAGATTTAAATCATTGCATTTATATCTTTAGCAAGCATTATAAGCTCTTATAAATGATTTTGAATCAATAAATATTATAGGCCAAAAATAGCCTATTCTAAAGAACTTTTGAATTTTTAATTGATCAAAGAAGTGTCCACCACAAGCACTTGAGTGATAACCTTCTAACACAAGTCATACTTTGTCATAAGTAAGACAATGTCTTAAAATTTTGTCAATCCCTTGACTATATAATTTCTTGGCTATAAAGACAAAATGAGTATTATTTACTCTAATCTTCTATTATTCATTTTTTGATAAGATATTGGATAATTGTTGAGTATTCAAAAATTTGGCAATATATTCATACCAAGTAGGTGCTACCATAACATGGAATAAATGGACATCAGGAGTTCATCATCTATATCATGGATTCTTATAGGTATAAATAATTGTAAGCTAAATTATGCCACCTTCAATTGCATTTGTAATCCAATGGCTAAATCTAAGTTACACCTCTAAAATTTAGTCTAGTTACTCTGCTTGTAATTTAATAGAATTATACAATATTGGCACACCTAGTATCTAATTGGTTGATATATGTGAGGATAAAATTCACTCCTCAATCCAAGTTATAAGATGGCCTTAATAAAGAGTTGCTTATAAATTATGGTGTGAAGTATAAGGAGCAATAAACAACAATAAAGGAGAAAAACAACACAAAACAAGTAAAATATGTGCAATTAAGTAATTGCACACTACAAAATTAGTCATAGTTTGTTTATTAGATTTTTATCTAGTAGAAAGTAAAAGTAAAAAATAAAAAATTATATTTTCAAATAGATATTTTTTTTATCTTTCCAATGATATAAAAAACATATAAATTTAAGTTATTATGAGTAAATTATGATAATTCAAAGTTAGAAGGTAAATAATAAAAAAAATTAAATAGAAATTTTTACTTCAAGAGTAACTTGTTAAAAGATCATGGATTTGAACCTCACCAAGGCTCACAAGTAGCATATATGGGTGTCTTAGAGAGGCCACGAGGCCTTAATCTTATCTTCCTACCTACATCCAAGGTGCCACAATCCATATGGGACTTGTGCACCTCCTATCACGGACATACTTAAGCCACTATTAGAACTTTTGATAGTCTTCTAGAACCTTCTATAGCTTTTGAAAATCTTTTAGAATCTTTTAGAACCTTCTATAGCTTTTGAAAATCTTTTAGAATCTTTTAGAACCTTCTAGAATCCTCTTTAACCTTCCAAGACCTCCCATAGACTTTTTAGAGTCTTCTAAAATCTTCCTCAAGCTTCTAGAATATTCTAAGATACTCTTAGAAGGTCCAATAGGACATAAGGCCTTATAGTATAAATAAGAGGCAAGACTGAGGAGCACCTCAGTCTTGCCAACACAAGTCTTGGAATAATCTAGAGTGTTGCCTTGTTCTTGATATTAATCCAGTTTCTTATTCTTGATATAGTTCTTGTTCTTGTCCATCCAATTTTTTATTCTTGAAGTTATTCTGGTTTTGATTTCTTCTCCTTAATTCTTTGCTAATCTGCTAACTTGCATCCTTGACACCTCCCTTCCTACAAGGACTACACTAGTTGCTGGTCCTCCTATTTTATACTAGTAGAACTAATAATTTTGTATTTTTGACTTCATCATGGTATTTAAAAACACCCTATTAGCCTGGAAACCTTGTATGGCCTTCAAATCTTGCTCCATTTCTTCATAATAGCTCCTAAGGTGGTAAAACTCATTTTTACCAAAGTCTTCAAAATTGCTCTAAAAATTCTACATAAATTCTAAATAAATTTTAAATAAATTCTAAAGATCTCTATAGTATTTTTAAGATGATAATATCAATTTGAAGCTATTTTATTCTATCTTGGAAATTTTTTATAATAATAAAATCAATAAAAATTAACTCAAAATAATATTTTCTATAAAAATAATTAAAATGACATGAGATTTCTTTTTCATGCTTCTTCTACCTCTTAAGTAATATTTATAGGTTTTTAATGAGTAATACATGTAGTTAGAAGGCCAATGTAGACATTGGTCTCAAGAACTAACTCTTAATACTTAATTATAAGTAAAAATACTAAATTAATTAAAATAATTGTTTCCAAGACTTATTAAGATTCTATTTTTATAACTTTCCTTCTAATAAGACTTTCATATTTATAAATACCTCTAAATTCTAATAAATACTTAAATAATCAAAAAAATCTCAAGATATTAGATACTTAGTAGCTCAACTTGATGTATCTTCTACATCAAATTTACCATCTCCTCAATTCCACTTAGTGCAATTAGACAACAAGGAGATCTTTAAGGACAATGTATATTTACCTTCTTTGATTGTAATCAAAAGTATGAATGCCAAAAAACCAATAGATTTAGCATAACTTAAAGAAGATGAAGTATCTATAGATACTTTAGAAGAATCACCCAAATTTATAGAATTGTCAAAAATTACTCAAGAAATAGCTAAAAAATTACAAGACAAACAACCTTCTTCTGTAGTTGAACTTGATGAAGAAGAATATCAATTTATAAGCAAAGAAAGACTTTAGACTTCTAATACCTTTTTGAAACAACCAACAACTAATAGAACCTTCAATCATGCAGAACCTTATCATGTATGGCTAGATCTTTGTAGAACTAGAGCCAACATTTCTTTTGGATAATTAGTTCAAGTAGCACCAAATATCAAAAAAGACCTCAAGGAAGGAGTAATATTATGAAGAAAAATTAAGAACATAGAAGGAATAGCTTGAATTGAAGTTGATGATTTAGAAGAAAATATCACCTTGGAAGAAGAAAATGACAATAGAGAATATGGACCTATTGAGATAGATGTAAAAATTGTGGATAAAATAATTTCTAAGGTCATAGTAGATGATGGAAGTAGTATCAATATTATGTCTAAATCCACTATGAACAAATTAGAATTAAAAATAACTCATAAGGTAATTATAAAGGTCAAATTAGTTGATCAAAGAACTTCTCAACCTCTAGGTCAAATCCATGACCTCCCTATGTGAGCAAGAGGTGTAGATTATATGGTATCATTTTATGTGATATAATTATATAAAAAAAAGTGTATAATTATCTTTTCTTGTTAGGAGGAGGATGGTTGAAGCAATCTAAAGGAGTAAGAAATTAGAGGGCTTCTAAGCCTTATTTTATTTTTAGACCTTTAGATAATTATATAACAACCATAATATCTAGTCACTTTAGACTCCAAGTCGTAGTTCTATTAGAAAAAATACCAACATCTAAAGAAGCGAAGCAAAGTAGTTTTATCCAATCGAATTCAATATCAATTATAGCACCAATAAAATGAATTGGCCTTGGATTATATGAATATGAAGATGAGGATAATTTTATCAAATGGTTAGAAGAAAATCTTTATGAAGAAGAAG
This sequence comes from Physcomitrellopsis africana, assembly GCA_036785485.1. Classification (NCBI taxonomy): domain Eukaryota; kingdom Viridiplantae; phylum Streptophyta; class Bryopsida; order Funariales; family Funariaceae; genus Physcomitrellopsis; species Physcomitrellopsis africana. Next base: position 158,427 of record JAWRVF010000617.1, on the reverse strand, counting down.
ATATTCATATTCGATTTGTAGAATTTCAAATTTCATCCTTATGCATTGCTATTGACAAAAGATTGGATGCTTTTCAATCTTTGAAAGAACAATTAGAGCCTTAAAAAAAAACTTAATGGAAATCAAAGATTGCACCCCAATACATAAAAACTACTCAAAGGAGAAGAAAGAAGATCTTTGATTAAAATATTAAAAAAAAAAAAAAAAAAAAAAAAAAAATGGCTTACTCTAAGAATATGCGTGATGGTTCAAGATGCTAGGAAATTAGACTTTTCAGCTAAGTTGATGCACTTTGGATAAGACCATATATTATCAAAGAGGTCTTTGATAATAACTTAGTCAAACTTAAAATATTGTCATACTGTAATTGCTTATAATATGTAAAATCCACTTAAAATGCATAATATGTTTATAGGTTTAGATATGTGTTAGATAAATGTAGCTTTCTACAAGAAGGACAAGGTGTCATATTATTTCTTTGAATTGAAAGGAAATTAGAATCTATTTGTTTCAATTGATGAAGAGGCTTATTTGATTGAGTTTGGTTTTTTTTTCTAAGTTGTTGTTGTAGGAATTGTGGATAAAATTGTGCCATGTAATTCAAAGATATGAATTCCCGATTCATGATATCTAGACTCTATAATTGGACATCGATTTTTAACAAGGCAAGACATTTGTTCACTAATGGCTTTTATAATATTTATCATCTCATTTTTGAACACCTCATTGGCTTGCCGTACTTTACTTTTGAATTCTTCCAATCTATTATCATAAAAGATTTTAGGTTGAGCTTGATCATATGGAGGTTGTATAGCTAAAGGTGTTGGATTGCTAATCGGCAAAGAAAATATAGAAGGTTGTGAATAGCTTAAAGCTATAGGTTGATGGAATTTTATAGGTTGATGTTGCAAAGGTATAAAGGTGAGTATTGATTCTTCTGCCTCTCTAAGCATATAATTATTTTCCTTATCAATAACCTCTACTTCTAAAGTAGCTTCAATGGCTCCTTCTAAATCTTTAGGTCTCTTGTTTAAAATATCCCAAATTGTAGAAGGCATGGCAAAACCTTGGATAAAATAATACCTTATGGTGTCCTCGTTTAACAAGTTATGAACATATCGAGTACACACTATCTAGAATTGCCTCATATAAGAGGTAATATCTTTTGAAGGACCTTGTCTAATATTTTTCAAGGCTGAAAGGGCTTGTTGTTGGCTAATCATAGGCCTATATTGATGAAAGAATGTTGCTAGGAGTTATTCCCATTTGATAAATGCCTCCTCTACATGAGATCTATACCAAGCATATGCGGAATCTATCAAGGTTGTTGGAAATCATATTAAATAGTAACCATGATTGATTACTAAATTGGTGATAAGTACCTCTACAAACCTTTCTATATGGGCTACTGGATCTTCATTGATAGATCCACTAAATCTTGGAAGATTACATGGAATTGATGTCCCTTGTAATCTTGAAGGTACCACAATTGGTAATCCTGTAGATAACATCATTGGGTCGATTTGGATGTTAGTTTAGAAGTTGTGATTTTCTTTATTGGTTACACTAGTCCTTGTAGTTGGAATTTGTAAAGGTTCTACTTGAGGCTCTGAAGGCTGTCTTCTTCCATGCTCTATCCCAATAAAAGCTTGTGACATCTTGTCGCAAATTTCTTCTAATACATGGGTTTTTAAAACTATAGGTTCAATATGTATTTTGGATTATAAAATACATCCAAATCACAAAACAAGGCCAGTAAAAGGGTGAACTATCTTAAACTAAATCTTAGGTGGTATACAATTAAGTATATGGTTTCTATATAACTCCCTTACAAAAAAAGACTTAGTAGGTGGTTTAAAATAAAACAAGTAGACTTTAAATTATTTTTATTTTTATTTTATAAATTAACATAAAATCCTTTCTCTTCTTATCTATTTGTAAGGCACGTGGTTTAATTATATACCAAGATGAAATCTTGTGCTGATCTCAAATTAGTAGTATCACTCGATAATTAAACTTTTTTTACAAATGATGTACAAGATTCAACTAATTATCAAGTTAAGATCTTGTATTGATCTTAATATGGAAAAATCATCCATTAATTGGACTTAATTCATAATTTAGAGATTAGAAAATAAGGCCAAGGGTAGTATAAATAAATTAAATATTATAACACATGGATACCACAAAAATCAGATGGATTAGATAAAAGGCAACCTATAGGGCAACCTGCAATAATTAATTATGCCTCATGGGGATCATCACTTTCCATAAGTACAGATTCAATGCCAAAAAGAAGTCATGTTGGCCATCAATTCAACTTTATTTTCTTATAAAATATCTAAAAATTGAAGCGCCTATCACAAACACAACCAAGTTCTCATAATAAAAGAAGTAGATTGGAAAAATTCCTAGTGCGTACAATTGAATGTTTTAATATTCAGTTATACTACAAAGTGATAGAATGGTTAAGATGTTACCTGTAGGACAGCAAGTCTTGCCATGCTCCTTCCTAAATGTACCTAAAATTTCAAATAAAAGAAAGAGCTAAGATTTGGAACCCACCAAGTTTCTCCTAGCCGTGTTCCTTTCTTATTTTTATCTAAAATTTTAAATAAATTGAAAAGCTAAGATTTAAAATCCATCACATTTCTCCTAGCCGTGCTCCTTTCTTATTTTTATCTAAAATTTCAAATAAATTCAAAAGCTAAGGTTTGATTATTTTTAGTTTTTTATATTTTTATTATTTTTTATTATTTTTTATTTTTTTATTTTCTTACTTATATTCTTTTTATTTTTATTATTTGGTTTTTTATTTTATTTAATTATTTTATTTATTTATTAATTTTTATTATAGTTTAATATAATTAAGATAAGATTTAAAATACAACAATCAAAAGTATAACATGAAATCAACAATATAAATGATTGAAGAGATAGAAATCACCAACCTCAATTGTATTCCACTTAAGGCAAAAACCTCTCTCCACTCCAAAAATCGCCAAAAATTCACTTCTTCTTTAATAATATTAAAATTTGCACCACTACAATCTTAACTTTAAAGTGCTTGTGCACTAAAAATTCCACTATTAAATAGTCACCACACACTAAGAAATGCCTTTCCAAACATGAGGTACATGAAATTGCCAAGGCAGTGAACCACTTTCTAGTCTAAAATTCACTACAAATTCAAATCAAGTCCAAATTGAATGTGCAATAGCTTATTGGAAAGCCAACATCAAGATACACCAAGATAGAAAGTTTTAACTTAAAATATGCAATACATAAAAACTCATTGATAAAAATCCGAGAGCAAATCAACATTCATTCAATAATAAAATTTTTTGAATACCTTATGAATTGAAAACTTGAAAAGTTTTTTATATACCAATAAAAAAGAGATATAGAAATCTTACCAATGATGAAGATTAACTTTGAACTTCTCACTCAAAAAGACCAAGAAAAATATGAATTATAATATACTAACTCCACATTCACACACACAATTAGAAGCACCACCTTCCGGCAAATGCACCATTTATGTGAGGGTAAAATTTACTCCTCAATCCAAGTTATAAGGTAGCCTCAATTAAGTAATTACACACTATAAAACTAGTCATAGTTTGTTTATTAGATTTTTACTTAGTAAAAAATAAAAATAAAAAGTAAAAATTATATTTTCAAGTAAATAATTTTTTTATCTTTCCAATGATGTAAAAAACATATAAATCTAAGTTACTATGGATTTGAACCTCATTAAGGCTCACAAGTAGCATATATGGGTGTCCTAGAGAGGCCACAAGGCCTTAGTCTTATCCTCCTACCTACATCCAAGGTGCCACAACCCATATGGAACTTGTACACCTCCCTTCCTACAAGGATTATACTAGCTGCTGGTCCTCCTATTTTATACTAGTAGAAGTAACAATTTTGCATTTTTGACTTCATCATGGTGTTTAAAAACACCCTCTTAGCCTAGAAACCTTGTATGGCCTTCAAATCTTGCTCCATTGCTTCATAATAGCTCCCAAGGTAGTAAAACTCATTTTTACCAAAGTCTTCAAAATTGCTCTAAAAATTCTAAATAAATTCTAAATAAATTCTAAATAAATTCTAAAGATCTTTATAGTATTTTTAAGATGATAATATCAATTTGAAGCTATTTTATTCTATCTTGGAAATTTTTTATAATAATAAAATTAATAAAAGTCAACTCAAAATAATATCTTTTATAAAAATAATTAAAAAGATATGAGATTTCTTTTTCATGCTTCTTCTACCTATGCAGTAAGCCAGTTCTAACACACTCAATGTAATTCCATGCGTTATTCATGATGAGTTGTCCATATCCACCACCTTCACGATGAGTTGTCCATGTCCACCACCTAGCTACTCCTTGAACCTTCAAGAGACCACAGCTCTTCCATAGCCACTGTTAGTCACCTTGTACTCTCTCCTTTGTAAGTCTGTTCAAATAATGCTTTGCTAATACGCTCTCTTTTTCTTCAGAGCTTCTTCAACGTCATTCACCACTCCTCACAACCGATGGTTCTTTCTGATTCCACATAATTGCCTCTCAATTAGTCCTTCCGACAATTTTCTTTACTTGCTTTTACTACTCCTCAATTTTGCGAGCACTTCTTTAGATGTCTTTCATACGGTGTTCAGTCTACTCGTTGTTCTATACTATTGAACTACCAGTAGCCCGTTCCATCCTTGCAGCACCCATCAATAGCAAGATTTTCCACCTTGACGGCTACCTTTAACACTTCGCCAACAGACTACTAGGACCTTTGAATCAGATTGAACATTTGGCGCAAGAAGGCAGAAAATTCAAAACCACCACATCTCTAAATAATTTGATATCAATCGCTGCCGTTTTTCCGCAATGTGACCGCCAAGGTCCACACTCCAAATTGACCTTACTCTGCATTCAGTCAGAATGCTATGTTGTGCATCCATCACCAAAATAAAATCGCTCTACTTCCCTTGCATGTATCTACTCCATGTCTCGCCAATGTTGCTTCTTTATCCCCTCTATACAAGCTTGACGACCTTCAACTGCAATCGAGTAATTGAAATGCTAAAGTTTCTTTGTATGTCTGTTCACAACAAGATCCCCTTTTGCATCCATGTTGCACTCCTCATCGCCATCAATAGCGCGACAACTTTTATGTTTCTTTCTTGCCTTCCTTTATCTTTGCACCGCAAGATCTGACTTGTCTCTCCTACTCCTTCCACAATGTGCTCAACACAATGCTACCGCCTGCTTAGCACATCGGCTGCCATGCAAGCCTTGAATCTCTCCTACAACACGATACAATGTCATTCCAGATGCACCCTGATGTGACTCTCGGCTTCAGATATAGTACAAGAGAACGGCCAACGTCGAGATCACCCTGCCTACCCTAATGAGTGATTTGCATCTAGCCCAAGATCCGCTTCCCTTCAATTCCTCGTTGCTTCACCGCACTCAAGTTCAGCGTCCGTGGACGCTGTTTAACATGCTTCTCTCTCATTTTTTGTTCTCTTCACCATTCGAACTTCACTCAGTGCCTTCCACTAAAATTCACTAAAATCCACCACGTCAAAAATCCTAAAACTACAACATTCTCGCCGCACTGATCCCCCGCTGCCCGATTTGCCTACATATTCACGCTCTGGATGCCATCTTGTACCGCCTTTCAGAGCACGGAAAATCTTTGCTAAAAACAAAACAACGCTGCAGCTGCTCCTCGCTTCCTTGCTCCCTCGGTCTTGTCTCTCCTCTGCCTCTTCGCCTACTATCTCTCATGTTGCCTAAAAAACCTAGCTCTCCGTTCTCTCAATTGCTACTCCCTCTCTCGCTCTACTGCCCCTGCTGCCTTTGCCAACCGAGGATTTTGCACCGCACGCGATCCTTCCAGCGCCGTAGTTAATGGTCACCGGGACCTATTTTCTGGATATTTGCGGGAATTTTTTAATTTTTAATTTTTAATTTTTTTAAGTCCTAAATTCATACTTATGAGAGATTATAAGGGCTTAATGTAGGGCCCTTTCCTATCCCATTTCCATACAGAAATATTAATTCCAAAATAATTATTATTTTAAGTAATTTTTTTTAATTCTAATTATTTTTAGGTCCTTATTTTTCTTTTCTATTATTATTTTTCTATTAATCATATTACTCTTTAATTTACCTTTTTAATTCTAAATTTTTATTTTTTCTAATTTATTCTAAATTTTTTAAGCTAACTAATGTGAGACAATGAATTTTTAATTCACAATAATTATAAAAGATGATCCGCTTATTTGTGTTGTTTTCTTTTTTTATATTACATTGTATAATCAAATTTTATTAAAAATAATACTCATCTTACTAATCTATCACTTAAGTCTGATTTATTTATGATGTATTTAAGAGCCATATAATCTACAAAGAAGATGACTTTGTTCATTAAAAGGTAGTGTCGAAACTTTTTGAAACTAAAAACCATAGCTAAGCATTCTTGTTCCATAGTTGTATAGTTCTATTCAGCACTTGTTAATTATTTACTAGCAAAGGCAAGAGGATGGATCACACTTTTATCATTTGGTTGACAAAAGGCACTACCTACTGCAAATTTAGAGGCATCACAATAGATATAGAAAGATTGATCCCAATTTGTTGGTAGTAGACAAGGATAAGATAGTAATTTGGCTTTAATTGCATTGAAACCAACTTGGCATTTGGAAGTCCATTCAAATTTGGTGGATTTTTTTAATAAATTTGTCAATGGTAAGACATGAATAGAATATAACTCAATCAAGTCACGATACCAATCCATATGCCTCAAAATCTTTTAAATGTCCTTTACACTTGTTGGAGCTAGTAGATTTGTAATAATTTTTATTTTTTAGGATCAGATTCTTTTCATTTTTTCAAAATGACATAATCCAATAAAACTCCTTTTTTAAGTGCTAAGTAAACTTTCTCTGGATTCAGAGAAATTCTTATTTTTTTACAATATTAGAAGCACAATCGAAGGCTTTCAAGGTGATCATCCTTTGATAATTGACAACTAAAATCATCGATAAAAATTGACATGGTTTTTTGAAGAAGGTCTAAATATGCATAGGTCATGAGTCTTTAAAAAGTTGAAGGAGCATTGTATAATCCAAAAGGCATCACTATGTATACAAAGATTCTCCAAGGTGATGTAAATGCAATCTTGTACCAATCTTCAGGAGCTATTAATACTTGATTGTAAGTAGAATAGCCATCCATAAAATTGTATAAATCATGCCTTGCTACATCATCTACTATAGAAGTAATAAAAGGTAATGGAAAATGGTCTTTTTGAATGTACTTGTTTAAATCTTGATAGTCCATACAAATCCTAAGCTTACTTCCTCTCTTCTTCATTACTAAGATAATATGAGACAATCAATCCGATATTTCTATAGGCCTTATAAATCCTGCTTGAAAAAGCCTTTCCAACTCTGCTTTCACAACAAGTTGTATCCTAGGATTGAGTCTTCTTTGTTTTTGTCTAACAAGTGTGGTATTTGGAAGAAATGGAATAGTATATTGACTAATGCTAGGAAGAATATCTTTTAATTCTTTATAAGATCAAGCAAATATATCGCAATATTCCATTACCAAATATTTATATTTTTCTAATTCTTTCTCATCTAATTGGGATCCAAACTTGATATATGTGAATTCTTCTTCATCACAATTAACTGGAATTTTTATCCAATCTTATTCTATCATATGTATTGTATTAGTAGTCCTATGATATTAATCTTTAGATATTGGTGGATAAGTAGGTACTTCATATCCAACTTCAATGCCTTAGGATGTATTTCTAAATTATAAAAGAAGAGGCATGATGGTTTCTTCTTTTATAATAGCATCAAGGTTTTGAACTTAGATTCTATCAATTTTTGAGGTAAAAACTTTATTCATACAAATATCATCAACCAAAGTTGTAAGATGAAGACAATTGTCTTCAAGCTCCAACCAATCAATTACGTCTATAAATGAGATGTGGATGTCTTCTTCTTCATAAAACTTTTCTTCTAATCATTTTACAAAATCACCCTCATCTTCATATTCATATAATCCAAGACCAATGCATTTTATTGGTGCCATAGTTGAAGTAAAATTAGATTGGATAAAATTGATTTGATTGGATTCTATATATAGTAGTATTTTTTGTACGGAGGCTAAGAATTGAAATCTAATGTAGCTAGATATCATTATTATTGTGTAATTATCTACAAGTCTAAAAATAAAATAAGATTTAGAAGCCCCTCAATTTATCACTCTTTTAGATTGACTCAACCATCCTCTCTCTAACAAAAGAGGATAGCTATTAGATTCTTCATATAATTGTATCACATAAAATGATACCATATAATATCATATAGTCCATAATGGTACCACATGATATCACATGTATGTGGTGTATTGGTTTAAGCCTAGCCGCTTCTGAGCAAATCGCATCCACTCCATAAGCTCCAATGTAAGCACCTCCACTACCTTCCAGCCTTGATTCTTCTCCAATGATGACATATTACTTTTAAAATAGCTTCCCAATCTAAAATCACTAGACACTTCGACATCCATCGCAAGCTCACCAATCGGTAGATATAATACTATCTGCAGGATACTCTCATCTATCTCAATTATCCTCCCCTTTATTATATTCAAACCATCCTCTGGATCATAATTTGCTATATACTCCACCACCAATTCCACATCAATTGGCAGCAAATTATCTCACTCTCACAAAAACGCATATAGCTATGTGTTTCTAAAATCTCTCTACCTTTGTAGGAACCAACATATTTCCAACTTCATTGGCTCTATGTTGGTGATCACCACTAGGAACGGCAATTCCAAATTACTCTTATTTCTTACATTTTGGATATTTTCCTTTCTATCCAAAGCTCTCTTTGATCTTTCTATCAATATTTTGGACTACAATTTTCTTCTCACTCCTTATTCATGCTAACACTATTTTTGCTTACTAAAGTAAATTCTATACTCCAACACATATACTTTACACAACAATGTTCAAAAACTTTTGGTAAATGGCCTGCTCCTAACCTTTTATTTGCGATCCAAATCAATAATCCCTAATCTAATGTATCATAACCTCACATCTGATTTTCTTGACTAAGCAGCAATAGTATTCAAAACTAACCATTAGTCGTCTTTTCTAATCATCATACACCTATAATATATGTGATCTATCATTAATAAGTACACCCTCTTCCCTCTTATTTTTGAAACCCGTCTCAGGTTTACATTATTGTATGGCGTGAATTTCTATTTGGAATTACACTAGGTACCTAATTGTGGAGAATTTATTTAAAATTTATTAGTAAAAATCTAATAAGTGATTTGTCTTTAATAAAAAGAACAAATAACACAAAGATAATACAAAAGATAGTTTTATTGATAAAACTTGTTGTATTTAAGTAGGTTTATACAAAAAGGTTCAAATTTCTACAAAAATCCTTCAAAATTTTATTCACCTGCAAGGACTTATTTCTTCTTGATCTTTAGAGTCCAATAACTCTTGATCCAACTATTTAGATTTTATGAAATTATCTTAAAAGTATAGATAATATTCTTAAGTTTTACCATGTTGTAATCTCTCCAGTCAGTATTCCTCCCAAAATGCGTTAGTTATGCACTAAAATATGCCAAAGTCACCACCTTTTGGTTTTGTTCCTCAAAGACCCTGTGAAGTCTTTAAAAATCTATTTCTGAGTTCTTAATGCTCACTTTATTGTGTTTCCGTTGCCTTAGCTTATCAGGCCGTAATGATTTCCAGGTAGTCTCCGGACATTCCCCCGATAGCTTTATAGACTAAGAAGATCACAATTGTTTGTTTAATCTCTATTTTCCTCAGAGGGCTCTGATATTGATTTAATAGGGACTGAGAATCTATGCCCCTATTTTCAAAAGGATAAAAAAAATCACTCACACTCTCATTAATCATAAGAGTATTCTGCAGCCAGGCTTAAATTCTCACAATATTCTAGAATTGCTCCCGAAATACAAGTCACATAGGACAGCCAACTACAGTGACATTCCTAGCTAACGTCAGCCCATACAGCCCATCTTGATTAGGTCTATGTTGTAGTAACTGCCTTTCTTTCTCTTTGGCTGAGATAACCAGTTCAATCGCATATAATTGTAGAACTTCTACTAGGGCCTCTGTCGCAGACCAAGTCGAAAACCCTGCCGCCTCTACTGTAGCCGCAATTTAGAACCCCTACAATGATGAAAAATTCACAAACCTTAGGCTGGCATGCGGGTTCAAGCCCGACGCCATTTTAGTACTTGAACCGATACTGAGTTGGTACGCGCTTTTAGATCTGGTATTCGGCCAATTATCAGAATTTTAAAATAATGAACAAAGAAAACCAAATAAAATAAAATTTAAAATAAAGTGAGGATGGAAGATAGAAGCGGAGTTCCGAACAGCATCCGATCTTTCTATTCGGTCGATGTTATGCCAGAATCATCTGTAACTTGAAGTAAATTAATCAATTTTAAGATTTAAGAATTTTCTAATTATATATATTTCTAATTCTTTTAATTCTTTGCATATCCTAACAAAGTAACACTAATACAAGGCTAATATTTGCAAACCAACTGAAATTTTTAAAATAGGATAGTCTATATGGGAATCTGGATTCCGACACACCACAAAAAAGAATCAATTATAAATTTATTTTTGATTGTCTGATATCTCAAAAATCCTAGTAGGTGCTTAAAATCCTAGCTCAGAGACATCCAAGCACTATTTCTTTATATCTCACAAACCTAAAATCTTAATGCCACAGAGTTTTTGCACATAATCTTGTGATATAAAAATATGAACTTTTAAAAATTTTGAGCCGAAAATATATCAAAGTAATTAAAATAAAGCTCAAAGTATAACCACTAGTTAAACAGGGTCACTTACTACCCTTAACTTACAAGCATTGACTTCAATTTCCAATAATACTTTCACCTTAGCTTGGATTTTATTTAACTACATATAAAAAATATAGTCAAAAAAATATTCTTTCCAATCCTATTCATTGATCCTCTATTGCACTTTGTATGTACAAGTTATGACCCAAAAGAGTGATAGTAGGTACAATTTCAATACCTTAACTTTGAGTGCCTATATCTCTTTCATAAAAAGTCCAAATCATACAAGTTTGCACCAAAACCATATCCAAAAATCCAAAATTGCTGATCCTAGCCTTTGATGTTTGACCCCATTCGAAAGACAAACCTTAATCCCTAATAAATCCTTGGATAGCCTCCATGAAGCCCATTGGGCATGATTTTTGGCCAATAGGAATAGAGACTTCTATCATCCATCTCCATTCATCCACATAAATGGCCTAACTACCCCCTTTTATACTAGAAATCCCTTTCCAATCTTTTTTCTTATAAGATTTACATAATATGTGTTCTAAACATCAAATAAAAGAAGTAAATAAGATCATAAGGATCACCAATGTCTAACAAAGATGACTTAAGATATATAAAAGTTATTATCAATATAAAATCAACCTCAAAATTAATATCAAAAAAAAAATAAGGTTATATAAACTTCAATAATAATCCTTTTAATGGATATTTTCTAAACTAACAACCTAATCATATCCTATAATAAATAAAACCTATTATTATAGCTTTCACTTAACTGTATAGTAAATTATACATTAAATATACATGTATAATTTTTTCACATGGTAGCCAAACTACAATATGACAATGTACAATAAAGTCGTAATCAATTTCCGTTGATTTGTATAATAAATTGAGTATCTATAAATTCTTCTAATTAAACTAAATTATTGGAAAAGGCATCTATTATACGATACGGTCTATGCCAATGGACTTAGAATTTCTGTGGAAAATTGTGAAATTGGCTATCATAAAGAAGCACTAGATCATTATCATTCTTTGTCATTAAGACATTCATCCAATGCAATTCTTAAATTCTAAACTTCTAATTCAATTGATAATATTTTCTCTTGCTTGTACATCAATTGGAATGGGGTGGAATTGATAGTTACTTTATATGTAGTACAATATGCCCACAAAGCTGCAAATAATTTTGTATCCCAATCTATTTCTGCATTACACACAACCTTAGTTAAAACTTTATTTAGAATACCATTGATCTTTTTAATTTGCCCATTGGCTTGAGAGTGATATGGAGTTATTTTTTGATGTTTGATCTCATATTTATCTATCAAGGTTGCAATCGTAGCATTAATAAAATAGGTTTCTCAATCACTAATCAATTTTTTGGGACATCCAAAGTGTGATAATATTTTCATATAAAAATGTTGCTATTGTATTGATATTATGAATTTTTGTTGCCACCACCTCAGTCCATTTTGTTACATAAAGGGTTGTTATCAAAATATATCTTTTTTGTCTATTTAGTGAGGTTGGTACAATTGGTCCTACAAAATCAATATCCTATTTTTCAAATGGTGCTTGTGCCAAAATTGATACCAACGGCATGGCAGAAGTACCAATAGGTCGATCAATACGTTAATAAGGATCACAACGTCAGACATATTGGTGTGCATCTGAAAACATTGTTGGCCACCAATATCCAGCCATTAAAGCTTTGCGAGTAGTAGTGTTATTGTCAAAGTGTCCACTACAACTATCTAGGTGATAGCTATCTAATATAGTAGTACTTCATTTTGAAATATACAATGATGTAATATTCCATCCTTCCCTCGCTTATACGAAGCGATGTTGTGATAGAGAGAATTTGCCTAAAAAAAACACTAGGCTTTTGGCTGCCACTAATTACTCAATTAAGATCCAGGTATAAAAAAATCTCCAAATTTATATACAAAGCCTTCTTCATTGGCCTATTACATCCAATACATAAGTCTTATTTCATCAAACCACTCAAAATATAACAAATATTCTAAAACCTTCATTCTCTTGTAAAAAGAAAATTTTTCTTGAACTTCAATAATTTTTAATTTTTAATCCAATTGTCCAAATCCATTCAAAATTTACATGAAGTACTAATATATTTTTTGCAACTACTACTACAAATTTCAACTATTAATTCATTACCAATTCTTAGATATTACAAAAATCCTAACAGTAGCTTCAAACCCTTATTTACAAACACTTGTATACTAAATTCTTCATATCTCACAAATTAAAAGTCCAAATGCTATGAAACTTTTATACATAGCTTTTTAGCATAAATATTTATCTTCTTGAAAAGATTTAGACAAAAGTTCGTCCAAAAACTTAGGATATGGCAAAATCCATTACTATCAACATAACAACCTACTTAATGCCTTGGAATTCAATCTCTTATCTTTGATTTCTAATATCTCCTTATTTAGAATTCCAAATATAGTAATTCTTCTACATCAAGCATAAAGCTTGAAATCATCTCTCTAGCCCCACCTTCCTATCTCCAAAATCTTTCATACAACTCCTCAAATCCTCAAAAGAATTATAATAGATACTATTTGTATATCTTAATTTCAAGTGCCTACTTCATTATCATAAAAATTCCAAGTCTCTTGATTTTTATACCAAAATTATAGTACAAAAAATAAGCTTTCTAATCCTAGTCTCTAAATTTCAAATGCACTCTTTAAAGTTATTAAAATCCTTCTTCTCCTTATAGGCAACCTCCTCAAAGCCTATTGGGCATGACCATTGACTAATAGGAATGAAGAACTTCACCCCTTATCTTCATTCATCCTCACTTTGTCTTCATCCTTTCAAATAGGCCTTTTAGTAGTTTAATTATTCTTTTTTGGATCTCAATTGTCTCTTAAGGCTTTATACTAAATATTTAGATCCTATATAATTTAAACACCATAATCAAACTAAGTAAAAATCTAAAATAAAGTTTTTTATATCAACTCCCTTTAATTCACTTTTCTAATTTTTCTAACTCATATTAGAATTTATGAACATATTATATATTTTGATTGGATTTTACATACTATAAGTAATTACACTACGATAGCATCATCTATCATGGTATATGGGATATTTTTCAAAATCAGACGCTGCTTAAGTTTTTAGCTATAAGCAAGCGAGAATATCTAGAATATCAAATATTGAATCAATTCACTATATTCTGGTGAAATTACATCCACAACAAATAATTGTGCATCAGAAAGTGTATCATTGATAGATTCATTTTTCAATATATTGGTCAAATGAGATAAATGATTTGCATTGGCATGTTTGTTTTTTGGTCAAATATTAATAATAAAATAAAATTCTTGATCCAAATTACACTAGATCCATCTGATAGTGGTTTCTTTAAGAAATTAGTTAAAGGCTAACATATGACTGCAAATGAATCAATAAATCCTCGAAAATAACTGACATGGCATACGAAACCATAAACATTTGATATTATTTCTGGCTTTAGTAAGGCCAATATATAATTAATTTTATGTGAGTCAGTAGCAATACTAGCCATAGAAACAATGTGTCTCAAAAGCTTTTCCAAAGGTACACCAAATTGATACTTCTCAAAGTTTAAAGATAATCTATACTTATTATATTGATCCAAATATTTACCAAGACATTTTAAATGGTCAATTGTCATATTAAATGTGTAAAAATCATCTAAAAATATCTCTATTGACAATCATAAATAATCTTAAAATACTTGTGTTATTATCCTTTGAAATATAGCTGGGGCATTATATAATCCAAATGGCATCACCTTATAAGCAAATGTGCCCCACTCTGTAGTAAAAGTAATCTTTAATTGATCCTTTGCTGCAATTTTAATTTGATTGTAATCCAAAAATTCATCCAAATACGAATAACATTCATGCTTGGCTATTGAGTCCAATATACTATTTATAAAAGATAAAGAAAAATAATCCTTCTTAGTAGCCATATTTAATTTATAAAAATCTTTACATATTCAGATTTTTCCATTCTCCTTCGATATTATCACAATTGATAAAATCCATTCACTATACAGTACTAGATATATGAAGTCCACATCTAAAAGTTTATTCACTTCTTCCTTTACCATGAGGGAATATTTTAGATTAAGGCGGTATTATCTTTGATGAACTGGTATAGCATCTTCCTCTACAATAATTTGATGCTTACAAACTTTGATAGGAATACCTTTTAAGTCCGCATACGACTAAGCAAAAACAGATTTATGACTTAGGAAGAAATCTTTCCAATTTTTTAGCTCTATACTTGTAATATCGGTGTATACTTTGATAATCTATAGTATTTTATTGGTGCCCAAATCAATGGATTGGCACACAAGTTCTGCAGTAACCTCTGATTTGATTTTTCTCTCTTGCTCTGAATCCTTCATATAATCTAATAAATTAAAACTATCTAATTCTAATTCCAATATATTAACTTCATTAACCGCAAAATTATTCATTCAATTGATGATAGCACAATTAGAGTTTGTTATATCCTCTAAATATATTAAATATTCTCTAGGTCTTCCATATTGATATAACACGCTTTGCTTTTGTATATGAATTGGATCATTACCAACTTGCATTGAATTGATAACTTTATCATACTCTGCATCAGATTGATCTTCATTGTCAAATGTCACCTCTGAACTCAAAATTTGAGATTTTCAATGATATTGAACTAGGTACATTTGTAAAATAATCTTGTCTCTATCCTTTCCAATAGTCAACGTTCCACAGTCCCAATTGTTCTTAATTTTGGCTTGATATAGCTATGGCCGACTTAATAAAATTAGATATAATAATATATAATTTTATAATTGAAAATAATATAATCAATCTTATATATGATTCCAACAATAACAATATTAATACTGCAAAGTATATCCATAGGCTTTATGCAACTGTGATCAATCATCCTCAATACTAAGGCTGTAGGTAACAACTCAGTTAAATCCAAATTTTTCATTGTATCCGTAGTCATTAAATTCACATTAGAATCTCTATCTACTTGAACTTCAAAAATAAGAATACCATTGATAGATACATCAATAGTTGGTGTGCTCAGATTGAGATTCAAATTAACTTCATGAATTTTTTTATTACAAGTTGTACGTTGTATTAATGAAGAATTCAATATAGAATGGCATTCTGGCACAACTGTTAATAATTGCTTCATTGAAATTGAAGGTTTAATTTCATCTAAATCTTTCAAAATATCATATGATTTCATATTAGTAATAATTCTCAAGGCCCTCTTCTTTTTCACAAATTTCAATTAAATCGCTCAAGGTAATTTATCTTGCTTTATAGAGTTTGGAATTGGAATTGCTCAATGAACTTTGTCAGAATGCGTGTCCATGATAGGATCTTTTAATGGATAAGATGGCTCTTGAAACTTTGCAAATATTGATACTAGTTTAGGTTGAATCAATATTTTGGTATTAGGGACATCATCAGATTGCATACATGGACCAAGTCTCAACATTCGTAACATCTTTGGTACTGATATTAGATTTGGAATTCCCACCATTGAATTGAATGGATCCCTTATAGTTGATGCACTTAATTGTGGAATAGAATCTTTCACTTTTTGTTGGGCTTGGATAAATACTGCATAGACACATTCCATTCGATTTACCAAAAAATCTTATGGGGCTCAATTATTATCCTCTATCTTACTATATAGCTGGATATGTTGATTTTGGTTATTAAAATTAAATGGAGCATTGCATTGTTAATATGTATGTCCTGACTACTTATAATTTTCACAAATTAGAGCGTATTCATCACTAGCTCTTAGATTGAGACATTCACTAGCATAATGTCCTAATTGCCTACAATGGTAACATCAAAGTGGTTTTCTTTCGATTCCATCAGGGATGTTGGATGTTTCTATTAATATATATCGACTGGGCCTATTCTAGGTTGGATAGATAAATGATCGTGGTTGATCAACTGATATTATAGAATTTGAAATTGATTTGTAAATGGATAGATATTGAAAATATTCTCATTGATTTTGCACAATACTTTGAAGATTGGATACATATTTTTAGTTATATGTCAAATTTTAAAAATTAAAAAAATTCCTATTTTATTTATTTGAACAATTTCCACTCCACTCAAACCTATTTCTTATCTAAACTTCATTAACATCCTACAAAGTTGATTGAATCATGATCTGATTACTAAACTGTTATTACTTTTGTAAATTTCAATAATTGGTGGTAATATGCTTATTCCCACAAAAGATACATTGCGCAGTCATTTGGGGTAGTGAAGAACATTTTGTTAGCAAATGGCCTTGTTTCTTATAATTATTACACCAAATATTGAATTACATATTAATCGATTTATGCCTCTTTTTCTTATCTTTTGCCTAATTAATAGCCAATTCGTCCATCTTTTTTATCAAAATTAGCAATAAAGTCTCATTTGGATCCTTCAATACTAATTCATTAGATAACTCTTTTGTAAGTACTAGGTTTTTATATGGGGAGTATGGAGAATATAAAACTACAGTTGTTGGTGGTACTGCCTGCAACAGGACAACATTAACTATTCATTGTGGATTAGCACTAAGATTTGTACCGTAATCAATCATTCTTGCATAACTGCTCATTGTTTTATTCTAGATTGGCATTTGATAAATTCCTTGAGATGAAATCATTGTGGCTCTAGTGGTTAAGAATTGGTCATAATGATATTCTTCTTATATCTTAGCTTGATTAAGTGGAGAAACAATAGTGATCGGTTGAGCCTTCTTCATAAATATTTTCAATTTTGGTGGATATAGTCCGTTAACTAATATAGACAAAACAAACAACTCCGACATTTGATTATTTGGCCATTTAGAAAGAATATCTACTACTCCGCTATAATATGACTGCATCGCTTTTCCTGATACTATTCTATTATTCATTAACCTTTCCCTGAGACATTCTTTAAATCCTATTAGTCAAAAATGGATTAAAAACGTATTTTTTAATGCTTCCCAATTAAAAAATTCATCCACAGGTTGGTGATCATATCATTCAAATGCCATATCTTTTAAGGTTGCTGGTAGCCATCTCAACCAAATATCTTTAGTTCTACCATTGTTGGCTATACATGCAATCAGGAATTGAGACAAATATTGATCTATGTTTGCTCCTGGCAAACCTCTAAAGGTAGGTAATGGGGCTACGCTAGTTGTGCGATCGCCCACTGCATCCATTTGGACCGCAATTGAGATTGCTGGACTCCCCACCGCCATTGAAGATGACAATGTTCTACTCAATTTTTTATTAGAATAAACATTATCTTCTCCAATTATCCTTTCTAGACTTCTAGGCCTCTATAATTTACTATTATTATTTAAAAATAATTTTATTGATTAAAATTGAGGTGAAAATGATAGATTTTTAAATATGCTAGATTGGTCCTTAATAACAAGCATTTTATGCCGTTCTAAAGAATAAATCTTATTAAAATTGGCTGTATCTATTATTGAAAAAGTATCCAATAGAATATTCAATTTTTTTATGCCACATTCTCTTTTTGTTAATAGGTTCAAGAGATACGCTAAACTATTATTTTAATTATCCGTAAGTGCTCTTGGCAACTTCTTTAATGATATATATGTCTAAAATATTAAAGATCTTTGTTATTTTGGATATGCTTAGATGTGCCAATAGGCATGCAACTATGATTTAATCCAACTCTGTTGTTGCTTCCTCTTTAGATTTGATTTTTATTTGTCTCGCAATAAATTTCTTGTTTGTGCTCTCTCCTGTCTTCCTTTCAACAGGCATATTTTCTTCAGTGTGATGTTCTCATTCTTATTAAGTATAATCTTTTTTCATACCACTGAAATTGCTTTCTATTTCCAATCTAATCACACATTTGGCTTCACTTTTGAATTGGTATTAATTTTAGAACCTCTTCATATATCGTGCAAAAACTACTCGTTCAGGAGTTAATTTCTAACACTCAAAACTATTATCATTTCTCGGCAATGGCGCCAAAAATATGAATTGATATTTTACTTATTGTAGAATGGGTAGGAATTTTAGGATTTACAATACATAGTTTGTAGGATTAAGAGTAGGCAAGAAGCCGATGAATGGCCAGTTTAGAAGGCAACATGGATAAGGGAGTTAGAAAAAGTGGTTATCGTCAGTTGTATAGCGGTTAATACCGATTGGGATAAGTATAAATTGATTCGGATAGTAGTAGTAAAGACCAGACTGTGATAGTGCTGAGCCGGGATAAGCTTAGTGCTACCTCTTGTTAATTTTTAAGAGAAGGATATTAGATAAGTGCTCAATATTATAAAGTGCAGTTCCGTAATGAAGCAATGAAGGAAAGAATTGATTTATAATGAAAGATTGAGGATGTACTGATATGCTGAAATATCAATGGAGAAATATAAGTGAAAAATTGGAAGTGGAGAATTGGAGATGTTTTATGAAGAATGAGTATGAATGTGAGAAAACTATACTACATTGAGTATTGAATCAAGGGTGATCCATGAGAGGAAGTCCGTGGAGTTTGGATTATGCAAAGTGAATTATTAGGAGTGATAGTCAATTTTGGAGTATTCCTGTATTTGGAGTATAGGATAATTATGGTGTGTTTTGAGATATCGCGGTATTACATATTGTTGTCATAAAAAAAAAGAGGAGGAGAGGTAGAGAATACTTGAGTTGGATTATTGCTTACGATATTTTATTGTTAACAGAGTTATTGGTAGTATAAGGGAGATACTGTAACAAAATTGGGATGTTTTAGTGTAATCAGAAGGCAGTTAGTTGTGTGACTCTAACGGTTTAATTCATTGCAAATAGTCTTTTCCTATGTTCGAATCCCCTTTTACAGATTTACTCTGGGCAGTATTAGTAGAGTAAGTGTGACGGACGACAACAACATTTTGGCGCCGCTGTCGGGGATTGACAATAGTATTGAGTGTTAGGAATTAACTACTGAATATGTAATTACAATAGTGATGGAAAGCAATGTCAATAATAAATGATGAAAGATTATGGTTAATAAGAATGAGAACAATGCTCTGAAAAAAATACGTCAGTCAAAAGAAAGACAAGAGAGAGTACAAGTAAGAAATTTGTTGCGAGATGAGCAAGAACAGAAGCTAAAAAGGAAGCGTCGACAGAGTTGGATTAAACCGTGGTTGCATGCCTATCGGCATATCTGAGCATACCAAGAACATGAAGGATCTTTAATATTTTAGACATATATACTGTTAAAGAAGTTATCAAAAGCACTCGCGGATAACTCCGCAAATAGCCCAGTGTATCTCTTGAGCCCATTAGCGGAAAGAGAATGGAACACAGAAGAATTGAATACTCCATTGGATACTTTCTCAATAGTGGATATAGCCGATTTTAGCAAGGCTAGTTCTTTAGTAGGGAATGTATCGCTGGCCAGTAAGGGCCAATTCAGTGTATTTCAAAATCCATCGTTTTCACCTCAACTTCAACCGATAAAATTATTTGCAGATAATAATACTAAAGTGCGGAGGCCTAAAACTCCAGAAAAGACAATTGAGGGAGGCAGCATTTATTGTAACCAGGAAGCAAGTAGAACATTGTCACCTTCAATGGCGGCAGGGGGTCCAGCAATACCAATTGCGGTACAAATGGATGTGGTGGGTGATCACACAACTAGCGTAGCCCCATTACCTACCTTTAGGGGTCTGTTAGGAGCTGACCCAGAATAATACTTGTCTCAATTCTTGACCGCATGTGTAGCAAATAATGGTAGAACTGAAGATATTTGGTTAAGATGGCTACCAGCAACCTTAAAAGATACGGCATTTGAATGGTATAATCGCCAACGCGTGGGACAATTTCCTAATTGGGAGGCATTGAAACATACATTTTTGACTCATGTTCGACCAATAGGATTTGAAGAACGTCTTAGAGAAAGATTAATGAATAGAAAAATGATATCGGGAGAAGCGGTGCAGTCATATTATGGCCGAGTAGCAGATATCGTTCAAAAATGGCCAAATAACTAAATGCTGGACTCATTTGTTATGTCCATATTGATTAACAGACTACACCCACCAGAATTGAAGATGTTTGTAAAGGAGGCCCAACCTGTGACTGTGGCTGCCTCACTTGACCGAGCTAAGGTATGGGAGGAATGTCATTATGACCAATTCTTAACCATAGGACCCACACAGATTCTATCTCAAGGATGGTATCAAATACCAACCTGGAATGAAACAGTGAACAGTTACCCAAGGACAATTGACTACGGTGCAAATCTTAGTATTAATTTGCAAGGGATAGTGAATGCTGTTCCATTGCAGGCTGTACCACCAACAACTGCAGTCCCGTATTCTCCATATTCCCCATATCAAAAATCAATATCTATAAAAGAATTCTCTAATAAACTAGTATCAAAGGATCCAAATGAGACTTTGTTGTTAACTTTGACAAAGAAGATAGACGAGTTGGCTGTTAATCTGGCAAAGGATAAGGAAAAGAGGCATAAACCGACTAATATATGCCCCAATATTTGGTGCAATAATTGTAAGGGGCAAGGCCATTTAATAACGGAGTGCCCTTCGCCACTCCAAATGACGGTGCAATGTACTTTTTGTGGAGGTAAGCATATAACCACAAATTGCTAGAATTTAAGAAGGCAACATCAATTAGGAAATCAAACTATGCTTCAACCAACTTCGTGGAATGTTAATGAAGTTCAGATTGGAAATAGGTTTGGCTGGAACGGAAATCGTCCTATTAAACAAAATAAAAATTTCTATAATTTTCAAAATTTTGAGTATAACCAAGAAGGTGATCCCAATTTCCAAGGTTTTATGCAAAATCAGCAAGGACAACCTCAATATCCACCTATTCAGAATCCAATTTCAGATCCTACAATACCAACTGGTCGACCGGGATCTTTTACTCATCAAACTTGGAATAAGCCTAGCCGGAATATACCAGTCGAGACGCCCTATATATCAGATGGAGGAGGAAGAAGACTGCTTCGATACTATCGATGCAGGCAGCTAGGACATTATGCTAGTGAATATCCCAATCCTAAAGCTAGTGATGATTACGCTCCAGTATGTGGAAATTGTAAGTAATCTGGACATACTTACTAGCAGTACAAGGCTCCGTTTAATGTTAATAATCGAGATCAGTATATTCAGCTACAAAGTAAAATGGAAGACAATATTCGAATACCACAAGATTCTCCGATAAATTGGGTGGAATGCGTCCGTGCAGTACTTACTTGGGTCCAACAAAAGGGGAAAGATTCAATTCAAAAATTGGAAGTACCAGTTGCAACGGACCAATGTCAATCATTGAATGATACTTTAAATCTAATACCAGTATCAAAGGAATTATCAACGCGGGAATCCAATTCATTTGTGCAACTTGAGAATAATCTTAGCCCTGAGATAATGGTTCAACC
Organism: Physcomitrellopsis africana; assembly: GCA_036785485.1. Classification (NCBI taxonomy): domain Eukaryota; kingdom Viridiplantae; phylum Streptophyta; class Bryopsida; order Funariales; family Funariaceae; genus Physcomitrellopsis; species Physcomitrellopsis africana. Next base: position 136,032 of record JAWRVF010000617.1, on the reverse strand, counting down.
GAAACCAATACTAATATCTGCGAAGATCCGGGAGCCATCTTATCCATTAATAGATCGTCTTATGGACACAAATTACGACAAAGTCCATGCAGCAGTTTTAGTTCCGAACTCCATAAGAAAATTATCTTAAGGGGTCAAATTAAAACCTATGAAAAAGAAGAGGCCCTTGGGAATCATTGCCAATATGAAACCATATGATATTATGAAAGATTTGGATGAAATTAAACCTTCTATTACCATGAAGCAATTGTTAGCAGTTGTACCAGAATGCCATTCTACATTGAATTCCTCGTTAATAGGACGTAGAGTTCATAATAAAGAAATTCATGAGGTTAGTTTGAATCCCGATCCGGGAGCACCAACTATCAATATATCAATTGATGGTGTTCTCATTCTTGGAGTTCAACTGGATGGTGGCTCTAGTGTAAACTTAATGAACACCAATACAATGGAGGAGTTGGATTTAAAACAATTAGTATCCACGACATTGGTATTGAGAATGGCAGATCATAGTAGGATAAAACCAATGGGTATCTTACGTAGTATTAATATTGTAATCGCGGGAATTACGTATGAAATTGATTATATTTTTTTTCGATCACAGAGGTCTATTTTATCATATCCAATATTATTGGGTCGGCCGTGGCTATATCAGGCCAAAGCTAGGAACAATTGGGGCCGTTGTCATACTACATTTACGTGCAGTGTATAAAAATATTAAAAATCTTGTATCTATTATTAATATATGTGTGAGTGCTAGAGGTTATTTTAGAAGATATTATAAGGAGAGAATTTATTATAGCCACTTAGTTAGTGAATTAACATGGCTATTTATTTTGTTCCTACCTTATTTATATCCTAGAATAGACTCTTTTGTAATTAGAAGAAAAGTAAAGGTTGTTTTACCTTTCTTGTTTACTTTTGAGGTAGAATGGATCTTATGAGGGATAAGAAAGAATAGCATGGGGTGAATAAGGCCCATCCAATAGGATTTGGCTGCCCATGTGGGCGTCTCATAGTCTAATATGGAAAGAAAGGGAGATATACTCCTCTTGCTAGACCAAGGAAAAGAAGCAGTTTTGAGTGGTGAACTTTGGAGAGAGATAGCTCCGAGGAGATAGAAGGAATTGTAATAAAAATTGGTAGCAGTGTTCTTCAAGTTGTGAGAATTCTAGAACCTACTCACTTGCTTGTTTTGGAGTTGTGAGCAAAACATTATGCTTGTTTTAGTAGAGTAGGGTTTGCTGCCACCCGACGAAGAGAGGCAGAAACTTCGAGCTGCTACTGCAAGTTTGATTTCGACTTTTTCTTAGTGAAATTTACAAAGAGTGTGGAAAATTGTGCTAGCTTTCTATCAAGACATCTCTTGTAGCATTTGGAGTTGGAGAGCAAAAGTTGTGAGCTTGAGAGTGGGAAAGGGTTTGCTGCCACCCGATGAAGAGGGGCAGAGACTTTGTTCAACCACCCAAGTCGGACAGTCTCTTCAATCTTTTTGATATTTTAGGTGCTTATAGTAGCTTGTGTAAGCTTTCCACAAAACAAAATTCAATACATTTGGAGCTTTGATGAAAGTTTTATGAGCCGTGAAGTGTCAAAGAGGGCAAATTGTTGCTAGGGTTTGAAGAGTAGAATCAACTAGCTACAAAATCTGGAGTTTGAGAGGCATGCATGCGAAATTTTAGAACAAGTTAGATGATGGAGTGAGCTTTCTAAAAAGCTATTGCATGTCCAATTTGGAGAAGGGAAGTGATCACAACAAAGGCTGAAGTGAAGAAGAGCTTTGCTGCCTTTGCATTTGCTTGGAAACTTTAGCGCCTACTTCTTTTAGCCATAACTTTTAAGTATTAAGTCATCTATTTCTGAAGTTTTTGATAGGTTTTACAATGGATTATTGGCTTTCCATAGGCTATAAGCACGCTTGATTCGAACCTTTGGATGAATTTTTAGTGATTTATTTAGTTTCAGCTTGTTGTATAACTTGTATTCCTCATATGCGGTTGTATTTTGAGGTATACTTGAATACATACATACTTTGCTTATACCTTTTATATAAGTATATATACTTATATTTATATCAAGTATTTATATAAGTATTATATAAGTATTATACATAATATTTGTACAAGTATTTATATAAGTATTATACCAAGGGTTATATAAGTATTATTCAAGTATTTATATTTTATATTTGTACAAGACTTGTACAAGTCTAATACAAGTATAATTTGAAAGCTTGAACAAATATTGTTCAAGTATAGAAGATACTTGCACGGCTTCCTCTCATGTTCCCTGCTAGTTCTAGTAGCAGCTAAGAATCCGGCGTTTTCCGAAGGCAAATTCTCTCTATCCGACACCGTGGAACATTAACTATTAGAGAGGGTAATGACAAGATTGTTTTACAGATGTACCTAGTTCAATATCATGGGGAGTCGCAAATTAGAGGCACAGAAGCAACATCTGAAGATGAAGGCCAATTTGAGGTAGAGTATGACAAAGTTAATAATGCGATGCAAGTTGATAAGGACCCAACTCACATGCGGAAGCCAGGCGTGTTATACTAGTATGGAGGTTCAGGTAAATATTTTTTAGATCAGGAGGATGCAATAAATTCCGACGATGTCATCGCGGATTAGATGAATAATTGTGCGGTAAATGAAGTTGATACATTGGAACCAGAATTGGGTAAGTCCAATTAGCCGGCCCATATGAAGGGTTCAGAGCAGGAAGGGCAAATCAATCTGGGGATTAATGAGGAACCTGTGTGCCAATCCATTAACTTGGGTTCCAATGAAACATCCCAGATTATCAAAGTATACACCGGTATTACAGGTATAGAGCTAAGAAATTGGAAAGAATTCTTTTTAAATCATAAATCTACTTTTGCTTAGTCGTATGTGGATTTAAAAGGTATTCTTGCCGAAGTTTGTGAGCATCGAATTACCTTAGAGGAAGATGTTATACCAGCTCGTCAAAGACTACACCGTCTTAATCCAAAATATTCTCTCATGGTCAAGGAGGAAATAGATAAATTTTTAGACGTGGACTTCATATATCCAGTCTCGTATAGTGAATGAGTTTCACCAATTGTGATAGTGCCAAAGAAAAATGGGAAAATCCGTATCCGTGAGGACTTCCGTAAATAAAACGCGGCTACCAAGAAAGATTATTTTCCTTTACCTTTTACAGATAGTATACTAGACACAGTAGCTGGGCATGAATGTTATTCCTTTTTGGACGGATTCTTGGGTTATAATCAAATAAAAACTACAGAAGAGGACTAGTTGAAGACTATTTTTACTATAGATTGGGGCACATTTGTTTATAAAGTAATGCCATTTGGGTTATGTAATGCCATTTGGGTTATGTAATGCCCCAACCACATTTCAAAGGATAATGAGGCAAGCATTTCAGGATTATTTACGATTATTGATGAAGATATTTTTAGATGATTTTTGCACATTCAGTATAACAGCGAATCATTTAGAACGTCTTCGTAATTGTTTGGACCAATGAATTTTCAGAAGTGTCAATTTGGCGTACCATTGGAAAAGATTTTGGAGCATATCGTTTTTGTGGCTGATATCGCTACTGATCCAGATAAAGTTACTTGTATATTGGCTTTACCAAAGCTAGAAACAGTGTCTGGTGTTCGTGGTTTCGTAGGCCATGTCAGTTATTATAGGCGATTTATTCATTTATTTACAGAAATATGTCAACCGTTAACGAATCTCTTAAAGAAACCGCCACTGGATGGATCTAGTCCAATTTGGACTAAGGAATGTACAATTCCGTTTGAGGAGTTAAAAAAAAAATTGGTGTCAGCACCAGTACTTGTTGCACCTTGTTGGATAAAACCCTTTCATGTTTACTTTGATGCCTCGAATGTTGCTATTGGATCTGTGTTAAGCCAAAAAGATGAAAAGGGTTTGGATCATCCCATCTATTATGCTAGTCGACAATTTGTAGCTGCGGAACGAAATTATACTACGATTGAACGGGAAGCCTTGGACATGATCTGTTCTCTCCAGAAATTTCGGCATTATTTGCTTGGTTATCCATTTGTATTTCATGTCGATTATGATGCTCTTAAGTATATGATTAATAAACCTATATTGAGTAGACGCATCGCTCGGTGGGTGTTACTCCTTCAAAAATTTAATTTTACTATTAATATTTGACCAAGAAAGAAACATGCCAATGTAGATCATTTATCTCGATTGTCAAATATATTCGATAACGAATCTATCAATGATGCACTTCTTGATGCGAAATTATTTGCTGTCAATGTGATCACCCCAGAATATAGTGAATTGATCCAATATCTGACATTTCAGACATTTCCACCTACATATAGTGAGAAACTTAAGAAACGCTTGATTTTGAAAAGTGCTTCGTATACGATGATTGGAGACGCTTTGTATAAGCAGGGGAGAGACAAAAGTCTACGTCGTTATATTTTTCAAAGTGAAGTACGTACTATATTGGAAGGATGTCATTTAGATAGTTGTAGAGGGCATTTTGCCGGTGACAACACTGCCCGCAAAGCTTTAATGGTTGGATATTGGTGGCCAACAATGTTCTCAGATGCACACCAATATGTCCAACGTTGTGATCCTTATCAGCGTATTGGTAGATCTACAGGAACTTTTGCCATGCCATTGATACCAATTTTAGCACAAGCACCGTTTGAGAAATGGGGTATTGATTTTGTAGGACCAATCGCACCAGCCTCACATAATGGACAAAAAAGATATATTTTGGTAGCGCCGGATTACGTGACAAAATGGGCGGAGGCGATGGCAACAAAAATTGATAATGCCAATACCGTTGTCGTGTTGTAAATCAAAACATAGTGGGAAAAACATAAAAGAATGCATTAAAATAAAAAGATTAAGATTAGAAGAAAGGTTGATAGAAAATTTGTAGTAAGAAGATACAATAGAAATTTACCTTGAAAAGTGAAATTTCTTCAAGTTAGTTAAAAGAAAAAGGTTGAGGAAGTGGAAAAGACATGGGCTAAGAGGTCTTTTTGACCAAGAGGATAAAGAAGACCAGGAGGGAGATGACAAGGAAGGGTCGTGAAGAAGAAGGAGGAGTTTTTTTGGAGAGATAGGGTTTCTTTTTGATAGGCAGTAGACGTTTTTGTATGTAGCAGAAGCTTAGAGAGGATTTTAGGTGCGAGTTTTTGTAGGTTTGTAGTAGACAAGATAAGGAACTCATAGAGACAATTCTCATGTCTTTTGATTAAGTATCAAGGAAGATATGAGTCGTGAAAGTTGCAGGTGTTTAAGACTAGGGCAGTGAGGGTTACTAAATTTCGGGCCTTGGTTCTTGGAAACCACTTAGACTTTAGTGGCGAAATTTGTTGGGTTTTTGTTCCTTATAGAGTTAACTACTTTGTGTCAAAATCTCAAGTCAATATGACCTCTAAGCAAAGAGTTATGAGTGAAATTGTAACCAGTTTGAATAAAAAGAGAAATAGAGTGAAGGCAAGGTTGAGGGTTTGTATGGGCAGTGCATGTGTGTGGGTTTTTTTGGGTATAAAGGATTTAGGAGACGAATTTGAGTGTGAAATTTGATAGACATGATCTATGTAAGTTAAGGAAGAGATGAGTGTAAGTTTGATACTCATTAGTCTTATAAATAAAATGTTATGCTCTTTCAAAGTGACAGGGGTCTATCTCCAAATCAGTGAAGTTTGAGGGAGCATATCTTTGTGATCAGAGTAGTATTTTGAGTAAAATTTGTTGAGGTTTGTAGATATATGAGTCTATTAAGTTGTGTAAAAAACTGATTGCTATTGGAGTTATATTCGAGGAGTTATGAGGAAAATTGTGGTCGGATCTAGAGTTGTTAGAAGGCAAAATTAAAGAAGAAGGATGGAACCTATAACTCAAGTTTGGAGAAGGCTCTTAGAGCAATATTTGGAGGGTGTTTACAACATGATACAAGCTATAAGCCTACCAAATTTCAGCACTTAGGTCTTTTTTAATGAAGAGCAATGAAGGTGTGAAGCAAAGGGGGTCCAGAATCAAAGGCAGCATGGAGGGATTACTTTGACAACATGGTTCTCTCTAACTACATGAGCTATAATCAAAAGGTTTATGGGGTTTGCTTCTTTACCCTCTTAAGTACCTTTTGTTCAAGTTTTGCTTCAATTGATATGATATCCTAGGATTTATGGGCAAAATTGAGGGCGGTTTTCTAAAGGCAGAATATGTTAGGGTTAATAAAGTATGTTTTTATGTAAATTCTTCAATTTTATGAACTTTATGAATCTCATCTTGTACTTAAGAAACTAGAGGCAAAAAAAACCCAGTTTTTTTTAGGGCTAAGACTCTCACCACGACACCGTAGCCATATTTTTATATGAGAGCATTATCATTCGATTTGGGTGTCCCAAAGAATTAGTTAGTGATCGTGGAACCCATTTCATTAATTCTATAATTGCGACTTAGACAGATAAATATGCGATCAAGCATCGAAAGACAACTCCATATCACATTCGGGCCAATGGACAGACTAAAAAGAGCAATGATATTTTGTATAAAATTTTAATGAAAACAGTGTCTGGTATGGGAACGGACTGGGATACCAAATTGTTCGCATCCTTGTGGGCATATCGTACTACGTATAAAGTGACTACCAATTCCACACCATTCCAATTGGTGTACGGGCAAGAGACAATATTATCAATTGAATTGGAAGTTCAGAGTTTATGAATTGCATTAGATGAACAACTTGGTGACAAAGACTCCCTCCAACATCGGTTAGCACAATTGAAAAAATTGGATGAAGTTAGGGCTATGGCTCTTTTAACTACGGAAGCTACATAGCGCCGTCGGAAGAGTTATTATGATAATAAATTACGTCCTAAATCTTTTATGCCCAATGATCTGGTGCTTCTTTATGATAGTCACTTTCACTATTTTTCGGGGAAATTTCAAGTCCATTGGCATGGACCTTATCAAGTAATTGAAGTCTTTTCTAATAGTTCAGTTCAATTGGAAGATTTTATAGGTACTCAATTTACCACCCGAGTTAACGGCAACCGTTTACGTCTTTATTTTACGTAAACTTGGGATGGATTTTTAAAATTGGAGGGAAGAGGGTGTACCTGTTTATGATAGCTTACCTTTAATGAAGGTGCATGATGGCTAGAAAGACGACTGATGGTCAGTTTTGGATCCTAATACGGACTAGTCATGCAAATTGGAAGTGACGATCTGGTACATTGGATTAAGGATTGTTGCTTTAGACCTTGAGTAAAAGGTTAGGAGCGGGGCACTTAGTGGGAGTTTTGATTAGCATTCTGTTTTGAGTTTGGTCATCTGAGTGTATGCTTATTGGAGTGTAGAGTTCTCTACAGTCAGAGAATAATGATTAGTCCGAGCAAGGAGTACGTAGTTAGTATTATATAATGTCAATGGAGAGGTCGAAGAGAGCTACGGACAGAGAGGAGAATGTCCGAAACGTGTGAAGTAAGAGTAACTTGCAATTGCCGTTCCTAGTAGTAGTCACTAACATGGAGCCCATTAAGTTGGAAATCTGTTGATCTTTATAAAGACAGAGAGATTTCAGAAATATACAGATGTACATGTTTTTGCAAGGATCGGATAATTTGCCTCCAATTGATGTAGAATTAGTTGCAGAGTACATAAGAAATTACGACCCAGAGGATGGTTCTAGTGTAGAAAAAAGAAGAATAATTAGAATCGATGAGAGTATCTTACAGAAGGTATTATATTTACCAATAGGTAAGTTAGCAGTAGGCGTCAAAGTGTCCAGTGACTTCAAACCGGTGTCGGGTAAAGAGAATTCACCTTGGGAAAATGCCGGGTTCCTAGCTGCTACTAGAATTAACAGGGAACATGAGAGGAAGCCGTGCAAGTATGTTCTATACTTGCACAATATTTGTTCAAGCTTTCAAATTATACTTGTATTAGACTTGTACAAGTCTTGTACAAATATAAAATATAAATACTTGAATAATACTTATATAACCCTTGGTATAATACTTATATAAATACTTGTACAAATATTATGTATAATACTTATATAATACTTGTATAAATACTTGATATAAATATAAGTATATATACTTATATAAAAGGTATAAGCAAAGTATGTATGTATTCAAGTATACCTCAAAATACAACCGCATATGAGGAATACAAGTTATACAACAAGCTGAAACTAAATAAATCACTAAAAATTCATCCAAAGGTCGAATCAAGCGTGCTTATAGCCTATGGAAAGCCAATAATCCATTGTAAAACCTATCAAAAACTTCAGAAATAGATGACTTAATACTTAAAAGTTATGGCTAAAAGAAGTAGGCGCTAAAGTTTCCAAGCAAATGCAAAGGCAGCAAAGCTCTTCTTCACTTCAGCCTTTGTTGTGATCACTTCCCTTCTCCAAATTGGACATGCAATAGCTTTTTAGAAAGCTCACTCTATCATCTAACTTTTTCTAAAATTTCGCATGCATGCCTCTCAAACTCCAGATTTTGTAGCTAGTTGATTCTACTCTTCAAACCCTAGCAACAATTTGCCCTCTTTGACACTTCACGGCTCATAAAACTTTCATCAAAGCTCCAAATGTATTGATTTTTGCTTTTGTGGAAAGCTTACACAAGCTACTATAAGCACCAAAAATATCAAAAAGATTGAAAAGACTGTCCGACTTGGGTGGTTGAACAAAGTCTCTGCCCCTCTTCATCGGATGGCAGCAAACCCTTTCCCACTCTCAAGCTCACAACTTTTGCTCTCCAACTCCAAATGTTACAAGAGATGTCTTGATAGAAAGCTAGCTCAATTTTCCACACTTTCTGTGAATTTCACTAAGAAAAAGTCGAAATCAAACTTGCAGTAGCAGCTCGAAGTTTCTGCCTCTCTTCGTCGGGTGGCAGCAAACCCTACTCTACTAAAACAAGCATAATGTTTTGCTCACAACTCCAAAACAAGCAAGTGAGTAGGTTCTAGAATTCTCACAACTTGAAGAACACTGCTACCAATTTTTATTACAATTCCTTCTATCTCCTCGGAGCTATCTCTCTCCAAAGTTCACCACTCAAAACTGCTTCTTTTCCTTGGTCTAGCAAGAGGAGTATATCTCCCTTTCTTTCCATATTAGACTATGAGACGCCCACATGGGCAGCCAAATCCTATTGGATGGGCCTTATTCACCCCATGCTATTCTTTCTTATCCCTCATAAGATCCATTCTACCTCAAAAGTAAACAAGAAAGGTAAAACAACCTTTACTTTTCTTCTAATTACAAAAGAGTCTATTCTAGGATATAAATAAGGTAGGAACAAAACAAATAGCCATGTTAATTCACTAACTAAGTGGCTATAATAAATTCTCTCCTTATAATATCTTCTAAAATAATCTCTAGCACTCATACATATATTAACAATAGATACAAGATTTTTAATATTTTTATACACTGTACATAAATGCAGTACGACACCGAGAAGTTACTTCAAAGGGAACATGGCATCCTTTGAAAAAAATCAAGGCTAGAAAGTGGCAGAGGCACTTACTCTAGAGCTTGCGGAGTGGATGCGGTTCATTCAGAAGCGGCTAGGCTTGAACCGACATACCACGTTGTCCTGTTGTAAATCAAAACATAGTGTGAAAAACATAAAAGAATGCATTAAAATAAAAAGATTAAGATTAGAAGAAAGATTGATAGAAAATTAGTAGTAAGAAGATACAATGGAAATTTACCTTGAAAAGTGAAATTTCTTCAAGTTAGTAAAAAGAAAAAGGTTGAGGAAGTGGAAAAGACATGGGCTAAGAGGTCTTTTTGACCAAGAGGATAAAGAAGACCAGGAGGGAGATGACAAGGAAGGGTCGTGAAGAAGAAGGAGGGGAGTTTTTTTGGAGAGATAGGATTTCTTTTTGATAGGCAGTATACATTTTTGTGTGTAACAAAAGCTTAGAGAGGATTTTAGATGCGAGTTTTTGTGGGTTTGTAGTAGACAAGATAAGAAACTCATAGAGATAATTATCATGTCTTTTGATTAAGTATCAAGGGAGATATGAGTCGTGAAAGTTGCACGTGTTTAAGACTAGGGCAGAGAGGGTTACAAACTTTCGGGCCTTGGTTCTTAGAAACCACATACACTTTAGTGGCGAAATTTGTTGGGTTTTTGTTTCTTATAGAGTTAACTACTTTGTATCAAAATCTCAAGTCAATATGACCTCTAAGCAAAGAGTTATGAGTGAAATTGTAACCGGTTTGAATAAAAAGAGAAATAGAGTGAAGGCAAGGTTGAGGGTTTGTATGGGCAGTGCATGTGTGTGGGTTTTTTTTTGGGTATAAAGAAATTTAGGAGACGAATTTGAGTGTGAAATTTGATTAACATGATCTATGTAAGTTAAGGAAGAGATGAGTGTAAGTTTGATACTCATTAGTCCTATAAATAAAATGTTATGCTCTTTCAAAGTGACAGGGGTCTATCTCCAAATCAGTGAAGTTTGAAGGAGCATATCTTTGTGATCAGAGTAGTATTTTGAGTAAAATTTGTTGGGGTTTGTAGATATATGAGTCTATTAAGTTGTGTAAAAACCTGATTGCTATTGGAGTTATATTCGAGGAGTTATGAGGAAAATTGTGGTCGGATCCAGAGTTGTTAGAAGGCAAAATTAAAGAAGAAGGATGGAACCTATAACTCAAGTTTGGAGAAGGCTCTTAGAGCAATATTTGGAGGGTGTTTACAACATGATACAAGCTATAAGCCTACCAAATTTCAGCACTTAGGTCTTCTTTAATGAAGAGCAATGAAGGTGTGAAGCAAAGGGGGTCCAGAATCAAAGGCAGCATGGAGGAATTACTTTGACAACATGGTTCTCTCTAACTACATGAGCTATAATCAAAAGGTTTATGGGGTTTGCTTCTTTACTCTCTTAAGTACCTTGTGTCCAAATTTTGCTTCAATTGATGTGATATCCTAGGATTTATAAGCAAAATTGAAGGCAGGTTTCTAAAGGCAGAATATGTTAGGGTTAATAAAGTATGTTTTTATATAAATTCTTCAATTTTATGAACTTTATGAATCTCATCTTGCACTTGAGAAACTAGAGGCAAAAAAAAGACCCAGTGTTTCTTAGGGCTAAGACTCTCACCACGACAACGTACATGTCCAAGCGCTTGTTGTTTGCTGCGATTGGAACATTGGAAGGCATAGTTTTTAATTAGACAGTCTTTGTAGCAATCCGTATCCATACAAAAATGGGAGCCAAGCAAAAAACAAATAAATTCGCTTCTTTGCTATGCTCTAACTACGTGCACTCCGTGATTGCGCTCACGTTAAGTCAACCAGCAGGGGAGAAGAACGTGCCTTCCCCAAGTGAATTATTAGGAGTGATAGTCAATTTTGGAGTATTCCTGTATATGGAGTATAGGATAATTATGGTGTGTTTTGAGATATTGCAGTATTACATATTGTTGTCATAAAGAAAGAGAGGAGGAGAGGTAGAGAATACTTGAGTTGGATTATTGCTTACGATATTTTATTGTTAACAGAGTTATTGGTAGTATAAAGGAGATACTGTAACAAAATTGGGATGTTTTAGTGTAATCAGAAGGCAGTTAGTTGTGTGACTCTAACGGTTTAATTCAATGCAAATAGTCTTTCCCTATGTTCGAATCCTCCTTTACAGATTTACTCTGGGCAGTATTGGTAGAATAAGTGTGACGGACGACAACAATACTTACTCTTCCAAAATTACTTAGAATAAATCTGTAAGAAAGGATTTGAACAAGGGGAAAGACTAAATGCATGAAATACATTGTCAGGGTCACACAATTAACTGCTTTTGAATGGCAAAGTCTAATGAACATGTAAATATTCTGAAACAACTCCGTCTTCTTTATCTTCCTATTACTTTGCAATCAAGAATATACGTTGTAATACTATTTCAAATAATTCTTCTATTGTAACCTCCTATCTTCCTCTAATCTTATAACAACATTAGATGATATTGCATTGTCTTAACAAACTACATACAATTGCTTTACATTCCAATCACTGGAAATAACTTTTCACTAAGAAGCCATTACAAAATTAATCATCTCTCCAATATTCTCTTTCACCGCTCAACTTCCACAGCCAATACGGCACAACATTTTCATTCACAACCAAACTTCATTGATATATTCCATCTTCGGCTATCAATTTGCCACACCAAATTTAATCATCTAATAGCTTCAATTTCTCACTCATCCACATATGAATTGAATTTTTTGTTTTATTATTGTACTTTACAGTTTATATGGTATAATCAATTGGAATGTATTTCAAATTTTCCACTACAGTCTAATATAAAAGAAAATAAAAGAAAGAGGTAGCACCAAGCTTATTCCAACTCTCAACTCTCACAATCGGGTCCCGATCTCTTCATTCCTATTCTCTTTATAGTAAAGACTAAGACTCCAATTATCATTTTTCTTGTGTTAATCACTTTTTCAACTAACTTCTCTATGTTACCATCTATACTGGCCAACCAATGGATTAATCATCCAATTTATCAATTTTTAATCCTTACTCTACTAGTCAAGATTATCTATCTATTCTTTAAGCTCTTTCTAGATCCTTAGGTCTTTTTTTTTAATAAATCTCAAATTATAGAAGGCATAGCAAAACCTTGGATAAAATAGTGCCTAATAGTATCTTCATTTAAAAGATTACCAACATACCAAGTAGATACTACATGAAATTGCCTCACAAAAGAGGTGATATCTTCAGAAGGACCTTATCTAATATTTATTAAAGCTGAAAGAGCTTGTTATTGGCCAATTACAGGTCTAAATTGACAAAGAAAGGCTGCTATAAGTTACTCCCATATAGTAAAGGATCCTTTTATATGAAATTTATATCTTGCATATACAAAATCTGTTAAAGTTGTTGAAAACTATATCAAATAGTATCCATGATTGGTCACTAAACTAGTGATTAATACTTCTACAAACTATTCTACATGAGTTGCTTGGTCTTTGTTGATAGATCCACTAAACCTTGGAAGATTAGGTAGAATTGTTGTTCTTTGTAATCCCAAAGGTACAACAATAGGTAGTCATCTAGGCAACATCATAGGATCAATTGGAATATCTGTAGGAAGATGTTGATTATCTCCATTTGCTACATTAGCGCTTGGAATTCAAAAGGATAAAAGTTCTACTTGAAGATCTAAAGGATGGCCTCTACTATACTCTATTTAAATAAAAGCCTGTGATATCTTGTCACAAAGTTCTTCTAATACGTGGATTTTTATAATTATATATTCTATTTTTTTTTGATTTTATAAAAAATGTCCAAATCACAAAACACAATTGATAAGAGGATAAGCTATCTTAGACTTAATTTTAGGTGGTATACAATTAAATATATTATTTTAAAATTATTCTATTAAGAAAAAAAAAAACCTAATAGATGGTTTAGACAACCAAAATAAATCCAAGAACTTGTAATATATTTAATTTATTTTTGTGAAATAATATAAAGTCCTTTCTCTTTTTATCTATTTGTGAGGCACATGGATTAATTATATACTAAGATGAAATCTTGGACTGATCTCAAAATAGCAATATCACTCAATAATTAAACTTTTTTCATAAGTGATGCACGTATTTCAACTAAATACCAATTTAAGATCTTGTGCCGATCTTAAAATGGGAGAATCACCTATTAGTTGGAATTTATTTTATTATTAGAGATTAGAAAATAAGACCAAGGATAGTACAAATAATTTAAAAATTTTAACACATGGATATCACAAAATCATATAGACTAGGTAAAAAGCAACCTGTAGGACAACCTGCAACAATTAACTATGCTTTATAGGAGTCATCACTTTCCACAAGTACAAGTTTAATATCAAAAAGAAGTCATGTCAACCATCAACCTGACTTCACTTTCCTACAAAACGTCTTAAAATTGATGCGCCTATCACAAATATAACTAAATTTTCTTAACAAAAGAGATAGATTGGAGAAATTCTTGGTGGATATAACTGAATAATTTAATATTCAATTATATTATAAAATGATAGAATGGTTAGGATGTTACTTATAAGATAGCAAGTCCTACTGTGCTCCTTTCTAAATGTACCTAAAACTTCAAATAAAAGGAAGAGCTAAGGTTTAAAATCCACCAAGTTTTTCCTAGCCGTGCTCTTTCCTTGCTTTTGTCTAAAATTTCAAATAAATTGAAAAGCTAAGGTTTGAAATCCACTAAGTTTCTCCTAGCCATTGTCGTGTTGTAATTCAACTGCCATGTAAAAAAATTATACATATATGTTTAATGTATAATTTACTATATAACTAAATGAAAGTCATATCAATAGACTTTTATAGGTTACAAAATGTGATTAGGTTGCAAGTTTAAAAAGAATCTATGTAAAAAGGTTATTATTGAGGTTTATATAATTTATTTATTTTTTTAATAGTAATTTTGAGGTTGATTTATATTGATAATAACTTTTATATATCTTAAGTCACCTTTGTTAGACATTGTTGATCCTTAAGATCTTATTTATTTCTTTTATTTGATATTTAGAACACATATTATATAAATCTTATAAGAAAAAGCATTAGAAAGGGATTTTTAATATGAAAGGGGATAGTTAGGCCATCCATGTAAATGAATGGAGATGGATAATAGAAGTCTCTATTCCTATTGGCCAAAAATCATGCCCAATGGACTTTAAGGATGTTGCCTGAAAGTTTATTACAAATTAGGGTTTGATTTTCGAATGGAGTCAAACATCAGAGGCTAGGATCAGCAATTTTGGATTTTTGGATATGGTTTTGGTACAAATCTTGCATGATTTGGACTTTTTATGAAGGAGATATAGGCACTCAAAGTTAAGGTATTGAAATTGTATCTACTATCATTCTTTTGGGCATAACTCATGTGTACAAAGAGCAATAGAGGATCAATTACTAGGGTTGGAAAGAACACTTTTTTTACTATACTTTTTATGTGTAGCTCAATGAAATCCAAGCTAAGATGAAAGAGATATTTGGAGTTGAAATTAGTGCTTGTAAGCTAAGGGCAATAAGTAATCCTGTTTAACTAGTGGTTATATTTTGAGCTTTATGTTAGTCACTTTGATATATTTTTGGCTCAATTTTCAGAAGTGCATATGTTCAGGTCACAAGATTATGTGCAAAAACTTTGTAGCATTAAGATTTTAGGTTTGTGAGATATAAGAGAAATAGTGCTCAGGTATCTCTAAGCTAGGGTTTTAAGCACGTGCTAGGATTTTTGAGATATCAGACGATCAAAAACAAATTTATGATTGATTCTTCTTTGTGGTGAAACTTAAGAATATTATCTATACTTTTAAGAGAATTTCATAGAAATTGAATAATTGGATCAAGAGTTATTGGACTCTAAAGATCAAGAAGAAATAAGTCCTTGCAGGTGAATAAAGTTTTGAAGGATTTTTGTGGAAATTTGAACCTTTTTGTATAAACCTACTTAAATACAATAGGTTTTATCAATAAAAACTATCTTTTATAATATCTTTGTGTTATTTGTTCTTTTTATTAAGGAAAAATCACTTATTAGATTCTTATCAATAAATTTCAAGTAAATTCTCCACAGCCAGATATCCAGTGTATTTCCAAATAGAAAATCACGCTATACAACACCGTGCTCCTTTCTTGCTTTTGTCTAAAATTTCAAATAATTTAAAAAGGTAAGGTTTAAAATTTATTAAGATTAATCTTTATATTTGAAGTTATACTTAGATTCTATTGTTTATGCTTTTCAAGTAACAACCAACATGAAAAGAATCATCAAATAATGCTAACATTAATACTAGTTTAATCAAATATTACTTAAAATTAGGAGTAACAATGTTGCATAAGAGTCAAATTAATGAAAAAAAAAAAAAAATACAATACAATATATTAAACTTATGTCCATCTACAACTTATCATGTATGTTAAAAAAGAAATAAAATTAATAAAAATAATAAGAATAAAAATTAAACAAGAAAAGACAATTAAAGATTAAAAAAAAATAAAAAAATAAAAAAACAAAACAAAAAGAAATAAAAAAAAATAGAAAATATAAGTAAGTATATAAATAAAATTTAAAAAGAGAAAATAACATAAATTAAGATAAGATTAAAATAAAAAATAAAAAATAAAGATAAAACTTAATATTAAAAATAAACTAAAATTATTAATTAAATTTAGTTTTTACTACTAAAATAATTATCTTAAATTAGTATTATAATTTTTATTTCTATTTTTGATTTTATTATTATTAATAATAATTTAATTTTAATTTTCTTTATTTTTATTTTTATTTTTTTAATTTTTATTTTTAAAATTTTTTTAATTTAAATTTTTTTTAAATTAATTATTATTCTTAATTTTTATTTAATTTTTATTTTAGTTTTTATTTAGTTTTTAATTTTATTTAATTTTTAATTTTATTTAATTTTTATTTTAAATTTTTAATTTTAATTTATTTTATTTTTTATTATTTTTTATTTATAATTTAATATAATTAAAAAAAATTAAAAATAAAATCTAAAAATATAATATAGAATTAACAATATCAATGGTTGAAGAGATAGAATTTATTAATCTCAATTGTATTCTGCCTAAGGCAACAACCTCTCTTCACTCCAAAATTTGCCACAAATTGGATAATGATGCAACTTCAATAAAAGTTGCACCAATCTAAGCTTACACTTCAAAGTTTCTACTCCAAAATGACTCAGTTGAAAGTAATCAATAAGCACCAAGAAATACCTTTTCAAATAAAGAATACACAACATTGCCAAGGTAGTGAACCCCCTTCCAATCAAAAATTTACCAAAGATTCAAATTTGATCCAAGTTGAATGTATGGTAGCTCTTTAGAAAGCTAACACTAAGATACACATCTTTACAAAGTTTTAAATTCAAATATCAAACACATAAAAATTGATTGATGAAAATCCAAGTGCAATTCACTCTTAGGAGCAACTTCAAAGGCAATGAATCCTTTTTCAATCAAAAATTCACCAAAAATTCAAATTTGATCCAAATCAAATGTATGATAGCTTTTTAGAAAGCTATCATTAAGATACACAATCTCACAAAATTCCAAATTTAGATAACAAGCTTATAAAAACTAATTGATAAAAATCCGAGAGCAAATCACTCTCTATTTAATTATTTTTGTTTTGTTTTGTTTTATTTTAACTATAAATGATAAAAGCTTTGTTTACAAAAATAATGAAGAAAGATAGAAGATTTACCAATGATGGATGATAGGATTGAAATACTCACTCAAAAAGTCCACAAAAAGGATCAACCACCATTGACTCACTCCACAATCATCCACACAATTAGAAGCACCACCTTCCGGCAAACGTACTAAAATATGAGGGTAAAATTCATCCCTCAATCCAAATTACAAGATGGCCTTATTTATGAGTTACTTATAATTGGTGGTGTAAAGTGAAGGGAACAATTAATAAGAACAACAAGAAGAACAATCTACAAAACAAGTGAACTAAATGATATCAAGGAAGTGCATAATTCAAACTAAGTCATAGTTTGTTCACTATATTTTTATCTAATAAAAAATAAAAATAAAAATAAAAAATAAAAAATAAATTTTTAAATAGATATTTTTTTAACCTTTTCAATGATATAAAAAACATATAAATATGAATTAGTATGAATAAGTTATGATAATTCAAAGATATGACGTAAATTATAGGAAAGTTAAGTAGAAAAGCTTTACCTCAAGGGTAACTTGTTTAAAAGATCATGACTTTGAACCTCACCAAGGGTCACAAGTAGTATATATGGGTGTCCTAGAGAGGCCATGAGGCCTTAGTCTTATCCTCCTACCTACATCCAAGGTGCCACAATCTATATGAGACTTGTGCACCTTCCTTCCTACAAGGACTACACTAGATGCTGGTCCTCCTATTTTATATTAGTAAAATTTATTTTTTTATATTTTTGACTTCACCATGGTGTTTAAAAACATCCAATCAGCCTAAGAACCTTACATGGCCTTCAAATCTTACTCCATTTCTTCATAATGGCTTCCAAGGTGGTAAAGTTTATTTTTACCAAAATCTTCAAAATTGTTCTAAAAATTCCTAAAAGTTCTAGATAAATTCTAAATAAATTCTAAATAAATTCTAAAAATATCTATAATATTTTTAAAATAATGATATCAATTTATGACTATTTTATTCTATCTTGGTGATTTTTTATAATAATAAAATCAATTTAGATCAATCTAAAATCCTATTTTCTATATAAATAACTACAAAGACATGAGGTTTTTTTTTCATGCTTCTTCTACCTACTAAGTAGTATTTATATATTTTTAATAAGTGATATATATAAATAGAAGACTAATATAGATATTGGTTTCAATAATTAAGTACTAAGTCTTTTAATTAAGAAAAAATACTAAAATAACTAAGATAATTGCCTCCAAGACTTATTAAGATTTCAATTTTATGACTTTTCTCTAATGAGGCTCTTGTAACTTATAACTCTTTTAAATTCAAATAAATACTTAAATAATCAAATAAAATTTCTAATCTTAATATTTTTATATTTAAATAACTTAAAACTATTATATTAGCTAATCCACCAATCAACATTTATTGGTGGGACTTACATAAGTTGAGGGTATTAAGTGCTATTGTTTCAATGACATTGAAAAGGGCTCAATAATCAAGATTTGTAGTTTTAAGTTTATTGTATGTAAGAACTTTAAGCAAACAAAAGAAATTTTAGAGATTTCTAATAATTAGTCTTAAAAAATAGTGATTAAAATTGAGTCTATGGACTCTACATTTGATTCTAAGAGTGAAAGTGAGGATGTAGTAGAAAATTTAGATAATGATAGTAATCAACAGCATTATATTATTGAATCTTTATCTTCATTGATGGACATTTGATTATAAGCTTATACACTTGGGTATCAACAAGTTGTTACAACCACACCTCCAATTCTCTGTCTACTTCTACTTTCACCTATACTAACTCATTCACAAGTACATCAATTAGCAAAACAACATGTAATTGATGAATCAGAATTGGTTTGGATGCCTTCTAAGTCATTTATATCTTGAATGTATATGGCACATATTTGTTACACAAATACTAAAGAATCCATTACTCTCACTAAAACTATAAGAAGGAATGATACTTGGAAGTAGAAAGAAGTAATAGATTTAGAATATTAAAGTCTTACTAACAACAAGACATAGGTTTTGACATTTCTATTGGTAGGTAGAAAATCTAATGGATGAAATATACTTTCTTATATTTTCTCACGACAATAGTGGCAAAAAAGAGATGACTAGTATTAAAGCAATATTAAATATTATAAAATAGAAAAACCTACAAAAAGATGATAATTAAGCCAATTAAAAAATGATAATAAAAAATAAATATAATTAAAAAAAAAATCAAGAATTAAAATTTTAAAATATTTTAATTGATATAATTATATTTACTTAAACCAACTTAATTGATTTATTCAATTTTTAAGATTTTTTTGCTAATAAATTGTATGTAATTAAAATTTAATAGATTATAGAATCCAAAAATAATAGATTACTAAATCTATATTTTTTTTAATTTTAATTTTAATATATATATATATATATATATATATATATATAGTATTTGAAAATTCTCAAAAAAAAAAATTATACAAAATTAAAGATATTAAATAAAAGAAACATATGTAAATAAGATTAATATTGAAAAAAAAACATATTAGATTAGAAGACGTATTGATAGCTTTTATTTATAAAATATAATAATATAATAGCTTATAATTTGAAAATTCTCTAGAATAACAAACCTCTTATGCTCATTTATACATAAAAAATTTCAAATAGGTATCTTTAATAAAAATATTGATGCTATATTATTTTGAATAAAATTAAAATATAAGATAGGAATAAAATTAAAATACAAGATAGAAATAAAATGTTACTCTACATTGAATAAATATTACTAAGATACACACTTTTGCTATTATCTACTACCACTCAAGGGTACTTTTGAAAATACAATTAAAACAAGCTAAACAAGCTAAAGTAAACTTAATAGATAAACTTAACTTGTATTATTTTTATTTTTTTTAAAATGATATTGTATTATTTTTTTTACCTTGGTTTTATACACTTTTTTACTTCTTAAAAATTAATTACTTATATCTATATAATTTAATATATATTAATTTTTATTGCATATTTTTTCTTTTATATTTTTATTTTTATATTTTTATCTTATATTTCTTAATTAAATCTATTTTTACTTTTTTTTTTACTTAATTTTTTTTTATTACTCTAATTTCAAATTATATTTTTTATTTTTTAATTTTATTTTTATATAATTCAATTCTATTTTATTTAATCATTGATTTTTTATAATTTTATCCATAATATACTCAAGATTTTAAAAAATAAGTTGATTTTTTTAAGAAATAAAATTTAAATCTAGTATTTTTAATTAGATTTATTTTTTTAATCTTTTTAAATAATATAAGAATTTATAACTCAACAATAGTAGTAATCAATACAATCATTGTTACTATTATAAATCAAATAAATAATATTTTAAGTTAAAAAATCATTTCAAACTAAAAATATTATTAACCAAAGAATATAAATAATTTAATGAAAAAAATAATATATCTTTGATTCTTTGTTTTTAGAATTAGAAAAGATTTAGACACAAAAGATTCAACAACAAAATAAGACTTAAATAATTATATTGCTGTAGGAAATAATATTCTATTTAGAATAATCTAAAATACCATTATTTTATAAATATTTGTCATCAATAGTATAATATTCAATAAAAAAAATAAAAAATATTTGACTAAAATTATAAATATAATAGTCATTTAAGATATTAAAGATATTTAGATTTTTAATAAATAAACTACATAGTTACTTTGATATTACAACAATTAATACTTGTTATACAAAAGTTCATAGATTTTATAGTAATCCATATCATGTTCAATTAAAATTCACCTTTATTTAAACTAAGATCAAGTACAATATTTATGCCAATATCTTGCACATTGAAATAAAAAGATATTGTTATTAGAGCCTTAGTAGTTAATTTCAACTTTCTAATTTTATTAATTCAAATTGATATTTGAAATCTAAATAACTTCTTAAATCATTACAAATTAGGAATGAAATATATTTTTAAAAAATTAAAAGATTAAATTTGATTAATTGAAATCTTAATCAAATCTTTATTATTTAAAAATAATTAATCAATTGTTAAATAAATTTATAGAGATCCTTTTCAAAATATTTATTAAAATTTGAATTATTTTATTTAAGATTATAATGACCATTACTTGTAATGAAAAATAAATAATAGATATCCTATTATAAAAACGTTGTCCTGTTATAATTTGGCTACTATGTAAAAATAATGTACATATATATTTAATATATAATTTATTGCATAATTGGATGAAAGTGTCACGGACATAAGATTTATTCTAATTGTTATCTAGATAACATAGATAGGTAGAAATACATAAAAGTAGATTAATTTCATAATATCTTATAAAAAAGTTTCCTAGAGGCTTCATAGATATGCTTTCATTCATGTCTATAGGTGATTGGTATGTTAAAAACTTGACCAACAAATTAGCCACATGTCGCACATATTAATAGATGGTGGATCAAGTTAATTACATGGCATACATATAAAAAACTTGTCTTGTAAGTTTGACATATGTCTTGCAAATTGGACATATATTAAAGTTCCTATAGAATGTTGCTATATAGCTCTTAGATAGATAGTATATATAGAAACAAAAGTGAAGTCTTTTTTGCTCTTGTCAATACCTTTCTTGTTCTTAGTCTTGTTTTAAGAGTCTCTATTCTTCTTGTCTTTGGCAATAGCTATTCTATTTAAATATTATACCATCTTTGAGTGATTTTTTACTTCTTTCAAGTAACACAAGAGTATTTTGATACTTTGGTTGTTTATGTTTTATGTCCTTGTTAAAGAGCCATATTAATAAATTTTAATTGATTACAAAACATGATTAGATTATTATTTTGAAAGGAGTCTATTTAAAAGGGCTACTATTAAGGATTATACAACTTTATTTTTTTATTATAGTGAATTTGAAATTGATTTTATATTGATAATAATATTTATATATTTTAAATCACCTTTGTTAGACATTGGTGACCTTTAAAATCTTGTTTATTTCTTTTATTTGATATTTAGGGCATATATTGTATAAATATTATTAAAAAAAAGATTAGAAAGGAGTCTTAGTTTTAAATAGAATTATTAAGCCATCCATGTAGATGAATGAAAATGGATGATAGAAATCTCTATTCCTATTGGCCAAAAGTCATGACCAATGGGCTTCAAGGATGCTATCTAAAGCCTTATTAGGAATTAGGAATTTTTTTTTGAAGGCATTTGAACATTAAAGATTAGGAATAATAAATTTAAATATTTGGCTTTGATTTTGGTACAAAAATTGAATAATTTGGAGTTTTTGTGAAAGAAATATAGGTACTCAAAGTCAAGGTATTGATTTTGTATCTATTGTTATTCTTTGGGATATAACTCACATATATAGAAAGTAATAAAAGATAGGCAATTAAGATTAGAAAAAACATTTTGTTGGCTATACTTTACATATATGGCTTGATGAATTCTAAGTTGGAATGAAGGAGATATTGGAAGTTGAAGTCAATACTTGCAATCTAAGGACAATAAATAATCCACTTAATTAGTGGTTTTGTTTTCAGCTATATCTTACACAATTTGATAAGGTTTTATTTGAAAATTTTTAGAAGTATGTATTTTCATGTTACAAAGCTATATACAAAAATTTTATAGCATTTGGATTTTGGATATTTAAAATATGAAGAAAATAGTGCTTGGATGTCTATAAGTTAGGGTTTTAAGCACCTATTAGTATTTTTGAGATATCAGACAATTGAAAGCAGATCTGTAGTTAATTTTTCTTGTAGTAAAGTTTAAAAATATAAGCTACATCTTTAAAAAAAATTAACAAAAACTAAACAGTTGGATCAAGAGTTATTGGATCCTAAAATTCAAGAAAAAATCAATCTTTTGCTAATAAATAAGGTATTGAAGGATTTTGTTATAATTTGAGCATTTTGTACAAACTAAAGGGATTATTTGAGAGCTAAGATTTTATAAAGGTGAAAAGATGGATATATGGAGCTATGATAATATTTTTGATATAAAGTTGAATTTTTAAAAGGAGATTATGGATTTTCTTAGAAGTTATTGAAAATTTAACTTATCAAAAATTAATTAGTTATAATTTGGTATAGAAAAGGGTATTAAGAATTTTCTACATGCCATAGAAAAATCTTATATACAAACCTACTTAAAAATAAGAGGTTTTTATTAGTATAATATTTTTTTAATATAATTACATTTATTTGTCTTCTTTATTAAGGACAAATCACTTATCAAAGCCTAGCCAATAAGTTATAAGTAAGCTCTCTAGAATTAGATATCCAATGTATTTTCAGATTAAAAACCATACTATTCAACAATGTGCATGGATGTTTTTAGTCAAAATAATATATTATTAAAAAAATAAAAAATAAAAATTTTATGAATAAAAAACTATTTCTAAAATCTAAATTAATTTTAAAAAAGGATCTTAATCAAATTTATAAAAAAAATTATATTTTATAATTTTGTGGAAGGATTAAAAAATAAATCAAATTTAATTTTTTTAAAATAAAAAATATATTATTTTGATTGGTATAATTAAATTATCAAATAAAAATTAAAAAACATAAATTATAGCCAATATTAATTTGTATAGAAAAAAAATCATATATAAAATCAAAAGATTATTCTAATATAAAAAAAATTAGTTCAACTTTAAAATTAAGATTTAATATAGTATTATAGATAATATCAAAAAATTTAAAAAATAATATAAAAATAAATGAAAAACCAAAATATCTACAAAAAATACCTATGTTGAACTTAACATAGCTATAGTAGCAAAATAAGTCTTATAAGAACATTAAAATGACTTTTTTTAAATCTTACAAATAACTCAATTGCATTCAAGTAATACTAGTAGATATAAGATAATATAAGATATAACTCAATTCCAATATCTAATTCAATCATTAGACTAAGTAAATAATGATCCAAAATATGCTCTAATAATGAAATAAAATAATAACAAAATATTCAAGAAAAAATTTGTCATGCTAATTAAAGAGATGTCATAGATATCATCTATTGTAGTAGTTTTTAAGAAGAATAGTCAAATTAGGACTTGTATTAAATACCAAAAGTTTAATTATATAACTTATAAAAATTTATTAATATTATTATTATTGTTTATCAATTATATCCTTAAAAAAATAACCAACTATCTCTTATAATTATTTATAGATGATAGAAGAAAATATAATTTAATTAGAATATATCAACTTAATTTTTATAATTTTTTTTAATAATAGAATCAATTTCTTTATTTTTATACCTTATAAGTCAATAAATACCTTCATAAGAGATCAAGGAGTCATTATGAAGGCTTTAAAAGATTATTTATAAAAATTCAAGATTTTATTTGAAATATTTTTTATTTTTAGTAATTTAGATAATTATTTAATTAAGCTAATATTATATTTTTAGAAATATCAAGAATACAATATTAGACTTAATCTTCTAAAATAATTAATTTTAATATATTTTTAAATAT
This sequence comes from Physcomitrellopsis africana, assembly GCA_036785485.1. Classification (NCBI taxonomy): domain Eukaryota; kingdom Viridiplantae; phylum Streptophyta; class Bryopsida; order Funariales; family Funariaceae; genus Physcomitrellopsis; species Physcomitrellopsis africana. Next base: position 111,267 of record JAWRVF010000617.1, on the reverse strand, counting down.
CTTAGGAAATAATATTTTAAGAATAATTAATTTATTAATCTAAAAAAAATTAAGATAATTTAGTTTATATCTCAATAAATAAATCTATGTGGTATTGAAATTTTTAATAAAACAGTCTAATTTAATTAATTTTTTAATCTAAAACTACATAAGTATTATAGAATTAATTACACAATTATTCAAAAAGTTGAAAGAAATTATTTAGACCAAGTATATTGACATGACATGACAATCCATTAAATAGTGACATGTGAAAGTTCTAACTTTAATTCCAACTTATTAAAATTTAAAATCATATATATATATATATATATATATATATATATACATACTTTTAATATTACTTTTATTTATAAAATATGATTTTATTATAACTTATAAGCTGAAAAATCTCTAAAGTAACAAACTTTCTATACTCATTTGTATATAGAAAATTCAAATATAAGATAGAAGGAAAATATTATCCCACATTGAATAAAACATCATCAAATATAACTAAAGATAATTAACAAACATTGTCTTTAAAAAAAAATTATACTTTATGATAGAATATTATATTACTAGAATATAGACTTTTACAATTGCCTACTACTACTCAAGGCCAAAAAATTACAAATAAGGCAATGTATGCAACTAATAAAACCATTAACCTATAGTCCAATAAGAGAGCCATTGCAAAGACAAAGCAACCTTGATGCAAATATTTGAAGGGCAAAAGAACAAGCCACAATTTATCAAGACAAGACAAGTTGGATACAAACAAGAAAAGGTTAGATTGTATAAAATTCATCAAAAATGACAATATTACAAAAGTATAGAAACTTCAAAATTTAGTATGATACAAAAATTTAAAAAATTTAAAAATATCATAGATTCTAATATGTGTTGGAATGGTTAGTAAAATAAATTAAAAAGAGTTTGTATAAGAATCTTTATTTTAGATTTTTTATTTAATTTGATTATGGCTTTTAAATTATATAGAACCTAAATATTTAATATGAAGCCTTAAGAGAAGATTAGAGCCTAAAGATAAAAAATCAAACTACTAAGAGGATTATTTGGAAGGATGAAGATAAATTGTGGATGAATGTAGGAAGGAAAGGGGTGAAGTTCTTCATTCCTATTGGCCAATGGTCATACCAAATAGACTTTGAAGAGGCTGCCTCTGAGGAGAACAAGGGTTTTAGCAACTTCAAAGAGAGCATTTAAAATTCAAAGAGTAAGATTAGAAAGCTTGTTTTTCTTACTACAATTTTGATATAAGAATCAAGAGATTTGGAGTTTTTATGAGGGAAAGATAGGCACTTGAAATTAAGGTATACAAATAGTATCTACTATCATTCTTTTGAGCATACAAGGAGTTGTATGAAGGCTTTTGGAGGTTGAGAATTATAATTGGAGAAGTGGTTTTAAGATCTATATTTAATGAGAAAGAATTATTATACTTAAAGTTCTAAAAAAGAAGATATTGAGAGTCAAAGATAGTAGATTGAATTCCAAGGCAGTAAGTAGGCTATTTTATTGATAGTGATGGTTTTTACCATATCTTGAGCTTTTGGATGAATTTTTATCTAAATATTTCTAAAAAAGTGAATATTTGTATTAAAAATCTATACATCAAAGTTTCATAGTGTTTGGACTTTTAGTTTGTGAGATATAAAGAATTTAATATACAAGTATTTGTAAACAAGGATTTGAAGCTACCATTAGGGTTTTTATAATATCTAAAGATTAGTAACAAATCAATAGTTGAAATTTGTTGTGCTAATTGTCAAAAATATATCAGTACTTCATGTAAAATTTAAGTGGATTTGGACAATTAGATTAAGAGTTATAGATTATTGAAGTTTGGAAAAATCCCCCTTTCCTACGAGTGAATGAGGGTTTAGAGTATTTTGTTACATTTTGAGTGTTTTGTGAAATAAGATTTATATATTAGATGTAATAGTCCAAAGAGAAAGACTTTTACATAAATTTGAGGGTTTTGTTATTTTAGATCTTAGTTGAGTATTTAGTGGTAGGCAGAAGCCTAACACTTTCTTGACATAAATTCTCTCTACTACGACAGTGTGCATATTCACAATTGAAAAGGAAATTATGGGGAGTTGTTTCAACTATGAAAGCTGAAAAAGATTATTTAATTGAAGCAATGGTGGTAACTAAAATAGATTGTTTGCTTTTACTTGGAATGATTATTAACTGTACAATATTGGATATTGCAATGTTTAGATGAATTGCTTATATCAAGCTATTAAATCTAGAGTTTAGACATGTAAAAAAAGACAATCCAATAGCAAATATACTATCTCAAGCAAAATATGATGGAGAAGATGAGCTGATTGAAGATATTGATGATGTATATTTAAAGTTTTATTCAATTTCACAATTGAATAAGGAATATATGCTATTTTATGAAAAAAATTATGAAGGAGAGTTATTAGATATTGGACATTATTTGAGCACATTAACCAAGCATATTCATTGGCCTATTGAAAAAATTTAAATAAATAAAAAAAAAGGCGTATAAGTTCATATTACAAAGAGGATTTTTATGGAAGAGGCAAAAATAAAACATTAGAATGCCATAATGAATAGTAGGTACAAAAGAAGATCAATAAAAATTACTCAAGGAATTTCATGATAGTCTATAGGCAAGGTATAGAAGAATTTGGACTACTTTTGCTAAATTGAAGCAATGATATTGGTGGAAGAATATGTATCAAGATGTGACTTCATTTATAAAATCTTGTATAACTTGTCAAATTTATTCAAATATATGTCATTGAGATGGTCTACATCCAACATATCTTTTGGCTATTCATTTTAAACAGGTTGTAGATTTGATTATTATACCAATGAAATTATGGCAAATGAGGTATTTAATTTTGGCTTGTGAAGATTTATCAAACCAAGTAGAAGACAGGATATTAAAAATAAAGTCTATAGAAAGAATTTGTAGATTTTTACTTGAGGTTGTTATTTGATACTATGGATGTGTGAAAAAGATCATTGTAGATCATGGAGAATTGGATGTATATAAAGCTTGTGAATTCTTTAGAAGATGCAAAATTAAATTATCATTGACTAATGCTTATAATCTAGAGGGGAATACAAAGAGTGAATGTGGACACCTACCAATTATAAAAGGCTTGGTTAAAGTTTGTAATAGAAGAGTAAAAAAATGGCTTCGACTTCTTTGTTATGCATTATGGACTAATTGAAGAACATATAATTCAATAACGAGATATATGCCAATGGAACTCATCACAGGTCAAAAATCTATTATGCCAATTGAAGAACATGTGCCAACTTGGAATATGCTACCTTGGGAAGATAAATCAACAAGAGAAGAGTTGTTGGCTATTAGAATTTGGCAACTTGAACAAAGATCAGAAGATGTGGAGTTAGCATTAAAATAATTACAAGAGACAAGGCTAAAGAATAAGACTCAATTTGATAAACGACATCGCTTGAGGCCTAGAGTAATTGAAGAAGGTGATTGGGTACTTGTTTATGATAGGAGTTTGAATAACTAGCATAGTACTTTACAGAAGTTTTTAAAACATTGATTTGGACCATATATAGTAATAACGGTCTATGACGATGCTACATATTCATTGAAAGAATTGGATGGTATAAGGTTGAAAATACCTATTGCTCGGAAGCGAATGAAGGTTTTTAAAAGACAAGATGGAGAAATAAATGTAGAAGATCATGTTGGAGATATCAATGATTTTGAAGAAGATATTTATATTGAAATAGATAATGAATATGATGAAGAAGAACTTTGTGCAGAAAATAAAGAAATGGTGTGATGCCAACTATGACATATGGTTTATTTGGCGCATATCAAAGGATGCGCAGGTTCAGAGAATGTGGATGTCGTGTTGTAATATGTTTATGTGGTAAAAAACATAAATAAGAATGATTTCTACTTAATATTCAATTATCTTGATTCAATAGGAACTCAAGATACTGAAAAAAAGGTTTATGAAATCCTCATAGATTATTTTCTTGTTTTAATAACTAATAGATAAAAGTTAGTTATTAAATTTTTCTTCTAGGTTGTAGAAACTCTTTCATTGCTTTTAAAAAGCCATAAGTTAATAAAAATAAGATAGAAGAGATAAATAGTTAATATAGTTGATACTAGGATTAAGTTGAAAATAGGATCAAGCTTAAAAATCCTTAAAACAAGTTAGATTGATATTTAGAGGTTGATCATATATGAGACAAGGTTGAAATCAAATCTATAGCCATAAAAATAGCCACCGAGAACAAGGTATTGGATCATTTTGAGATCATTGCTTAGAATTGGAAAGCTAACTTCAAGTTCATTCCAAAGGCATTAAGCTTGTTTTCAAAGGGTTTGGAAAGACTTAGAAATTGCTATGTAAAACCAAGGTTTATATTGGAGAGTAAGTTTTTATGTAATAAAATTAAGACCAATACTCTTGGCTATTGTGTGTAATTGAAATAACATCTATAGTTGAAAATTTGAAATTATGTAGATAATTGAGTGTACTAAGATTAAACAAATTTTTTTAATAATTTAATAGTGCAATCAAGATTTATTTGATCTTTAGTACAAAGGAGTACTAGAAGTTAGCAGCTTAGGATTATTTAGGATTTTTATAATATCTAAAGATCTATCAATTGCATCAAGGTGAAATTTGGCACAATATTAGAAGATTCAAAGAACAAGTTACATACCAATTTTTAGCTGAAATTAATAATTAGAGAAGGAGAAATTGCCACTGGGATATTTGCATCAACTTTCAAGCCAGCAGCCAAGTGATATCAGTGCAGCTTTTGATTAATTTTCCACAATCTATAAGTTGAGTTGGATTGAAACTTTTTGAGCATATATAAGACTTATATTTGTATTTGTGTGCAAAGTTTTGCACCAAGTCAATACTTAGATTAAGAGTTATAGCTTATTAAAGTTCATTAAATAAGGTTAAGACTTGTAAAGAAAAATCTTAGTTGCTTGATTGTAACAAATAACAAAGTAATTGGAATTTATATGTGGATGAAGTTATCAAAAAGAGTGTTTTTAAGCACTTTGTATTGACTTAAGTACTCTTGAATTGATATTCAAATCATATTCTTCTTATATGGGTGAAACTTCTAAAGGGTTCTTGGATATCTGTGAACCGCAACTTCACCCTTCACAGCTAGGTGCGTGGTGCATTTTCAAATAGGACAACACGTAATATAATAGCATATTTTTTAGATGAAGAGTTTATTTAAAGTTATAGAATATCTTTAATATAAAAAATTAAATACGTACATGTAAAAGTTAAATACGTATATGGTCATTCGTTATCTTCTAGAAATGTTATTCATAAAATTCTTCTTACAAATATAATAATAAAAGGTTATAATAGTTATATAATCTTTAATATAATTAAACTTCCTTCTAATCTAGTTATTTTAGATTTATTATGGCTAAAAAAATATAATCTTTGAATAGAATAGATTTTCCGCAAACTTGAGTTTTTTCAGAGCATTGTTAAGAGACTTATTAACCAAGCAAAAAGCTATAAGTCTAGTATAGTAAAAATCATACTTGTAGGTACAAAAGCTTTTATGCATGTAGCAAAAGAAGAATCATCTTTTACTATTTATGCCACATTTATTTTTGATAATAGAACGATTTCAAGTGGCATTTTAAGCCAACATCAAGATTATTAAGATGTTTTTGAGAAAAAAAATAAAAATATTCTTTTGAAGCATTATCTATATGATTGCTCAATTAATCTCAAAGAAAGAATCCAACTTCTATTTAGACCAATCTACAGTTTATTACAAAATAAGTTGGCTAAACTCAAGGAATACATTGATAAGAACTTGGCAAAGAATTTTATACGCCATTCAAAATTTCCATTAGGAACTCCTATCTTATTTGTGAAAAAAAAAGCTCATTATAAATGTGTATGAATTATCAAGGGCACAATAAGATTATCAACAATAATAGATATCTTCTATCTTTGATATTTAGCTTTTTTGATCAATTGAATTAAGTTAAAATCTATATAAAAATAAATCTACAAGGAGCATAAAACTTGTTCCACTTACATGCTTAATTTTTAAGAACAAATTTGAGTGGAATAAAGAAGCAGAAGCAATATTTACAGCTTTGAAGACAACTTTTACTTTTGTATCAATCTTATATTGCATCAACTTCTCCAAGGCATTTTTTATAAAAATAAATGTATCAAACTTTGTTTTGGACCTGGTATTGCCACAATTGCAAGTAGATGACTAACTCCACCAAATAGCTTTCTATTCCAAAAAAATTTGAGCAACACAGATCAACTACAAAATCCATGATAAAAAACTCCTTGAGATTGTAGATTCTTTTCAGGAATAGCATCACTATCTAGAAGGTACTTTTAATCTAGTCCTTATATATATATAGATCACAAAAATCTTGAATACTCCATATTAGTATGCATGTTGAATCCTTATCAAACTTATTGAAGCATGTCTTTGTCAAGATTCGAGTTCATTATTATTTATTGACAAAAAAAACAACAAGGCCTATCCAATGTCCTTTCTAGGCATTCTTATCTTACACCAAAAGAAAGATATTTAACTTTTATTTAATAAAAAATAATCTTCTTGAAGTCGGAGCAATTTCATCTTTGAGCAATAAAATCAACATTGACTATTGATTCAACTTTTTTCAAGTAAGTCTAATTAAATATGTCCTCACATCTTCTTGTTTATAATATTAAAAATAATTCTACTAAGTCTCATAATACTTCAAAGTTCAAATTCAAGGACAATCTACTTTATTTTGAAACATGCTTATATGTCTTAGAAGGTAAAACGCGACTACATGCTCTTAAAGCTCATCACAACTTTCTTGCAATAAGACATTTTGGATATAACAAGACTTTGAAATTAATATCAAGAGATTTTTGATGGCCTCAAATATGGAAGACAATTAATGAGTTTGTAGAGTCGTGCAATGTTTGTTCAAGATTAAAAATTCCTCATTATTGATCTTATGGACTTGTTCAATTATTACCTATAATAGAACAACTTTGATCTTCTATTTTTATGGATTTTATTTCAGATCTTTTAAATTCAAGTTTATATGATTCAATATTTGTGGTTGTAGATCATTTCACCAAGATGAAACATTTTGTACCATGTATAAAATCTATTATACGTGAAAAAATAGTTAAATTTTTCTTTGACAATATCTATTACTATAATGGAGTATCAAAGGATATTATATCGGATAGAGAGATGCAATTTGTATCAAGATTTTGAAGAATTTTTTTCAAAATATTGAAGGTGGATATAAAACTATCTTCAGCTTTTCATCTTCAAACTGATAGACAAACAAAATGGATAAATAAAGTTTTGGAACAATATTTGAGATGTACCATCAATTACCACAAAGATGATTGAACAATTTTTTTGTAATTGATAAAGTTTTTTTTATAATAATTTGATATATTTTTCTATTTAATAAATTCTATTTGTTGCCAATTATAATTATCATCCATAATTTGATATTTTTGACTTCTTAGAAGCTGATAATTCTACGATACAAGATTTGGTGAATTGATTATCAAAGCTACATGCAACAATGAAGGTATAATTAAAAGAAGTTCAAGAACGACAAAAGATCAATACAAATGTTTATTGCAAGAAAAAATTTCAATTCCACATGGAAAATAGAATATGATTATTTTGTTGTAATACCAAGACTATTCATCCTTGTGACAAGTTGGATTATTGTAAACTTATACCATTTTTGATTTGTGAACAAGTCAATCCAATTGCTTATTGATTAAACCTACCAAAGTCTATGAAGATCTATCTTGTATTTCATACATCTCTACTTGAACCATATAAGACAATGGATATACAAGGAAGAAGATAAATGCCATTGCTTCCTACACAAGTAGACAAAAATGAAGAATTTGAGATAGAAGAGGTCTTACATTTGAGGTGGCACCAAAATAGATTGGAATATCTTGCACATTAGTATGGTATTGTATTACATGTTGTCTTATTTGAAAATGCATCGTGTACCTGGCTATAAAGGATAAAATTATAGTTTATAAATATATAAGAAATCCTAATAAGTTTCACTTATATAAGAAGAATGCAATTTGAATTTCAATTCAAAAGTACTTAAAGCTAATACAAAGTGCTTAAAAATACTCTTCTTAATAACTTCAACTATACACAAATTTCCATTGTCTTGTTACTTTACAAATAGGCAATTTCAATTATTCTCTACAAGCTCTAATCTTAGCCAATGAGATTTAGCATATTGTAACTTTTAATTTGACCATTCACTTAATAAAAAATTTAGCACACAATAGTCACTACAAATCTTCTATATATTCAAAAAATTTCAGTCCAATCCAATATACAAATTGTGGAAAAATATTCAAAATCTGCATTGATGTCACTTGAGCATCAACTTGAAAGTTGATGTAGATGTTCCAGTAGTAATTTCTCCTTCTATAACTATTAACTTCATTTCAAAATTGGTATACACCTTAATTTCTAAGTCTTCTAATATTATGCCAAATTTCTCTTTATTTTGATTGACAAATCTTTAGATATTGCAAAATTCCTAAACAACCCTAAATTGCCAACTTTTGGTACCTCCTTGCACTAAAGATCAAATATCTTCCAATTGCACTATTAGATTATTATAAAAATTTTATACACTCTTAATACATCTAATCAATTATAGATTATAAATTTTTTAATTATAGATATTATACTAATTGCACACACTAGCCAGGAGTACTAGTTCTAATTTTATTGCATAAAATCCATATCATCAATACAAACCCTAACTTTAAACAATGATTGCTAAGTCTTTGCAAATCTTATAAAAAAAATCTTATACCTCTGAAATAAACTTAAAGCTACTCTCAAATTTTAATTTCTAATCTTCAAATGACTTAATACTTTGCCCTTGATGGCCGTCTTTGTGGCTAGAGGTCTGATTTTGACTCTATCCCATAAATGGTTGACCTTGGGTGTCAGTCCAATCTATCCTAAGGATTTTTAAGCTTGATCCTATCCTCAGTTTAATTTTAGTATCAATTATATCAATTATTTATATCTTTTATCCTATTTTTATTAATTTATGGCTTTTCAAAAGCAATAAAAGAGTTTCTACAATCTAGAAAGAAAAATTAATAATTAACTTTTATCTACTAGCTATTAAGATAAGAAAAAAACTAAGAGGCTTTTATAAAATCTTTCTTAAGTATCTTGAGTTCCTACTGAATCAAGATAATTGAATATTAAGTAAAAAATCATTCTTGTTTATATTTTCACCACATAAATGTAATATAATATAACATTGGATATAGTAGTAGTAAATATACATAAAAGCCATCCAAAAATCTAATAAATGCATCAATTAAAGTTAAGGCATGTAATCGATAACATCTATCAAAATCAAGATGAAGAGACAAGAAAATCTTTGCTATAAAGCAAAGCAAGTTCCATAGAGATTTTATTCTATCTTATATCATTGTTTGCTATTTTTAAAAAAAATTTAACACTAAAGAGATGAAAAATCAACAACCAACAAATTCAGCTCAAGAAGTATTGTTTGTTGACTTATTAGATGAGACATTACAATTATCACAACTTTGAAGATGACAAAATATCATGGGCATAAGATTTATTCCAATAATTACCTAATTATTATAGATAAATAGAAGTAGGTAAAATAAATTAATTTAATAATATCTTAGAAAGTAGCTTCCTAGAAGCTTCATAGATATAGAATCATCTTTATACATGTCTATAGGTGATTGGTAGGTTAAAAACTTGGTCAACAACCTAACCACGTGTTGCACATCACAAGAAGCAATAATATTAGTAGAAAGCAAAGATATATATAGATGATTCAAGCTGCTTCAAGCTATACTACTTTACCTATGATTGAACATCATTCAAGCATCAAAGAATCAAATATTAATTTGTCGAAGAAGTTTGATGGCACTAGATCTAAATTTTGAGGATTCATCAATCAAGTACAACTAGTGATTGAACTTCAATCTCAAAGTTATCCAATTTGGGGATCACAAGTCAAGTTTATTGGAATATTATTGTCAAGTTCTATTTTATCATGGTTTTCATCCTTTCTTGAATAACATGATCCAATATTGGATAATTAGGAGACATTTTTAGTGGAGTTTTTATCTATGTATAGAGAATATGATATAATTTGTGTCGCAACCAACAAGATCCGTATCTTACAACAAGGCAATCAATCAATGACATCATGTGCTTCACAATTTTAACAATTAGTAATTAACATCAAGTGGCATGATGTTGCGCTTATTAGACAATTTTTTTATGGATTATAATATGAAGTAAAAAAATTGATGTTCAATTTATCCAATCCTCAGATATTAAGTCAAGCAATTGATTTTGTTGTGAAGTATAACAATTGGCTTTTTGAATTTTGATTGGAGAGCTGCATAAAAGAGTCCTAATGTTACTACAATATAATGGCAATATCAATGTCTTTTCAATATGTACATTCAAAAGTAGAAGACATGCAAATTAAAGTAGTATGTTTCAAACCTCTTACTGAATAAGAAAAGACTTGTTGTTGTTAAAAAGGATTATGTTTATATTATAGAGAATCTAAGCACACTGCTCAACATTGTCCAAAGAAATGATGCAACCACAAGATGAGGAGTACGGCTGTCAAAGAAGACAATATGTCAAAAAGTGAATTTGTCCACCTACAATAGGAACTGTGCAGTTGGAATTTTGTACAAATTCTAATAAAGGTCCTATCCTTTGCTCAAAACCCTCTCCTTAGAACCTTCTCTTTGTTTTATAATAGATCTCTGTTTGAGACCTAAAAATCACAAAATCTTTGCCTTATTAGATTTAGGAGCCTCAATGTATTTTTTAGATAAAGAATTTATTAAAAGTTGTAGAATACCTTCAATACAAAAAACTAAACCTATACATATAGAAGCCATAGATGGTCGCCCGTTATCTTTTGAAAATATTACTTATAAAATCCTTCTTAGAAATATAATAATAGATGGTCATAATAGTTTTATATTTTTTAATATAATAAAATCTCCTTCTAATCCATTTATTTTAGATTTATCATGGCTAAAAAAATACAATCCTTGGATTTTCTGTAGACTTGATTTTTTTCAAAGCATTAATAAGAATTTCGTAAATCAAATAATCAACCATAAGCCTAATATAGTAAAATTTGTACTTATAGATACAAAAGCATTTATAAATGAAGCAAAAGAAGGATCATCTTTTGTTATTTATGCTACATCCATTTCTGATGGTGGAAGGACTTGAAGTGGCATTCCAAGCCAATATCAAGATTATTAAGACATTTTTGAGAAGAAGAATGCAGACATTCTTCTGTAGCATCATCCATATGACTGCTCAATTGATCTCAAAGAGAGAACTCAGCCTCTATTTGGACCGATCTACAATCTATCTCAAAATGAACTAGCTGAATTCAAAAAATACATTGATGAGAACTTGGCCAAAAATTTCATACGCCATTCAAAATTCCCAACAAGAGCTCCTATCTTGTTTGTAAAGAAGAAAGATCGGTCACTATAGATGTGTGTAGATTATTGAAGGCTCAATAAGATTACCATCAAGAATAGATATCTTCTATCTTTGATATCTAGACTTCTTGATCAATTAAATCAAGCCAAGATCTATACAAAAATAAATCCAAGAGGAGTATACAATCTAGTGCGCATCAAAAAAGGTGATTAATGAAAGACTGCATTTCAAACAAGATATGAATATTTCGAATATAATGTCATGCCTTTTGGACTTACAAATGTATCAGCTACTTTTCAACATGTTATAAATGATGTTTTTTGTGCGTTTCTTGATGACTTCATTGTCTGCTATTTAGACGATATTTTAATCTAGTCTAAGAATACAAAAGAATATAAACTTCATATTTGTCATGTGTTACAAAAACTTAGAGATACAAGGTTATATACCAAGATGAAAAAGTGTGTATTTTACACTACTCAAGTTGACTTCTTAGGATATATCATTTCAAATAATGGTCTCAAAATAGATCTTAAAAAAGTCCAGAGAGTCATAGATTGGAAGATTCCAAAAAAGATAAGAGATGTACAATGTTGTTTGGGATTTTCTAATTACTATTAAATCTTCATCAAGAACTTTTTTCAAATTGTAGCTCCACTTATATGCTTAACTTGTAAGGATAAACTCAAGTAGAATATAAAAGTAGAAGCATTGTTTGAGGCTTTGAAGACAGCTTTTACTTGTGCACCAATTCTGTATTGCATCAAGTTTTTAAGGCATTTTTTATAAAAATCAATGCCTCAAACTTTGCTTTAAGGGCAATATTATCACAAATAGGAGAAGATGACAAACTCCACCTAGTAGCTTTCCATTCTAGAAAATTTTTAGGAACAAAAATCAATTACAAAATCTATGATAAAGAACTTCTTGCAATTGTGGATTCTTTTCAAGAATGGCATCACTATTTGGAAGGCGCTTCTAGTCCAGTCACCGTGTATATGGATCACAAGAACTTCAAGTATTTCACATCCGCACGTATATTGAATCGTCACTAGGCTCATTAGAGCATGTCTTTATCAGGATTCGAGTTTATTATCACCTATTGGCTAGGAAAACAAAAAGGTCTATCCGATGCCCTTTCTAGATATTCTTATCTTGTACCAAAAGGAAGAGATTCAATTTTTGATCAACAAAGAATGATCCTCTTGAAGCTTGAGCAATTTCATCTTTAAACAATAAAATCAATATTAATTGTTGATTCAACTAATTTCAAACAAATCCAATTAAATATGCCTTCAGATTCTTTTATTCATGAAATTAAGAATAATTTGTCTAAGTCTCATGATACTTCTAGGTTTGAATTCAAGAATAATCTACTCTACTTTGAAGGATGCCTATATATTTCAAAAGATGCAGCACAACTATGAGCTCTAAAAGCTCGTCACAACCTCCCTACAGTAAGACATTTTGGATATAATAAGACTTTGAAACTAATATCAAGAGATTTTTGGTGGCCTCAGATGTGGAAGGTTGTTAAAGAGTTTGTCCAGTCATGTGATATTTGTTTAAGATCAAAAACTCCTTGTCACCGACCTTATGGACTTCTCCAACCATTACCTATATCAAAACAACCTTCGTCTTTTATTTCTATGGATTTTATCATGGATCTTCTAAAGTCAAGTACATATGACTTTATATTCCTGATTGTAGATCATTTTACTAAGATGGCTTATTTTATACCATGTACAAAATCTATTATAAGTAAAAAAATAGCTAAACTCTTCCTTGATAATATCTATTGCTATCATGGACTACCAAGGGATATTATATCAAACAGAAGAACACAATTTATATCAAGGTTTTGGAAGACTCTTTTTAAAATATTGAAGGTGGATGTAAAATTATTCTTAGCTTTCCATCTTCAAACTGATCGACAAATGGAACGAGTAAATCAAGTTTTGGAATAATATTTGAGATATACCATCAACTACTATTAAGATGATTGGACAACTTTTTTGCCATTGGCAGAGTTTGCTTATAATAATTTGATATATTCTTCTACTCAACAAATTCCATTATTTGCAAATTACGATTATCATCCACGATTTGATACTTTTGACTTTTCAAAAGCTGATAATCCTATGGCGGAAGATTTGGCAAATTATTTGTCAGAGCTACATGCAACAATGAAGGTACAATTAAAGAAAGTTCAAGAATAACAAAAAATCAATGCGGATGTCTATCGCAAAGAACAACCTCAATTCCATGTGGACAATAAAGTATGATTATTTTGTCATAATATCAAGACTATCTGTCCTTGCGATAAGTTGGATTATTGTAAGCTTATGCCTTTTTTTATTTGTGAATAAATCAATCTAGTTGCTTATAGATTATGCCTACCAGAATCTATGAAGATCCATCATGTATTCCACGTATCACTATTTAAGCCATACAAGATAGTAGATATACAAGGAAGAAGACAAATGCCACCGCCTCCTATAGAAATAGACAACAATGAAGAATTTGAAGTCAAAGAGATTTTAGATTCAAGGCGGCGCCAAAATTGATTGAAATATCTTATGCATTGATACGGATATGATATTAGTGAATGCACATGGGAGCCATCTAAGAATCTAGAAAATACATCAATAAAAGTCAATGTATTTCATCAACGACATCCATTAAAATCAAGATAAAGAATCATGAAAATCTTTGCTATAAAACAAAGCAGATTCATCCTACATTGTATCATTATTGTTATTTCCTTGGATTTATTCGTGCTAAAGAGATGGAGGATCAACAACCACCAAATTTAGCTCAAGAGCCATCGTTTGTTGATTTATCAAACGAGACATTATCACTATTACAACCTTCAAGACAACGGAATAGAGATGAAGATCTTCAAGAAAAACATATCATTCCTTGGATTCATGGCAAAATACAACATGTTTGATATCACTATCTTGGAAGAGACTCCCAATGCTTGGTGATACTTTTAGAGGTAGGAACTACTACTGATGGTGTTTCTAATGTTTTTTTTGAAAGAAGTTATAAAGGCCTCAACAATGATCAAATAATAGGATGGTCCTCTCGCCATGGTATGGGATATTATCGATGGCTGAAAGGACCTATCAACTATCTTTGAAGGAGACAAAGATCAGAGTATGTGGCAAGCACAATTCGACATATCTTGGACTTCCTCAACATGTAATCACCGCTCTACATTGAACTCATTTCTAGAAGGAGGGATAATGTTACAAACATAAGATTTATTCCAATAATTATCTAATTAATATAGATAAATAAAAGTATGTAAAATAAATTAATTTGATAATATCTTAAAAATTAGCTTTTTAAAAGCTTCATAGATGCAAAATCACCTTTATACATATCTATAGGTGATTGGTAGGTTAGAAACTTGGTCAACAACCTAACCACGTATCGCTTATATTAGTAGCTTGTAGAACAAGTTAGCCATGTATTGTACATGTTAGTAGCTTGCAGAATAAGCCAAGTATATGGTGCACATGTGGAAAACTTATCTTACAAGTTTGACATGTTGTCGTATTACATGTTGTCTTGTTTGGGAATGCAATAGATACCTGGTTGTGGAAGGTAAAGTTGTATTTGTAAATAATCAAGAAAGCCAAATAAGTTTCATCTACATATAAAGAATATAATTCAAATTTAAATTCAAAAGTATTTAAAAACACTCCTCTTAGTAACATCAAGCATACATATATTCCAATTGCCTCGTTTCTTTTATAATTAAGTAATTTTTATTTTTCTTTGCAAGTCCTAACCCTAATTAGTGAGCTTTGACAAGCTAAAATTTTTAATCCAATTGTCTACTTAATATGAAATTTTGCAGACAAATGTTGATATAAGCCTTCTACATGCTTAGAAAAATTTAGTGCAATCCAACTTACAGATTGCAAGAAAATGTCCAAAAACCACATTGGTGACACTCAGCCATCAACTTGAAAATTGATGCAAAAATTCCAATGGTGATTTCTCCTTCTTCAATTGTTAACTTCAGCTCAAACTTGGTTTGTAGCTTGATCTCTAAGTCTTCTATTACCATACCAAAATTTGCATTGATCCAATTAACAAATCTTTAGTTATCATAGAAAATCTATCCAACCCTAAACTGCCAACTTCCAACAACCCTTTGTATCAAAATCCAAATATCTCTTGATTACTTTGTTAGATTAATACAAAATTTTGTGCACACTTAGCATATCTAACAATCTAGACAATATTAAATTTTGAACCATAGATGCTATACAGGTTGTACAAATTAGTCAAGAATGCAAGCTATCATTGTCTTATATAAAATCCAAAACACTAATACAAATAGTAACTTTGAACAATGATTGCAAAGTCATCTAAAATCCTATCGCAACAAGCTTAATGCCTTTGGAAGAATTTTCTTACTAGCTCTCTAATCCTAATCACCGATCTGCAAAATCCTCTATAATTTGCCCTAGGCGGTCATTTTAATGGTGAGAGGTCTAATTTCAACCCTGTCCTACAAACAACCAACTCTTGGGTATCAATCTAACATATCCTAGGGAATTTATAGCTTGATCCTACCCTCAACTTAATCCTAGTATCAATCATGCTAATAATTTATCTTTTTTATCATATTTTTTATCATTTTATGGCCTTTCTAAGGTAATAAAAGAATTATTACAGCCTAGAAGGTAAAATTACTAATTAATTCTTATCTACTAGCTATCAAGTGAAGAAAATAAACTAAGAGGAATTCATAAAAATCTTATTAAAATATGTTGAATTTTTATTGAACTAAGATAATAGAGTATTAATTGAAAAATCATTTTTAGTGATAGTTTCACCATATAATTGTGTCACAACACGACAACGTATCTTACAAATTAGATATGTGTAGGAGGTCCTATAGAATACTGCCACATAGCTCTTAGATAGATAGTATAAATAGAGACAAGAGTGAAGCCTTCTTCACTCTTTTCAACTTTTTTCTTGCTTCTAGTCTAATTCAAGAATCTCATGTATTTTTTTAGTCTTTAGCAATAGCCATTCCAGTTTCTTCTTAAATATACATACTTCTTTATTTCTATCTTGTTATTTTCTATTGACATAGTTTTTTACTAACTTACGCATCTATTTTAGTTCATATCCTTGATACAAAATAAAGATAAAGATCCTCAAGAATGACATGTTTTTTTTTAAATTGATAGCAAAATACAATGTATCTAATATCACAACCTTAGAAGAGACTCCTAGTATTTGATGATACTTTTAGATGTAAAAACTACTTCTAATGGTGTTTCAAATGTTTTCATTGAAAGAAGTTATGATGGCCTCAACAATGATTAAATATCAGGGTGGTCTTCTTGCCCTGATATGGCATACTATCAATAGCTGAGACAACCTATCAATTACCTTCAAAGAAAACAAAGATCAAAATATATAGCAAATACAATTTGCCACATCTTGGACTTCTTCAACATGAAATCACCACTTTTTATAGAACTTGTCTTTAGAAAAGGAAGTAATGTCACGGATATAAAATTTATTCTAATAATTATTTAGCTAATATAGATATGTAGAAATATATAAAAATAGATTAATTTGATAATATCTTATAAAGAAGTTTTTTAAAAGCTTTATAGATGTAATTTCATCTTTATTCATATTTATTGGTGATTGATAGGTTAGAAACTTAGCCAACAAATCAGCCACATATTGCACATGTTGATAGCTTGTTGAATAAATTTAGTACGTGGCATTGTATAATAGTTTATTTAGAACTGGACTAGGATTTGAATAGGATTTTATTAGGATTTGATCAAGATATTTAGTGCTTGATTAAAGTTATTAGGATTTAATTAGGCTTTATTTAAAATTTGATTAGAATTTGGTTAGGATTTATTTAGGAATTTATTAGAATTTATTTAGAATTTAACCAGGATTTGATTAGAATTTGTTTAAGATTTGATTATAATTTGTTTAGGATTTGATTAGAATTTGATCAAGATGTTTAAAATTTGATCAAGATTTGATTAGGATTTGTTTAGGATTTGATTAGGATTGTCTAGGATTTGTTTAAGATTTGACCAAGATTTGACTAAGATTTATTTAGAATTTGATTAAGGTTATTTAAGATTTGATTAAGATTTATTTAGAATTTGACTAGGATTGTTAGGATTTGACTAAGGTTTGACTAGGATTTATTTAAGATTTTATCAAGATTTTATTAGGATTTGTTTAGGATTTGATCAAGATTTGACTAGGATTTATTTAGAATTTAACCATAATTTGATTAGGATTTGTTTATGGTTTGATTAGGGTTGTTAGGATTTGATCAAGATTTGATTAGAATTATTAGGATTTATCTAAGGTTTGACTAGGATTTATTTAAGGTTTAATTAGGATTTAGTTAGAATTTGGCTAGGATTTAACCAGGATTTTATTAAGATTTGATTAAGATTTGTTTAGGATTTGATTAGGATTGTTAGAATTTATTTAAGATTTGACTAGGATTATTATGATTTGATCAAGGTTTGATTAGAATTTGATTAGAATTTAATCAAGATTTAATCAAG
Organism: Physcomitrellopsis africana; assembly: GCA_036785485.1. Classification (NCBI taxonomy): domain Eukaryota; kingdom Viridiplantae; phylum Streptophyta; class Bryopsida; order Funariales; family Funariaceae; genus Physcomitrellopsis; species Physcomitrellopsis africana. The sequence continues at coordinate 93,109 of JAWRVF010000617.1, read as the reverse complement.
ATTTTATTAAGATTTGTTTAGGATTTGACTAGGATTGTTAAAATTTGATCAAGATTTTATTAGGGTTGTTAGGATTTGACCAAGATTTAATTAGGATTTGTTTAGGATTTGTTTAGGATTTGACCAAAGTTTAATTAAGGTTTATTTAGGATTTAACTAAGATTTGTTTAGGATTTGATCAAGGTTTTTTTAGAATTTATTTAGGATTTAATTAGATTTTTATTAGAACTCTTTAGGATTTTTGATATATTCTTTTATAATTAATTAAAAAATCTAATTAAAATTTTAATGATTGAAGCATACTTGTTAGTCTTAATTGCAAGTTTATATAATTTTATTAGAGGTGTTAGGACTTGTTATTGTTATTTCTTTTTATCTTCTACAGCTAGGTGCCCAGGGTATTCTCAAGCAGGATTTCACACCATATGACAACGTATATATAAGAAACTTGTCTTATAAATTTGACACATATCTTATAAATTAGATACATGTTGGAGGTCTTATAGAGCGTTGCCACATAGTTCTTAGATAGATAGTATATATATGTATAAAAATGAAGCGTTATTCATTCTTATTAATTCTTTTTTTGCTTCTAGTCTAATTCAAGAGTTTTTATATTTTCTAATCTTTGGCAATAGCCATTCCAATTTTTATTTTTTTTATTTTATTTTTATATAGATTTCATTGATTTATATATATATTTTTAATTTGTGTCCTTGACAAAAATTTCTCAAGTGACTTCTATTAACTTAGAAGCTTCTAAAATATTTTAGAAGGTTCTGTGAACTTCCAAAGTGTATGTCCCTAACATCTCTACTTGAGGCCCTCATTCCAATTTATTTTTGCATGTCTATTGAGTAAAAAAAGTGGAAACTTGAAAATAATTTTTCATAAAAATCTGATAGAAGTTGACAAATATAAAAAAGCATTATACATCTTTTACAGTCTTTAGAATGGTCCACTGCATAACTACCTCCACCTTCTTAAGATCCATCATCAAATCCTCAATAGATATTATATATCCTACAAATTCCATCTTTGATTAATGAAATATATATTTTTCCAGCTTGGCATACAAACCTACATCTTGTAGCTTTTGTAATACCAACTTTACATGCTTTTCATAATCCTCCAAATTTTTTGAATAGATCAAAATATCATCAAGATAGATTACCATGAACTTGTCTAAATCTTCTCAAAAGATATTATTTATTAAATATTAAAAAATAGTACATATATTTATTAATTTAAAAGACATGATATTATATTCAAAATGTCCATATCTTATTTAATATATAGTCTTCTATTTGTCTCCCTCTTTGATTTGTACTAAGTTATATGCTCCATGAAGATCTATCTTAATATAAATCTTAGCTTGGCCAAGTTGTTTTAAAAGTCCTACGATTAATGGTAGTGGATAATAATTCTTCATTGTTACCTTATTCAATCTTTGATAATCAATACACATATACAAGGAATCATCTTTTTTCTTTACAAAGAATATAAGTGCATGTACTAGAGATTTTAAATGCCTAATGAAATTCTTTGTAAGATTTTAATCAATATAATCCTTCAATGCTAAAAACTTGTTTTGAAAAAGATTATAAATCAGATCAGAAGATGGTTGCATTCCTTTCTGAAGATCTATAGTACAATCATATAATTGGTGCGCCAATAATATATCAATATTTTTCTTTTGAAAAATATCTTGAAATTCATTATATTGCTTTAAAATAATTATCAATGAAGTCATATTTTCTTTAGTTGGAGTTACATAAACAACAAATGGTATACCTTCTTTGGTCGATCTTATAAAAGCCCTTGTTCCAATAAATAAAGGCTTACCAACTTGTGACTTTTTTCAAAGTTTTCTTGTAGGAATTTCTATCAAAAATGTCATTTTTTGTGACTTCCAATCTATAGATGGATTATGCTTTTTCAACTATAAAAGATTAAGAATAATAAGATTTGAAGGAGTTTTAATAACATTGAATATGATTTGGTTGCTATGGTCTTTAAATGCCACTATTATAAGCATTGTTTTATGGATGATAATACCAGAAGATAAGAATTGTCCATTTATTACTTCTATATAAACAAGTTTAGATTTTTATACTAGAAGAATTTTATGAAGCTTAGCAAATGCCTCATTTAAGAAACAAGTGGATGCCCTTAAATCCAATAAGGTAATTACTTGAAGCTTCTAAAGGCCAAAACACAAAAAAAAATTTATAAAATAATGAACAAGCTAAGTAAAAAGAGAGGAACCTAAATAATTTTAAAATATTAAATTATCTAGCTGCATGGTCCCTACTAAGATTGAATATCTTTATTTTCTTGAATGATTGCATTCTAAATTATAATAATACATTGATTTTATTTGTTTAAATAATTTTCAACCTTGTAGCTTTCCTTGTTATAATATAAATATAGACCTTCTTCCATCTGACGCTTCTTTTTTTATATATTAAGAGCTTTAAAATGAACCATATCAAACTACATATCTTTTATTTTTAAAGATGAATTTAAATTACTTGCTAATATAATAGGAATGTATTGAATTACATGTCGTTTTGCTAAAGCCTATAAATGTTAATTTTGATAATATTGGAATAATTGGTTATCACATTTCATGGCTTAGTTGATGGCTTCATTGACCGATTGTTGATCCAGAAATGATAATAATAAATCCTTCATATTATTTCTTAATTCTTAATAGAATTGAATCATCAAGACTTTTCCATTTTAATTGATGTCATATACTAGTTACCTAAAATTGGATTCATAGGCTGACGCAAAGTGTGCCCCTTGTCACAATACTTGAATCTTGGTTGTTGTCTAACAAGCCTTGTCATGTATTCAAAATGCTTCCACAAATGCTTCTATGAAAGCTTTAAAGTTGTTTAAAATTAGTGATCTCTTCTCAAATAAAGAAGCAAATCACAATAAATACTTGCGCCATAAGCAAAGTGCCAACCAATCCAATCTATGGTTCTTTTGCTGGATAAGTATCAAGTTGTAGAACCATTATCAATTGAATTTGATTGACAAACCCTTAGAACTTCAAATATATATTATCATATTTCTCCAAAAGATTAACTCGAGACTCCTTGTATTGCTAAACAAATTGATTTTTTTGGTATAGCATAGGTAGTAGTACATCTTCAAGTGTAGAAGTTGGAGGTGGATGTAATCTAAGTTGTGCTACTGCACATGTTGTGTTATTATAAAGTTTTGGAGTAATTTCTTCAATCTCCACAATTTTAATAAATAAAGTAATAAGAATGCTTATGATGGCATCTAACTTGGATTGAAAAGATTTGATCATATTAATATCTTGAATTCTAATTATTCTAAAAAATAAAAATAATAAAAATAAAAATAATAAAAATCCAATATCAATTTAAAAGAGGATAATTTCTAATCTCTAAAATGTCTTAAGACCTTCAGAGAGAGGGATGATCTACTTTCTCATAAGAAGAATAAAGTTCTAATATTGTAATAAAAAAAATGTTGGTTTAAAAGAGGATAATCTATAATCTCTAAAATGCTAGTATACCTTCAAGAAGAGCAATAATTCATTTTCTAACAAGAAAGATCCAATTCTAATATTTAAAATAAAATCAATTTCAACAAATTATCAAAGACATGAAAATAAAAAACAAGTGACTCAAACTAAAAAGAGGTTTCAAGAAAAAATCAACAAGGATTTGAATTATTTAGATGAATATATGAACAACACCAAGAAAGGTGAGCTAGAATTCTAATAGATGCATTGTCAAGACTAAAGAACTCTTCAATCTCAATTCTAATATATATCCTTGTCTAGGAAGCTTCTTGAATGGCTTCTATCAAATTAGGAAGCTTCTCGAACAGCTCTTGCTAACTCGAAAGCTTCTTGAGCTCCTTCTACCAACTTGGAAGCTTCTTGAGCTTCTTCCACTAACTACAAAGCTTCTCGAATTACTTCTACTAATTAGGAAGCTTCTCAAGTGACTTCCGCTAATTAAAAAATCTCTAAAATATTCTAGAAGGTTTTGTGAACTTCCAAAGTATATGTTTCTAATAGAAGATATTATGACAAGGTTTTAAAGAAGTATGTCCCTTATCTATTCTTCCTTTTTTTTTTTTTTTTTTTTTTTTTTAATTATCTTTTTTTTCTTTGTCTCCCTTCTCTCTCTTTTTTAAATTAAGGAATAGAGCAAATAGAAGCAAATCACTATTTGAATAGTATAAATATAAAGAAAGTATCAAATCAAATTTGTTGAAATTTTGTATATTTTAGAAGGTCTAGTATTAAGAAAGAAAAAGAGGAAAGAGGGAGGGATGTACTTAGAAGAAATTATCTACCTTGAAAAAACACATAACAAGGATTTATTCTACAAATAAATCTACAACACAAATTTAGATTCTACATATTTAAAATTCAAAATAATATTTATATATTCATAAATTAAAAAATTAAAAAATCTAATGAATTCTAAAAACAAGGTATTCTTAAAAATAATTCTTAAGGTTATATAAAAATTTTAAATCAACCAACGTAGTCTCATATAAAAGCACAATTTGTTAAGGATTGCATGAAGTTTAAAAATCATGTGAATTTATAGATCTAGGTTATACAATAAGCTTTACATGACCTTTTGGAATCTTAAGAGAAATCCATGTTGATTAGATGGCAACAAGCAATATAACCAATACAACAAGCAAAAAAAACAACAATTGTAGAGATTTTTGAAAGTTTTTAATTTTTGTAATTAGATGTAAAGTATACAATATATTTAAAGTAGTGCAACAACTAAGAATTCAAGACACAATTCTTTATTAAAGTTCTTTTTAAAAATTAAGAAAAGACTTCGATTTAAAATTAGAATTTAGATTCATTTTTTGATTCAATTAGGATTATCCCTTTTAGAATTGGGGTTTAAGATTTCATCTCTAAAACTTAAGATTGACTTTAAAATTGATTGAAGTTGCAAATTTTAATCTTAGGAGAAATCAAGAACAGTATCTGATCCACAATGGAGATAGCATTACAATGTTGAATAAATTGGTGTTAGAGGATTGTGGGTAATTGCAGGTCATTCCATCCTTAACAAATTTAATGGAGGTAATACAGAAGTCAAGTTGGTTAAGGCGTGACTCTTCATTTTGTTTAATAGAAATCGAAAACTAACCAAAACATAACTTGTGAAATGTCATAGCAACTTGATCCGAGTTTCAACCATTAAACTGCGCCTGTATGGAAGCTGCATTCGAGCCTAACGTCTCGGATATGATATGATGCAAAGCAAGGATTTGAAAGCTTTAGATGTGGAGGATAACTGTGACATTCGATCGAAGTCGCTCATCACACGACGACGTTTTCGACGCTGGGCCCTACAGTGCGTGTCGGATGCGGCACAGCTAAAACAAGGTCCTATTTTCATGCGCAGAATCATCAGATGCACGTAGCTGCCGTGTGTTCTGATGAACATCAGGGGTGCTTATTGCAAAATCACAAGAGCTATGAAAGTAAAGCTTTACTCACTGACAAGGGTTTTGTTAGCGAAGCCTCGGAGTGACCCACAGGCTTTTTTGCTTATGGACTTGCGAACTATGCCGTGCCTGGGAAGCAGGAACACACCGCCGTCGCGTCTACGCTACGTCTTAAACTAGAACTATGTACAAAGGCCTAGGTCCACCTTGTTTGACACAATATCTGAAACCTGCGCTGCCGCAGGCTGATAGACAAGTTCGAAACAGGAAATAAACCGGGAGAGGGCTATTGTACAAATGCATCTGTGCACACTGCACCAGTAGCCGCACCAGCCGTATACAGTCAAGCAGATTCCTCAAGCATTCTTGGGACTATACGTTCAGGTGCACTATGGGTTATGAACATGTACTTCTCACGCGGGCTGCGCTGGGTTCGTCTGCGAGGAGGGGCCCCTGTGGATCCCGCCACGTCTTCTTCTTGCCATATTTGTGGTGCCTGCTCGCTTTGACGACGCAGCGTCTCGGCAAGCATTTCCCTCCAAATCAATCCATCCTGATGTATGCAACGAACACGGTTATCGAAGGATCGAGACAAGGCGGAGGAAACGTTAAAATCCCCATTTAGATGATCGAAAAACTTGATCAGAAGAGAGCAAATACTGTCCCACAGTTTGCCCTGATTAGTTTTCTGCAAGTGTAGTTGAACAACGCAACGAACGCAACAATTGAAGACTTACCCTTAAGATGGAGTGTTCTGGTGGCGGGCACCGAGCTGGCTGGTCCACATCTATGGGCTCTGAGGGATGCTCCACGGCTTCGAAGATCTCTAAAGGCGGCACGCCATGTAGTGAAGCGGCGGGACTGATCCGACTCCAACCGATTCTACCATCCTGCACACCGGTGAATCGACATCGTAGTCAAAAACGTTACCAAAGACCATAAAGTGAAAGATTGAGCTTTATGTACTTTCGTTATGTGTTGGAGATTGAGACTTGAGGTGAGGAAAAAATATGAAAACCCATGGCAATGAAACCACGTCTTACAATATATTCCACGATAAGGAAAAAAAAAGGTCACAATTCGTGGACAATATCCTGGTTTAATTCTTTATGTAAAAAGAAACCTTCCCACTAATTTTCATATTAATTCATTTCTCCAAAACCATAGAAAGGCCTGTCAAATTCTCAGCCGACAAGCAATCTAGATTCTAGGCACTGAATAAGCAGGGCATTTGTAGAGTCTTCAAAAGATTATCATGTGGTTACTGCTACACATTTCACAACATTTGTTGTGCAATGCCACAAAGTCAGATAGAGACTCCTCGTAACTACCACCTTAGCACATTCAAATGGTTGATCATGGGTCTAATCTTTACGTGCAGGCTTAACTCACACATTTCGCAAGCACTAGTGCCGGAGCTTCCTAGTCGTATATTTTATACCGTCTTATTGATAACTGCAAAATGTAGATTCGACCACAATGTACCTACCTAATGAATAGAAGTGATGATTCATAACCAGGGCTTTGAATATCCAACCAACTGAAGCAGGCTATGCCCTCCAAAAACACCAGGCTCGCCAAGCGCCACTACAGTTGACACAGGATGCCCACACACTTTACTATTTCTTAAAAACAAATTCCACCTGACACCACTGCGACCAACCTGGAATCTAAAAGCACCGCGTTCGGTAGGGCAGGCGGAATATTTTCGGACCAGGAAGGGGCAACTAACCAAGAAATGATGATGTTTAGGACGATGGCTGGGTCGACCGCACGAGAGCTTCGTGAAAGCGCCCACCATCTCCCTCGCTGTATTCCACGCTTCCAATACACCACCTGCGTGACAACCCAACTCCCACCCCAGTTAGAGATCATCGTCGGCGCCCGCTTCGCATTATCATTACCTGCTGTCGAAAGTCCCCTCCCCTTCGCTTAGCATTAGAATTCTTTTGCCAGTTTTGAATATGAGAACACCTTGCTACAGTCTTCGCATCCTTACGTACACAAGAACTAGCAACTGTAACCGGAATCAGTTACGGAAATCTTCGCTATCAAGCGCCATGGTGTCGAAGTGAAAAAGCAAAATAGGAAAACGAACAACCTAGAGCTCCGAGTAGGAGCTCGAAGACAACACACAGAGACATACAAATACACACACACACACACACCTTGATGGAAGCTGACTGGGAACGGATCAACTTGTACTCGTCAAAGAGAAAACCTCCCCATCGTTATACGCACAAGCCATCATCGCTACCGAGACCTCAGCAACGCAAGCTGAAGACATGATACTGTGGTCAAACTGACACACAAAAAAGCTAAAACTGAGAGGCTGACTCTGAGGCTTATGTACCTTGATGAAACTGCCACAAAAAGCTGTGCGTGGCCTGCAACTGCAACGCGACCCTCTGCAGCGTGAGTCCAAAACTTGAGCTGTGGCAGAATCAGGCAGCACAGTCATAACTTGCAGGGTGGGGGAGGGGGGTGGGGGATCGAACCGCAAGCTGAATTCGCACAGACGAGGGCAGTTAATGCTGGTGCTAAATTTGGGTCAGTGCCCGATCAAGTAGTGGGTCCAAATTGGCGGACTATCATTAGCAACTGCCGAACTCGATCGATCAGTGAGGATAATCCTTCCCTCACCACGCGAGCTCATAGGCCAGGCGGCAGCTGCCGCTTGCGGCAATGGTAAAGAGCTCTGGTGGCCCCTAAATCTGGCTCCAGCTTTAACTGCTGCTCTCTGGCAAAAGAGAGAGCTGTTGCTGGACGAGGTGGAGGCTCCAGGCCACGACTTCCCTGCACAACACCGCAACCTCCTCCGTCATGGCTCTGGATAGATAGCCTCCTCTCCTGCCTGCCTCCCGCCTTCCCCCCCCCCCAAAGTGGCTGGCTGGCCCTGCCCTGCTGTTGACTTTGAGCACCCTTTTTATAGGAGAGACTCGGCCTTGCTTTCGCAGCTCCGTTAGTCCTCCCTCCCTTCCCCTCCTCCCTCCCTTCTCTTCCTCCCCTCTCTTCCTTTCTGTTGAAAGCATTTAATGCAACCGCCTCTCCATATCATTCACTGTAGTAAATACTGAACACTGTAGCTATAGTGTCGGAGTTTAGCCTGAGCTATTGTTTATCTTCTCCCATGTTTTATGTGTGTAATACACAACCACTACAATATAGATAGACTTAAAGCTCTCTCAACTCCTTCTCAACATCTCTTTCAACTCTTTCTCAACACGTTATCATCACAAATCTTTTACATTGAATTTTAGATCTTTGTTTGTCTCTTTTTGAAGTTTTTTTCATTTCTATTTAGACATGTGCTCCTTTGTTTCTAGTTTAGATTTGCTCCAACTCTTCTACCTCAACTTGGAGATATCATTTTCTTGTTTTGTGATTTTGTCTTCAATATTTTTTTATGGTATCAACTTATTACATCAATACTTCAATGCCTATTGCTGCCTTGCCTAAATCAAGATCTTATAACCTTTAACCTTAGCTTTCATTTTCCCTCTTTGATTTTATTTTTGTAATATATTTTTTAGTTTTAAATGTGTGATTATTTTCTTCTAATTATCTATTGACAATCTCTTATGTTTTGTTACTCACTCCTCAACCTCTTGATCTTAAATAATTTTTATCTTATCATTTTCTTTATTTTTTTATAATTTTTGAATTTCAATGTGATTTTTGTTTTAATTTTTTTAAATTTTAATTTTAACTACCCTTTCACTATATATCCATCAAAAATGAATACTTCTACATCATCTACTACTTCTATTGTAATAACCTCCATAGAGACTTCTTTGATTCTTGCATCCACTGAATCTCCATAGAGACTTCTTTGATTCTTGCAACCACTGAATCTCCATACCTTCAAGCACTTCTTTTTTTTATTATTGGCTATTAATGGAAGTAACTATCTCTTATGGACAAGAATGATAAAGACTAACTTATTTGTGGAATAGCTTTTTGATACAATTCCATTTAAAAAACTTTCTACCATAAGTATTTCAGTTCCTATTCCTATTTGTTAAAAAATATTCTTTCTTCTTCTTTGCCACCTTGCTCTTGCTTTCTAATACTAGTACTTGGAATTGGAAAATCTTGCTGAATTTTGAAAAAAACTCAAATCTAGGTTTGACCATCAAAAGACTATTTTTCAACATAATAGATGCCAATCAAAGATGTATTCTTGCCACAAGTGTTGTATGACTAGACATCTAGTACATGCATGTCAGACTTCTAAATATTTTGTCAAGATATTCTACAAAAATAAGAAACTTCAAGCTACAACTTGTAAAGTTTATACTATAGATGCGTCTACGGATCCATTTAGAAATGATGATTTGGAAGCTTATATGACTATAAAAATCTATATTGATGAATTTCATGATGAATTCATAGATTTTTCAATAATATATATTATTTTGTAAGATAAGAGATTTTTTGCTGTTAATAAATTTTCAACTTGACAAACTAAAAATTTAATGACCATGGTTGAATCAAATGTATTTCTATTCTAAGAAGAACTAGCAATAATAATATTGTCTGATGGCTCCATCATTAAATGCAAACATATGATATTTACTCCTTTTGTACCTTGGAGTTTGATCAGCCACCAAGATGTATATGCCAATGGTTTTCATCTCTTGACTACCATTTTAGATAAGTAAGAGGCTTTTATTCTTGCAAAGAATAATAAAATTGTTGAAAAAATTTGTATTATAATATTATATTATAATTATTTATATTATATAAAAATCAAATAAAATATATAATATATTCATAAGTCTATATTAATAGATTAAATTAAAAAGAATTGATATAAGAAACTTTATTGGATTTTTTTAATTTATTTTGATTATAGTATTTAAAATATATAAGACCTAAATATTTAATATGAAGCCTTGAGAGGAGAATGAGGCCTAAAGATTAAAAACTAAACTATTAAGAGGCTTATTTGGAAGAATGAAAGCAAGGTATGGACAAATAAAGTCAAGGGATAAAGATCTTCATCTCCATTGATCAATGTTCATATCTAATAGGCTTTGAGTAGGCTATCTACAATAAAAATAAAGATTTTGATAACTTCAAAGAGAGCATTTAAAAACCAAAGGCCAAGATTTGAAAGCTTATTTTTTATACTATAATTTTGGTACAAGAATCAGGTAATTTGGAATTTTTATAATGGAGGAGTAGGCACTTGAAATTAAGATGTACAAATCATATCTACTATCATTCTTTTGAAGATACAAAGAGTTGTATCAAAGCTTTTGGAAATTAGGAGATTTAGTTGAAAAGGCAATTTTAAGACCTACAACTTATATAGAAGAATCATTATAATTGGAATTTGAAAGAAGAAGATATTAGAAGTTGAAGATAGTAGATTGAATTCCAAGGTAGTAAGTAGACCATTTTGTTGATAGTAATGATTTCTACCATATTTTGAGATTCCAAACGAATTTTTATCTAAATATTTTTTAAAAAATAAATTATTATATCAAAAAACTATATATTAAATTTTCATAGTATTTGGACATTTAATTTGTGAGATATGAAGAATTTAGCACATAGGTATCTATAAATAAGGGTTTGAAGCTACTATTAGGATTTTGGCAATATCTAAAGATTGACAATGAATCAATAGTTGAAATTTGTTGTGATAGTTACTAAGAATATATCAATACTTTATATAAAATTTGAGTATTTGTACATAGCTTGATTTGAAGATATGTATTGTTGAAATTTAGAAAAAATCCCCCTTAAGGTTAATGAAGGATTTAACGTATTTTGCTACATTTTATAAATTCTAGAGAACTTGAGGATTGTGTACTTGATATAATTATTCTTTTTAGGAACAATTTTATATAAATTTGGAGTTTTTTAATCTATCTTGATACTTGATTGAAAAATTAGTGATATCCAGAAGCCTAGTACTTTCTAGAGATAAACTCTCTCTACCTTAATAGCAATAAGTGGCTTATACTGGATTGCAATCTAGCCTCCAACTACATCTTCTTTTGTATTGTCTATCAATAAGAATCATATTTCTCTCTGGCATAGATAATTGGGATATCTAAAATCTATATTATTTAAGAAAATAATTCCATCTATAATTGAACATAATTTAAGACTTGCTGATATGGATTCTATAGAATTATATCAAGCATATGTGCAATGCAAAATGATTGCTAAGCCCTCAATTTGGAAACTCCTATAAGAATTATTGCTAATACTTGAATGGCTACATAGAAATATTTGTAGTCTTATTAACTTACTCTTTGACTCATTTTACTATTTTCTAATCATTGTTGATGCATCAAGCAAACAATCACATGTTTTATTGCTATCAACATAAAATATAGTATTTGCTAATCTTCTCTCTATATTTATTTATTTTTAGATATATTTCTCTAATTATCCTATTAATACATTACACATAGATAATGCTAAAGAATTTGGATCAAAATCCTTTGAAGATTATTGCATTGCAATAAGGATTAAATCGATATATTGTGTTTCATATGAACATGTACAAAATGGACTTGCAAAGTCATTTAGCAAGCGTATTCAGTTCATTATTCAACTACCTTTCTTTTAAGCAAATTTACTTGTATTTATATAGAGCTATGCAATTTTACATGCTATGCCATTAATCTACCTTTGTCTTTCTTTTTTTGAGACTATTTTATTGTAAGAGCTGCTTTCACGTAGTATTTCTAATACCTCTCATTTATAGATGTTTGATTGTTGTAAATAGATTCTAGTACCAAAATTCCAATGGCGTACTATTAGAGCTCATGAAGAAGAAGATATATATTGGATTTGACTTATGGAGTATTATTCATTTTGTCAATCTATCAATTCATATATTGTTGCGTGCATGTTTTGCTAATTTTTGTTTAAAACAGGATGTTTTTCCATCTCTTTGAGGAGGAGTTGTAGGATTGATAGTACTTTCTATAGCTTTTTTAATCATACATGCAAAATATTTGGATCACACAATCTATTATGGTAGATGAAAATTTTGCATGTATGATTAAAAAAGCTATTTCTTGCAAAGAAAAGGATCCCAAATCTAAAACCATCAAGGAAGTGATATATTATCTCAACTAATTAAAATAGAAAGTTATCATCAAAGAGGAGTGTGAGGGATGTAAGATAGCATGTTAATCAAGAATCAAAGAGAAGAAATTAGAACTAGAATAACTTCAAGAACAAAGAATTGAATGGACAGGAACAAGAACTAGATCAAGAATAAGAAATTGGATTAATATCAAGAACAAGGCAATATTCTGGATTGGTCCAAGATTTGTGTTGGTAAGATTGAAGTGCTCCTCAGTCTTACTTCTTATTTATACTAGGAGGCCTTATGTCCTATTGGACCTTCTAAGAATATCTTAGAATATTCTAGAAGCCTAAAGAAGATTTTGGAAGACTCTAAAAAGTCTACGGAAGATCTTGGAAGTTTGAAGAAGATTCTAGAGGGTCCTAAGAATATCTTAGAATATTTTAGAAGTTTGGAGAAGATTTTAAAAGACTCTATAAAGTCTATAGGAGGTCTTGAAAGGTTGAAGAAGATTCTAGAAGATTTTCAAAGACTAAAGAAGATTCTAGAAAGCTATAGAAGGTTTTAAAAGACTTTAAAAAGTTCTAATAATAGTTTAAAGTATGTCCGTGATATCACCTTTCTTTCTAGCGACAAGTTTTACCAAGAGCTGAAGCAATTTGATGATCAAATCACATGCGTAAAAATTCTAGAATTTGTCGGAGTAGAGAAGCAACATATTTTGTCTTTTATTTGTTGCTTATCGGTTCAACAAGATCCTTGAGATGGCGTCGATGACCTTTACATATAACCTCTACTAGACCAACATCCCATCCAAGAATTTGCTCTTCGTTTTGACCTTCAAAATATCCTCCAAACATAATTTCTGGTCTACCTAAAGTCACCTTTCCAACTTCGAGGAATATTATCAAAGCTCGGGCAATTGAATTGAGATTTTTGTGATGAGGCCGTATCTCCAAAGATTCCAAGTGTGGCCTTACTTGACGTTGGAATACTCCTTCTTCATCTTGTCTATGTTCTTCAAACTTAGTAGATTGTGAAAGTTGCAATGATTTTCCAACCGCTTGTATGGCAGAAGAGTCTTTTGACTCTTGTTCTTGCAATTTCCTTGAAACGTAAAGATTTGATATGATAATTAATAAGTTTTTAGCAAAATCTATTCTATCCTAAGAAAATACAAGTGCAGGTCTTGACGTGGCTCTTCTCTTTTTATATTAGTCTTTTGTTATTGATAGGAAGCGTCATTTAAAAGCCAAGAGATGTTATTGTCTACAAAATCTCCAATGATCATTGAATCTAGGTTTTTTAGGATATTATTAATAGAATTGGCGAACCTTCTTAAGTGCATTCTTAACGTTATTTGAGGATTCTCATGTTCTTTCGTCAACTCTATAGCCCTTCTAATGGATAAAATATTTCAATCGTCCATGTCTTATATGTGAATCCAATATTTCATCCACCTCGTATTCAATCTCTTAATTGACTTCAACTGGAGCTAGTGGTGGAATAGTTCTTCTAGCAATATTTAATTTATAATAGGTTTCAAAAAGTGAGACATGAAAGACTGGATGAATGTGTATGCTACTTGATAGTTTAAGACAAAAATATACGGGATTTATTTGGTATAGAATTGTAAAAGGTCCAAATCTTTGATAGTCTAATTTTCATGATGGTTGATTTGTTTATATATTTTGTCGAAATAACCAGACATGATCTCCTACTTTGAAATTTGGTTGGTTCTTATGATGAATGTCTGCATAATCTTTTTATCGATCTTTGGCTATTTATAATTGGAATTTTAGTTCTTCATGGATGGTTTTTAAATAGGTAGCTTGGCTTTCTACAGCAAGGCTTTCCACATCTTCAATTTGGAATGGATTTGCTCTAAAGTGGTGTCAAGGACATACTTGTTAGAACCTTCTAGAACATTTTAGAAGATTCTTAGAACTCTCTAGAACCTTCCAGAGCCTTCTAACATCTTCCTAGTTGGTAGAAGTTGCTTGAGAAGCTTCTTAATTAGTACAAGTTGCATGAGAAGCTCCGTAGTTGGTGGAAGCTGCTTGAGAAGCTTCTTAGTTGGTGGAAGTTGCTTAAGAAGCTTCCTAGTTGGTGAAAGCTGCTTAAGAAGCTTCCTAGATAGGAGTATATATTGGAGTCGAGGCTGAAGAGTTCTTCAGTTTCGACAACACATCTCTTGGAGCTCTAGCTCACCTCTCTGGTGTTGTTTTTGTACTCATCTGATTAATCTAGTTCCTGCCAGTTCTTCTTGAACTTCTTGTTTAGACTTCAAGTCTATATTCTGTGTCCGTGATATTAATCCAGTTCCTGCTAGTTCTTCTTGAACTTCTTGTTTAGACTTCAAGTCTATAATTTGTGTCCATGACAGTTTGTCGAGACTACTCTCACCTTAGATATCAGAGCTAGTTCCTTCTTGTTGGAGTGTGGATTACCCCTCTTCTTGAAGGTACACTAGTATTTTAGAGGTTGCGGATTATCCTCCTCTAAACTGATATCTTTTTTGTCATAATATTGGAGCCTTATTCTTCTTAGAGAGAGTGGATTATCCCTCTTCTTGAAGGTCTTAAGGCGTTTTAGATGTTGCGGAGTACCTTCTTCTAAATCAATATTTCCTCCTTGTAGAAACAATTACTTTCTTCTTCTTAGAATGGTTGGAGGTCAAGACATTAATATGAGTGAAAGTTTGGAGTCCAAGATGGATGCCATTATGAATGTTCTTGCTACGTTATCACAAAGAATTACGATGATGGAAGGAGTCTTTGCAAGACTTCATAATGATGGAGCATACGGTGTCGGAGTAGAGAGAATCTGCCTCAAGAAAGCGCTGGGCTTCTAGCTGCCACTAATTACTCAAGCAAGATTCAAATATAATAAAAACCCCCAAGTTTATATAAAAGAGATCTTCATAGAGCTATTACATCCATAACATAAGCCTAATTTCCTCAAACCACTCAAAACATAACAAAATATTCTAAACCCTCATTCCCCCGTACGAAGGGAATTTTTTTTGAACTTCAATAATTCATAACTTTTAATCCAACCATCCAAATCTATTCCAAATTTACATGAAGTACTGATATATTTTTCACAACTACCACCACAAATTTCAACTGATGATTCATTATCAATCTTTAGATATCGCCAAAATCCTAGCAGTAGCTTTAAACCCTTATTTACAAACACTTGTGTACTAAATTCTTTATATCTCACAATTTAAAAGTCCAAATGCTATGAAACATTGATGTATAGCTTTTTAGTATAATCATACACCTTCTTAGAAATTTTGAGATAAAATTTTGTCCAAAAACTCAAGATATGTCAAACCCCATCACTATCAACAAAACAACCTACTTACTGCCTTGGAATTTAATCTGCTGTCTTTGACTCTCAATAACTCCTTCTTTAGAACTTCAAATGTAGTAATTCTTCCACATCAGGTGTAGAGCTTAAAATCTCCTCTCTAGCCGCACCTCTTGATCTCCAAAAGCTTTCATACAACTCCTCCAATCTTCAAAAGAGTGACAGTATGTCTCATATTGACACCTTATCTTCAAAAGGCTATAACTTCTTTATCCTAAGTCTAAATCCTCTAATTTTTGTACACAAATTGTACCCAAAATTCTAAACTTTACAACTCTAGCTTCTGATTTCCTATTGGCCTCCTTGAAGTCGCCAAAATCCTTGTTAAGGTCGCAGGCAGCCTCCTCAAAGCCCATTGGGTATGGTATTCAACCAATAGGGATGAAGTTTCCCATTCCTTGCCTTCATCCGACCATGCCTTCATTTCATCCCTCCCAATTAGCCTCCTACTAGCTTATATTTTCATCCTTAGGCTCCCACCTTCTCTCAAGGCTTCATACTAATCATTTAGATCTTATACTTTTTAAATACCATAATCAAAACAAATAAAAATAAAATAAAGTTTCTTCTATCAATCACTTTAATTTATTTTACTAACCATTCTAACACATATCTAAATTTATAAATATATTATGATTTTTTGAGTGGATTTTACATACTGCAAGCAATTTCAGTACGACACCAGTGTCATACTGCTTTTACGTACAATGTATAAAAATATTAAATATCTTGTATCTATTGTTAATATATGTGTGAGTGTTAGAGGTAATTTTAGAAGATATTATAAGGAGAGGGTTATAATAGCCACTTAATTAGTGAATTAAGATGGCTATTTATTTTGTTCCTATCTTATTTATATCCTAGAATAGACTCTTTTGTATTTAGAAGAAAGGTAAAGGTTGTTTTACCTTTTATGTTGATTTTGAGGTAGAATGGACCTTGTGAGGGGTAAGAAAGGAGAGCATGGGGTGAATAGAGCCTATCCAATAGGATTTGGTTGTCCATGTGGACGTGTCATAGTCTAATATAAAAAGAAAGGGAGATATACTCCTCTTGCTAGACCGAGAAGAAGAAGCAGTTTTGAGTGGTGAACTTTGGAGAGAGATAGCTCCGAGGAGATAAAAGCATTTGTAGTGAAAATTGGTGGATGTGTTCTTCAAGTTGTTAGGATTTTAGAACCTACTCACTTCCTTATATTGGAGTTGTGAACAAAACATTATGCTTATTTTAGTAGAGTAGGATTTACTGCCACTCGACGAAGAGGGGCAGAAATTTCGAGCTGCCATTGCAAGTTTGATTTCGACTCTTTCTTAGTGAAATTTACAGAAAGTGTGGAAAATTGTGCTAAATTTCTATCAAGATATCTCTTATAGCATTTGGAGTTGGAGAGTAAAAGTTGTGAGCTTGAGAGTGGGAAAGGGTTTGCTACCACCTGATGAAGAGGGGCAAAGAATTTGTTCAACCACCCAAGTCAGAAAGTCTCTTCAATCTTTTTGATAATTTAGGTGCTTATAGTAGCTTGTGTAAGCTTTCTACAAAAGCAAAAATTAATACATTTGGAGCTTTGATCAAAGTTTTATGAGCCATGAAGTGTCAAAGAGGGCAAATTGTTGTTAGGGTTTGAAGAGTAGAATCGACTAGCTACAAAATCTGGAGTTTGAGAGGCATGCATGCGAAATTTTAGAACAAATTAGATGATGGAGTGAGCTTTCTAAAAAGCTATTGCATGTCCAATTTGGAGAAGGGAAGTGATCACAACAAAGGCTGAAGTGAAGAGGAGCTTTGTTGCCTTTGCATTTGCTTGGAAATTTTAGTGCCTACTTCTTTTAGCCATAACTTTTAAATGGTAAGTCATCTATTTGTGAAATTTTGATATGTTTTACAATGAATTATTGAATTTCCATAGGCTATAAGCACGCTTGATTCGACCTTTGGATGAATTTTTAGTGATATATTTAGTTTCAGCTTATTGTATAATTTGTATTCCTCATATGCGGTTGTATTTTGAGGTATACTTGAATACATACACACTTTGCTTATATCTTTTATATAAGTATATATACCTTTATTTATATTAAATAATTATTTAAGTATTTTATAAGTATTATATATAATATTTGTACAAGTATTTATACAAGTATTATACCAAGGATTATATATTATTTTATATAAGTATTCATACAAGTTTTATATAATTATTTATACAAGTATTATTCAAGTATTTATACTTTATATTTGTACAAGACTTGTACAAGTATAATACAAGTATAACTTGAAAGCTTGAACAAATATTGTGCAAATATAGAACATGCTTGCATGGCTTCCTCTCATGTTCCCTACTAGTTCTAGTAGCAGCTAGGAACCCAGCGTTTTTCCAATGCAATTTCTCTCTACTCGACACCGGAATAGCACAATTTGGGCTTCATCAGCCTCGAACTTCTACACTAGAAGAAGCAGCTTTACCTCTGGTTTAACAAGAACCATTGCTTCTACAACGAAAAAAGCCTCGAATTAACCTTCTAGACAAGTTTGATGGCACACGCTCCAAGTTTTGAGGTTTCATTAATCAAATCAAGTTAATAATAGCTCTACAATCCAAACATTATCCGACGGAAGAATCACGCATTGGATTGGTTGGAACTTTGCTTACGGGACAAGCTCTATCGTGGTTTGCTCTTCTATTTGAAAAAAGATCACCGATTTTGAATAACTTTGAGACTTTATTGGAGGCATTTGCGGAAGCATTTGGCAAGCATAACAAGGCTCGATGGGTTACAACAAAAATTTGATCGCTATGACAAGGGACTCGCTTTGCATCAGTCTATGCATCGGATTTTAGGCAATTGGCATGCGACATCAATTGGGATGAAGAAGCATTGATGAGCCAATTCTATTGGGGTCTAAGGGACGACGTGAAGGATTTGTTGTTATCTCTTCTTGATCCACGAATGCTCAATGAAGCCATTAGCCAAGCTGTAAAGTGCAATAACCGCCTATTTCAACGTCGCCAAGACCAATGCTTTAGATAATATATAAGTCATCATAGTGCAATTATATCGACAAGTAGCCTAAATTCACAAGCGAAGATAGAGGACATGCAGATTGATGCGGTACGTGTCAAATCCCTTACAAAAAAAAAGAAGCAGCGTATGGAGAAAGATTTATACTTTTATTGCGGTGGAGAAGGCCATAGAGCTGAAAACTGTCCTAAAAAGCAAAATGGACGCAGTATCAAGAATAGAGGTACATTTGTTCAGGAAAACAAGGATGCCCAGCCACAATAGGAATTGTGCGGCTGGACAAATCTAAACCACGTTCCTCTCTTTCTACTCAACTTGTCCGTTGTTTTACAATTCTTTTGTCTTTTGGTCCTGAAAAACTAAAAATCTTAGTCTTATTAGATTCAGGAGCATCTGCTTGTTTCTTAGACCAAGAATTTGCTAAGCGTCACAAAATTCCCCTAGTACAAAAATTCAAACTTGTTCACGTAGAAGTAATAGATGGACAATCTTTATTATGTGGTAGTGTCATCAATGAATCAGAACCTATAGAAGTGACATTTAAAGACCACAATAGTTATATTATTTTCAACATTATTAGCAGTCCATCTAATCCTATTATTCTTGGTCTTTCTTGGTTGGAAAAATATAATCCATCCGTAGATTGGAGGTTGCGGAGGATAACATTTCTCATAGAACAACCTAAGGACAAGCTTGGAAGAAGACCCCAAACCAAAAAATCCTTGTTCATTGGAGCAAGAACGTTTGTAAGATCGTGCAAGGAAGGCACACCATTGGTCATTTATGCAACTTCAACTAGTGGAGAGTAGATTTCAACAGCAGGAATACTGGAACAATACAAGGATTTTCACGACGTGTTCCAAAAGAAGAATGTTCATATGCTACCAGAACAATGACCATATGATTGTGCTATAGAATTGCAAGAAGGAGCACAACCACCTTTTGGCCCAATCTACAACCTATTGCAGACGGAGTTGGCTGAGTTGCGAAAATACATTGGCAAGAACTTAGCCAAGAACTTTATTTGTCATTCAAAATTACCAGCTGGGGCACCAATCTTATTTGTGAAGAAGAAGGATGGCTCACTACGGATGTGCGTGGACTACTGAGGTCTCAACAAGGTGACAAAGAAGAATCGCTATCCATTACCTTTGATCTCTAGTCTTCTGGAACAACTTGGACGTGCAAAGATCTTTACAAAGATTGATCTAAGGGGAGCTTACAACCTTGTACGAATCAAAAAAAGAGACGAATGGAAGACAACTTTTCGTACAAGATATGATCATTTTGAATATAATGTCATGCTATTTGATCTTACCAATGCTCCAGCGGTTTTTCAACACATAATGAATGATATTTTTCAAGAATATCTAGACGATTTTGTTGTCATTTATCTGGATGATATCTTGATATTTTCTGAGAATGAAGTAGAGCATAAAAAGCACGTTCGTTTGGTACTCGAAAAATTACGCGAGCGAGGACTCTACGCCAAGTTAGAAAAGTGCTTATTTCACCAAACTGAGATGGAGTTTTTAGGGTTTGTTGCGACTATGGAAGGCTTGAAGATAGATCTCAAGAAGGTAGAAGGAATTGTGTCCTGGGAAGTTCCAAAGACGATTAGAGAAGTACAATGTTTTCTTGGCTTCGCTAACTTCTATTGGATCTTCATCAAGAATTATTCTCAAATTGTTGCTCCACTCACTTGATTAACATGTAAGAATAAGCTCAAATGGAGACCTCTAGCTGAAAAAGCATTTCAAAATCTTAAAACGGAATTTACTACGGCTCTAATCTTGGTACATCCAAACTTTACAAAGGCTTTCTATTTGGAAATCCATGCTTTGGATTTTGCTTTAAGAGTCATACTTTCACAGATGGGCATTGACAATAAGCTTCATCCGGTTGCATTCTATTCACGGAAGTTTTTTGCAGCTGAAATCAACTACGAGATTCATGATAAAGAACTCCTTGATATAGTGGATTCTTTCCAAGAGTGGTGTCACTTCCTCGAAGAAGCTGCGCATCCGGTGACCGTTGTCGTGAAGTAAATACATCCATATATAGAAACCTAACTTAACTATCTTTTCTTCAAAATTTTATTAAGTTCTTTCTTTCTTCTTACCAATCTAAGTTTTTATATAGCTTAGGAAAAATTTCTTACTTTCTTTCTTTTTCTTTGATTAAAATTTTACCTTATCTTTAATCTTAACTTTAACTTTGATTTAGCCTTGAAACTTTCTTTTATTTCTTTTATCTTTTTTCCAATCTTAGATTGTAGTAGATTCAGGATTATATTTGTAGATATAAGGAGTTTTGACTTTGAGGTTGAATTTAGGATTTTACCAAGGATAAATAATAGATTTGGATGTCAATAGTTGGCTACCATTAATAGTGCTGACTTGGAGGATTAGATTTGGGGTTTTTATAACTTTAAACTATTAATTGTTGACTTGGACTTTGAAGACCTTGGCTGCAACTTCTTTGATGACCTTGGAGGAGAAGAAGACGGGGTTTTTTGGCAAATGCAGAGAGGTATTCAGAGAGACCTTCTTCTTGGCATGAGTTTAGGTAGTAAAACGCAGGATTCGGAGCTAGATGAGAGAGATATGCTTGTTTGAACTTAGACTACTAATATGACACCTATTATCACTTTTTAGGGTATATTAGAAGTTTTAAGATACTAGTAAGAAATCCAAAAGTTGAGTTAGAAACTAGACTTCAAGCTACACATTTTACATCCAAGAATTGATAGAAATGAGTTTAGAATGAGTGAGATATGACTAGTTAAACCCAGCAAACTAAACTGGGATTTTGAAGAAGTTAGATAAATAGAAGGATTTGCTTTAAGCTAGAACTTGAGTTTCAAGAAGAATTTGAAGCACATTTATTGTGTACATATTATTTATACTATAAAGAGTCTATGTCTAAAATCTCATATCAATTGAGACTTTGATTAGGGAATAATGGCAAATTTGTTCTCAAGTGTCTAGGGTTTTGACTTTTAAAAGTATCTGCCAAGGATTTGGTGATATCTGACGATCAGCAATGAATTCATAGCTCAAAGTTTATGTGATGAGGATCAAAGGTATGAGTTATGTTTTCCCAAATTTTGAGCTTATTTGAACGGCTGGATCTTCAATTGTGAATTTTCAAGTTTCGGGTTGAGATATGACTTCTAAAAGTATCTGCCAAGGATTTGGTGTTATCTAACGATCGGCAATGATTTCACAGCTCAAAATTTATGTGACAAAGATCAAAGGTATGAAATATGTTTTTCCAAATTTTGAGCTTATTTGAATAGTTGGATCTTAAATTATGAATTTTCAAGTTTCTAGTTTGGTTTTACTTATATAATTACTTGCTAATATTTTGATGATATCTAGTGATCGGTAATGAATTCATGGTTGAGAATTTTTGTAAAGATGACCAAAGAAGTGAACTCTATGCTTCCAAATTTTGAACTTATATAAACGGCTCGATTTTGATTTATAAATTTCTAAGCTTCTAGTTTGTTGATTTATTATACGCATGGTTTTGTGACTATAAAAGAAAAATTTAAAAAAGTTTGTGCATATTGGATCCAACTTGATTGTAAAGAGGGACCTTGCGTCTACTTGAAGCGGACTTTCGCCACAACACCGTATATATTGATCACAAGAATCTGGAGTATTTCATGTCTGCTCGGGTTCTAAACCGCCGTCAAGCTTGTTGGAATATGTCGCTATCTAGATTGGACTTCATTACTATTTATCGGCCTGGAAAGCAGTAAAGACTATCCGATGCCTTATCAAGAAGATCGTATCTTGCACCGAAGGTTGGAGAAGCAGCACTTAATCAACAGTGTACGACATTGTTAAAGCCAGAGCAATTTAAGATTCGTGCTGCTATAGTGCCAATTGATGCTGACTTCCTCAACCAGGTATGTGCTACAACCATTGAAGATTCAATAGTCTTTAATATCAAGCAGTATATCAATGATGACAAGTTCAAGGTTGAAGGAGATCTCTTATACTTTGAGGAGCGGCTGTATATCTCAAAAGGACCAGCACGACTTTGAGTCCTTTAATCTCGTCATGACTTTCCAACTGCGGGACATTTCGGATTCAATAAGACCTTGGAACTCATTTCTCGAGATTTCTGGTGGCTCTAAATGTGCAAGGATGTGAAAGATTTCGTCCTCTCTTGCAACATTTGTTCAAGATCCAAGAACCCCCGACATTGCCCTTATGGACTTCTATAGCCATTGCCTATTCCGTGTCATCCATGGTCTTCAATTTCCATGGACTTTATTACAGATCTGCCGCCATCGAATTCCTTCGACAACATCTTTATTGTGGTGGATCGACTTATGAAGATGGCACATTTTATCCCTTGTAAAAAGACATCATCAAGCATAGACACTGCAAGGTTCTTCCTTAATAATGTGTATCGATATCATGGTCTACTAGATGATATCATGTCCGATCGAGGAACCCAATTTGTATCAAAGTTTTGGAGATCTTTTTTTAAAATATTGAAGGTGGACATCAAGTTTTCTTCGGCATTCCATCTTCAAACTGATGGCCAAACGAAACGGATGAATCAAGTTTTAGAACAGTATTTATGATGCAACATCAACTATCAGCAAGATGATTGGATTGCATATCTACCACTAGCCGAGTTTGCATATAACAACACCCTTCATGGGTCGACTCAAAAAACACCATTCTTTTCCAACTATGAGTACCATCAGAAGCTTGATCTATTGAGTCTGTCAGCAAATAACAACCCAGCAGCTGTAGGATTGGTGCAACAGCTATCGGAGCTTCAAACCACATTGAAGCTTCAATTGCAAATTGTCCAAGAGTCTTACACAGCATCTGCGGATAAATTTTGGAATCAGGCACCTAATTTCAAAATTGGACATAAAATATGGCTGCTTCGACGGAATATCAAGACCAAGCGGCCATGTGATAAGTTGGACTACCGGAGATTGAGACCATTTGTTATCTAGAAGCAGATCAATCATGTGGCGTACCGCTTAGAGTTACGAGCTGCTATGAAGGTACACCTTGTCTTTCATGTTTCTCTATTAGAGCCTTATTGGAAATCATCTTTTTCTGAAAGAGTGCAATGTCCGCCACCTAGTATAGAAATTGAAAACAACAAAGAATATGAGGTGGAAAAGATACTAGATTCACGGTGAAGATGGAATAAATTAGAGTACTTTGTGCATTGGAGCGGCTACGATATTAATGAACGAACATGGAAATCGGCCAAAAATCTTGCCAATGCGTCGCAAAAGATACGGAAATTCTATCAATGATATCCTAATAAATCAAAAGCTGGTCATTAACAAAGCATGAAGATTAAGCCTTCTTTGGAGAAATGAATAGAAAAAGGATCCAAATCTTATCAAAATATAACTTGTTGTATTTTGTAGTATCAAGATATCTAATATTCAAGTATATTTAGATATGGCTAGTGAGAATGTAGATATTGTATTAGTGGTACCATCTCAACCGAGTAGCTCACGACGTCAACCTTAAGATGAAGAATTAGAAGAGCCAAGAAGACGTCAAAGAATACCAAGCAGTAGGTCACTTGTAATTGTCTTTGAAGTTGAACCAGCTCATGCAAGTAGTGGCGAAGCAATATTTTTAGGTCGTTTCTACAATGAAGATACAAAAGTTCAAGCATGGTCTCAAGTGGAAGGTATTGGTCATTATAGGTGGCTACAAGGGCCCATGAATCATCTGCCTCGTGAACGACAGTTGGAGTATATTGCAAAGATTATGCAACAAATTTTTGATTTCCTACGTTTGTGAGTATACATCTCAAATGGCTTCTCCAAGACCTTGAAGCTAGAGGAGGAGGTGATGTCAAGGACATACTTGTTAGAACCTTCTAAAATATTTTAGAAATTTCCTAGAACTCTCTAGAACCTTTTAGAGCCTTCTAATATCTTCCTAGTTGATAGAAGTTGCTTGAGAAGCTTCTTAGTTAGTAGAAGTTGCTTGAGAAGCTCTTTAGTTGGTGGAAGTTCCTTGAGAAGCTTCCTAGTTGGTGGAAGTTGCTTAAAAAGCTTCCTAGTTGGTGGAAGCTGCTTGAGAAGCTTCCTAAATAGGAGTATATATTGGAGTCGAGGCTGAAGAGTTCTTCAGTCTTGACAACACATCTCTTAGAGCTCTAGCTCATCTCTCTGGTGTTATTTTTGTACTCATCTGATTAATCCAATTCCTGCCAGTTCTTCTTGAACTTCTTGTTTAGACTTCAAGTCTATATTCTGTATCCGTGACATTAATCCAATTCATGCCAGTTCTTCTTGAACTTCTTGTTTAGACTTCAAGTTTATATTTTGTATCCGTGACAAGTGGTATCCATAGTTTGAAAAGAATGAAGTTTGCTTTGTTGAAGAATATTTGGAGTTATTGTATGCCACCTCAACCAATGGTAGAAAGTCTGTCCAATCATCTTATTGGTAATTTATATTGTAATGAAGATATTTTTCCAAGATCTGATTCACTCGTTCTGTTTGACCATCATTTAGAGGATGATAAGCAGGTGAGAGGTTGATCTTGATCTTTAAAAGCCAAAATAGTCCTCTCCAAAAGTTTGATACAAATTGTGGTCCTCGATCTAAATAAATGTCAATTGGAAGGTTATGTATTTGATAAATATTATCAATAAAAAACTTGGCTATTTTTTCTCCGAAAATAGTCTTATTGCACGGGATAAAATATGCCATCTTGGTAAGACGGTCTACCATCACAAAAATTGAGTCTTTTCTATTTGAAATTGCGAGGTCTCTAATGAAGTCCATTGATAATGATTGCCATGGGCCTTTAGGAACTGGAAGGGGTAAAAGTCTTTATGGTTGATGTCTTGGGATCTTTATTTGTGCACAAATTTTGCATAATTGGATGAATTCTTTCACCAATTTCTACATTTGAGGCCACCAATAGTCTCTTGATATCAATTCCAAAGTCTTATTGAAGCCAAAGTATCCCGCTATTGGAAGGTCATGTCGAATTTGAAGAATTTGAAGTCTTGTAGGTCTTGGAGGAATATATAAGAGTTTCTTGAAGTATAACAATCCATCTTTTAATTTGAAATTATTTTTTTCTTCCACATGTGTATTTTTTAAATATTCTTGGATGTTCTTTATAAATGGATCTATCTTCATTGCTTTCTAGATTTCCATCTTTAGAATTATATTTATATAGGTAGATATCGTCAATGTCTTTAATTGCAAATTAGACGGCTTCAACATGATTGATTTTTGTTGATCTAATACAATGTCTCCTATTCTTGGTGCAAGATATGATTGTCAAGAAAAGGCATCTGATTTCCTTGAAGTTTTCTTAGACGATATATAATCATAAAATCAAATCGAGATAATGACATACTCCATCGTACTTGTTGACAATTTAGAACTCGAGCATTCATAAAATATTTCAAGTTTTTGTGGTCGGTATATATCATCATCTTGTATTGAGCCCCTTCCAACAAATGGTGCCATTCTTCAAAAGCATCAACAATTGCTAATAATTCTTTGTCATAGATCTTGTAATTGATCTCTACATTGAAAATTTTCGAGAGAAGAATGCTACTAGATGTAGTTAACCATCATTACCAGTTTGAGAGAGTATAGATCCCAGTGCAAAATTTGAGGCATCCGTTTTCAAAATGAATAGTTTTGTTGGATTTGCATAGACACATGTATGAGCAAAAGTGAAAGATTCTTTTAGCTTTCTGAATTCTTTTTCAATTTTATCATTCCAAATAAATTTGTCCTTGCTTGTGAGTCACGTTAATGGAGCCGCAATCTTAGAATAATCTTTGATGAAGATTCTGTAGAAATTTATAAATTCCAAGAAACATTGTACATTTCTAATTGATGACGGTTGTTTCCACTCCATAATAGTTTATATCTTCTTGGGATCTATGAAAATTCTATATTTTGAAGCAATATATCTCAAAAATTTGATTGATGGTTGGTGGAAAGAGCATTTCTTTAATTTGGCATACAATTCACTTTCTTGTACTTTTGTCACAGACATAAGATTTATTCCAGTAAATTATCTAAATAATATAGACCAATAGAAGTAGATAAAATAAGTTGATTTGATAGATAGCTTCTTAGAAGCTTCATAGACGTGGAATCACCTTTATACATGTCTATAGGTGATTGGTAGGTTAAAAACTTGGTCAACAAGCTAGCCACATGGCGCACATGTTGGTAGCTTGCGGAACAAGCCAAGTATGTGGCGCACATGTGAGAAACTTGCCATGCAAGTTTGACATGTGTCTTGCAAATTAGACACATGTATGAGGTCCTATAGAATATCGCCACGTAATTCTTAGTTAGATAGTATTTATAGAGGCAAGAATGAAGCCCTCTTCACTCTTATCAACTCCTTTCTTGGTTCTAGTCTAGTTTCAAGAGTCTTCATGTTTCTAATCTTTGGCAATGGCCATTCAAATTTTCTTTGAATATACATACTTTCTTATCCCCATTTTGTGACTTTTCTTTGATATAGTTTCCATCAGATTATGCATCTTTTTCTAGTTCATGTCTTTGACAGATTGACAAGACTACACTTACAATATCATGGCTTTGTCTTGTCTTGATTAAGAGTGGATTACCCCTTTCTCTCGATAAGACACAAGTATATTAGAAGTTGTGGATTACCCTCTTCTAAATTGATATTACTCCTAGTATTTTTTTTGTTCTCCCTTCTACTTATCTTGAGTGATGTTAGATATTTTTTGAAGTGTTATCATGGCAGAGCTTGCCGAAATGAAGAGTGCAATGGCACAAATGCAAGAACAAATGAGAGAATTGATGCTTGCAATGCATCAACTCACTGTACCTCCACAAGGAACAACAAGGTTATCAAATAATAAAGATATAGATATGGTTGGAGCTGCTTCAACATCTATACCAAGCCATATAATTCCTCCTATATTGGAACATCGTCCAAGCATCAGAGAACCAAAATTAGTCTACTTGAGAAGTTTGATGGCACAAGATCCAAATTTTGAGGATTCATCAACCAAGTCCAACTGGTGATTGAATTGCAACTGCAAAGTTTTCTAACTCTAAGATTGCAAATCAGATTTATTGGTACACTACTTTCAGGTTCTGCCTTATCTTGGTTTTCATCTTTTCTAGATTAACGTGATCCAATATTGAATAATTTAGAAGCTTTTTTAGTAGAATTTTGATCTATGTATGGAGAACACGATGCAACTCGTGTTGCAACCAACAAGCTTTATATCCTACAACAAGGCAATCGATCAATGACATTATATGCTTCACAATTTTGACAACTAGCAATCAATATCAAGTGGGACAATGCTGCATTCATTAGTCAGTTTCTCTACAGATTACAATATGAAATGAAGAAATTGATGTTGAACTTATCCAATCCTCAAACATTGAGTCAAGCAATAGACTTTGCGGTGAAGTGTGATAATCGGTTTTTTTAATTTAGATCTGAAAGCCGTACAAGAGAACCTCAGCGACATTATAATTCAGTGGCAGCACCAATGTCTTCTCAATATGTACCTTCAGAAGTCGAGGACATGCAAATTGATGCTATACATTTCAAGCCGCTTATTGAACAAGAAAAGATTTGACATCGTCAAGAAGGATTATGCTTGTATTGTGGAGAACCTAAACACACTATTCAAAATTGTCTAAAGAAACGACGCAACCATAAGATGAGGAGTATGACTATCAAAGAAGACAATATGTCAAAAAACGAGTTTGTCCACCCACAATAAGGACCATGCAGTTGAGATCTTGTACAATTTCTAATGAAGGTTCTATCCTCTCCTCACAACCATCTCCTTATTTTATAAGAGATGTGTATTTAGGACCTAACAATTACAAAGTCTCTGCTTCAATAGATTTGGGAGCCTCGGCTTGCTTTTTAGATGAAGAATTTGCTAAAAGCCATAGAATATAGATAGTACAAAAATCTAAACCTGTATACATAGAAGTCATAGATGGTCGTCTTTTATCTTCTGAAGATGTTACTCATGAAACACTTCCTCTAGATGTAGTAGTAAATGGCCATAATAGTTGCATAATTTTCAACATAATTAGATCTCCCTCAATTCTAGTTATTCTAGGTCTATTATGGTTAGAAATACACAACCCTCGAATAGATTGGATTTCTTGTACTCTGAACTTTTCTAAAAGTATAGCTAATAATATAATTAATCAAGTAAGAAATCATAAGTCTAGTAGAATTAAACGTGTGTTTGTGGGTGCAAGAGCTTTCTTGTATGCTGCAAAAGAAGGATCACCTTTTGTCATTTATGCTACACCTATTTGCAACGATGGAAAGACTTCAAGTAGCATTCCAAGTCAATATTAAGATTATTAAGATGTTTTTGAAAAAAAGAATGCAAATATTCTTCCGGAGCATCGTCCATATGATTGTTCAATCGACCTTAAAGAAGGAACTCAGCCACCATTTGGACCAATCTACAGTTTATCACAAGATGAATTGGCTGAATTCAAGGCGTATATTGACGAGAATTTGGCCAAGAATTTCATACGCCATTCTAAATCTCCAACAAGAGCTCCAATTTTGTTTGTGAAGAAAAAAGATGGATCATTGCGGATGTGTGTTGACTATCGAGGACTCAATAAGATCACAATCAAGAACAGATATCCATTATCTCTGATATCAGGACTCTTTGACCAATTGAATCAAGCTAGGATCTATACAAAAATAGATCTAAGAGGAGCATACAATCTAGTACGCATCAAAGAAGGAGATGAATAAAAAACTGCATTTTGAACCAGATACAGATATTTTGAATATAATGTCATGCCTTTTGGACTTACGAATGCATCAGCTGCTTTTCAACATCTCATGAATGATTTTTTTTGTGAGTTCTTAGACAATTTTGTCATCTACTATCTACATGATATTTTGATCTATTCTAAGAACGTAGAAGAACATGAAGTACATGTTCGTCAAGTATTACAAAAACTTAGAGATGCGGGATCGTACGCCGAGATGGAAAAGTGTGTATTTTAGACTACTCAAGTTGATTTCTTAGGATATATTATTTCAAATGATAGTCTCATGATGGATTCTAAAAAAGTCCAAACAATCATAAATTGAAAGATTCCAAAGATGGTAAGAGATGTCCAATGCTTTGTGGAATTTACCAATTATTATCAGATCTTCATCAAAGACTTCTCTCAAGTTGTGGCTCCACTTATATGTTTGACTTGTAAATACAAACTCCAATGGAATCAAGAAGCAGAAGCAACATTTGAAGCTTTGAAGACATCGTTTGTTTCTGCACCAATCCTGTATCATGTAGATTTTTTCAAGGCATTTTTTATGGAAACAGACGCATCACACTTTGCCTTAGGTGCAATTTTGTCACAAATGGAAATAGATGATAAACCTCACCCAATAGCTTTTCATTCAAGAAAATTCTCAACAATCGAGATCAATTATGAGATCCACGACAAAGAACTTTTTCCAATTGTGGATTCTTTTCAAGAATTGCGTGATTATCAAAAAGGTGCTTCGAGTCCAGTCACCGTTGTCATACTACATTTACGTGCAGTGTATAAAAATATTAAAAATCTTGTATCTATTGCTAATATATGTGTGAGTGTTAGAGGTTATTTTAGAAGATATTATAAGGAGAGGATTTATTATAGCGACTTAGTTAGTGAATTAAGATGGCTATTTGTTTGGTTCTTACCTTATTCTTACCTTAGAATAGATTCTTTTGTATTAAGGAGAAAGATAAAGTTTTGTTTATTTTTCTTGTTGACTTTGAAGTAGCATGGACCTTGTAAGGGATAAGGAAGAAGAGTATGGAGATAAATAGGGCCTATCTAATAGGATTTTGGCTGCCCATGTGGGCGTCTCATAGTCTAATATGGAAAGAAAGGGAGATATATTCCTCTTGCTAGATCAAGGGTAGAGGCAATATATATACTTATATTTATATCAAGTATTTATACAAGTATTCTATAAATATTATATATAATATTTGTATAAGTATTTATATAAGTATTATACCAAGGATTATATATTATTTTATACAAGTATTTATACAAGTATTATTCAAGTGTTTATACTTTATATTTATACAAGTCTTATATAAATATAATACAAGTATAATTTGAAAGCTTGAACAAATATTGTGCAAGTATAGAAGATACTTGAATGGCTTCCTCTCATGTTCCCTGCTAATTCTAGTAGCAGCTAGGAACCCGACGTTTTCGCAAGGCAAATTCTCTCTACCTGACACCGTATATACGGATCAGAAGAACCTCGAGTATTTCATGTTGGTACGCATGTTGAATCGTTGTCAAGCTCGTTGGAGTATGTCTTTATCAAGATTCGAGTTCATTATCACTTATCGGCCAAGAAAACAACAAGGTTTGTCTGATGCTCTTTCTAGATATTTTTTTTTTGCACCAAAAGAAGGAGATGCAGCTTTTGACCAAGAAAGAATGGTTCTCTTGAAATCAGAGCAGTCTTATCTTCGAGCAATAAAATCAACATTGATTGTTGATTCAACTTTTCTCAAGCAAACTCAGTCAAGTATGTCCTCAGACCCTCTTATTCATGATATTAAGAATAATTCTTTCAAGTCTCATGATTCTTCTAAATTCGAATTCAAAAATAATCTACTATATTTGGAAGGACATCTATATGTTCCAGAAAGAGAAGCACATTGTCAGCTAAAGAGAGTTTGCCTTGGGAAAATGCCGGATTCCTAGTTGCTACTAGAACTAGCAGGGAACATGAGAGGAACCGTGCAAGTAACTTCTATACTTGCACAATATTTGTTCAAGTTTTTAAATTATACTTGTATTATATTTGTACAAGACTTGTATAAATATAAAGTATAAATCTTTGAATAATACTTATATAAATACTTATATAAATACTTGTATAATCCTTGGTATAATACTTGTATAAAATAGTATATAATCCTTCGTATAATACTTATATAAATACTTATATAAATATTATATATAATACTTATAAAATACTTGTATAAATACTTGATATAAATAAAGGTATATATACTTATATAAAAGATATAAGCAAAGTGTGTATGTATTCAAGTATACCTCAAAATACAACCGCATATGAAGAATACAAGTTATACAATAAGCTGAAATTAAATATATCACTAAAAATTCATCCAAAGGTCGAATCAAGCGTACTTATATTCTATGGAAAGCCAATAATCCATTGTAAAACATATCAAAATTTCACAAATAGATGACTTACCATTTAAAAGTTATGGCTAAAAGAAGTAGGCACTAAAATTTCCAAGCAAATGCAAAGGCAACAAAGCTCCTCTTCACTTCAGCCTTTGTTGTGATCACTTCCCTTCTCCAAATTAGACATGCAATAGCTTTTTAGAAAGTTCACTCCATCATCTAATTTATTCTAAAATTTCGCATGCATGCCTCTCAAACTCCAGATTTTGTAGCTAGTCGATTCTACTCTTCAAACCATAACAACAATTTGCCCTCTTTGACACTTCACGGCTCATAAAACTTTGATCAAAGCTCCAAATGTATTGATTTTTGCTTTTGTAGAAAGCTTACACAAGCTACTATAAGCACCTAAATTATCAAAAAGATTGAAGAGACTTTCTGACTTGGGTGGTTGAACAAATTCTCTACCCCTCTTCATCAGGTGGTAGCAAACCCTTTCCCACTCTCAAGCTCACAACTTTTACTCTCCAACTCCAAATGCTATAAGAGATGTCTTGATAGAAATTTAGCACAATTTTCCACACTTTCTGTAAATTTCACTAAGAAAGAGTCGAAATCAAACTTGCAATGGCAGCTCGAAATTTCTGCCCCTCTTCGTCAGGTGGCAGTAAATCCTACTCTACTAAAATAAGCATAATGTTTTGTTCACAACTCCAATACAAGGAAGTGAGTAGGTTCTAAAATCCTCACAACTTGAAGAACACACCCACCAATTTTCACTACAAATGCTTTTATCTCCTCGGAGCTATCTCTTTCCAAAGTTCACCATTTAAAACTGCCTCTTCCTCTCGGTTTAGCAAGAGGAGTATATCTCCCTTTCTTTTTATATTAGACTATGACACGTCCACATGGACAACCAAATCCTATTGGATAGGCTCTATTCACCCCATGCTCTCCTTTCTTACCCCTCACAAGGTCCATTCTACCTCAAAATCAACATAAAAGGTAAAACAACCTTTACCTTTCTTCTAAATACAAAAGAGTCTATTCTAGGATATAAATAAGATAGGAACAAAATAAATAGCCATCTTAATTCACTAATTAAGTGGCTATTATAACCCTCTCCTTATAATATCTTCTAAAATAACTTCTAACACTCACACATATATTAACAATAGATACAAGATATTTAATATTTTTATACACTGCACGTAAATGCAGTAAGACAACGTTTACGTGTGCTTCAAGTACGTAATGATTTTTTAGTGGTAGGATATTTTGGATACAACAAGATTTTGGAAATTATATTAAGAGATTTTTGGTGGCCTCAAATATGGAAGGCAGTCAAAGACTTTGTATAATCATGTGATATTTGCTTAAGATCCAAGACTCCTTGTCATCAATCTTTTGGGCTTCTTCAGCCATTATCTATTCTAGAATAACCATAGTCTTCTATTTCTATGAATTTCATCACAGATCTTCTAAGTTCAAGATCTTATGATTCTATATTTGTGATAGTAGATTGGTTCACCAAAATGGCACATTTTGTGCCATGTACAAAATCTATCACAAGCAAAGAAACAACTAATCTTTTCATTGATAATATCTATCGCTATCATGGATTACCTAAGGATATTATATCGAATAAGGGAACTCAATTTGTGTCAAGATTTTAGAAAATCCTTTTCAAGATCTTAAAAGTGGACACAAAATTATCTTTAGCTTTTCATCCTCAAACAGATGGACAAACAGAGCGCATGAACTAAGTCTTGGAGCAATACTTAAGATGTACCATCAACTACTAATAAGATGATTGGATAGCTCTTCTGCCATTGGTAGAATTTGCTTATGATAATATGATACATTCTTCTATGCAACAAACATCTTTCTTTGCGAATTATGGTTATCACCCACGACTTGATGCTTTTGACTTTTTAAAAGTTGATAATCCAGCAGCAGAAGATTTGGCAAACCGTTTATCATAGCTACATGCAATAATGAAGGTGCAATTAAAAGAAGCTCAAGAACAACAAAAAACAAATGCACATGCATATCGCAAGGAACAACCACAATTCAACATGGGCGACAAGATATGGTTACATCGTCACAATATCAAGACTACTCGTCTTCGTGATAAGTTGGACTATTGTAGGCTTGGACTTTTTTTTATTTTTGAACAAATCAATCTAGTTGCATATTGATTACACCTACCGAAGTCCATGAAGATCCATCTTGTATTCTACGTGTCACTATTCAAGCCATACAAGACAATAGATATACAAGGAAGAAGACAAATGCCACTGCCTCCTATAGAAGTGGACAACGATAAAGAATTCGAGATTGAAGAGATTTTAGATTCAAGGCGGCGCCAAAATCAACTGCAATATCTTATGCATTGGCACGGATACAATATTAGTGAACGCACATGGGAGCCATCAAAGAATCTAACAAATGCATCAATAAAAGTCAATACATTTCATTGATGACATCCATCAAAACCAAGATAAATACTCAAGAAAATCTTTGCTATAAAGCAAAATAGGTTCTATAGAGGTTTCATCCTACCTTATATCATTGTTTTTCATTAGATTTGTTTGTGCTAAAGAGATGGAGGATCAACAACTAGCAAATTCAGCTCAGGAGCCATCATTTGCTGATTTACCGGACGAGACATTACGATTATCACTACCTTCAAGACAACGGAATAGAGATAAAGACCCTCAAGAACGACATGTCCTTCCTTGAATTGATAATAAAATAGAACGTTGTCGAGGCGAAAGTCCGCTTCAAGTAGACGCAAGGTCCCTCTTTACAATCAAGTTGGATCCAATATGCACAAACTTTTTTAAATTTTTCTTTTATAGTCACAAAACCATGCGTATAATAAATCAACAAACTAGAAGCCTGGAAATTTATAAATCAAAATCCAGTTGTTTATATAAGTTCAAATTTTGGAAGCATAGAGTTCACTTCTTTGGTCATCTTCACAAAAATTCTCAACCATGAATTCATTACCGATCACCAGATATCATCAAAATATTAGCAAGTAATTATATAAGTAAAACCAAACCAGAAACTTGAAAATTCATAATTTAAGATCCAACTATTCAAATAAGCTCAAAATTTGGGAAAACATATCTCATACCTTTGATCTTTGTCACATAAATTTTGAGCCATGAATTCATTGTTGATCATTAGATATCACCAAATCCTTGGCAAATACTTTTAGAAGTCAAATCTCAATCCGAAACTTCAAAAATCATAATTGAAGATCCAGTCGTTCAAATAAGCTCAAAATTTGGGAAAACATATCTCATACCATTGATCTTTGTCACATAAATTTTGAGCCGTGAATTCATTGTTGATCATTAGATATCACCAAATCCTTGGCAAATACTTTTAGAAGTCAAATCTCAATCTGAAACTTGAAAATTCATAATTGAAGATCCAGCCGTTCAAATAAGCTCAAAATTTGGGAAAACATATCTCATACCTTTGACTATTGTCACATAAATTTTGAGCCATGAAATCATTGCTGATCGTTAGATAACACCAAATCCTTGGCAGATACTTTTAGAAGTCAAATCTTAATCTAAAACTTGAAAATTCATAATTTAAGATCCAGCCATTTAAATAAGCTCAAAATTTGGAAAAACATATCTCATACCTTTGATCTTTGTCACATAAATTTTGAGCTGTGAAATCATTGCCGATCGTTAGATAACACCAAATCCTTGGCAGATACTTTTAGAAGTCATATCTCAACCCGAAACTTGAAAATTCACAATTGAAGATCCAGCCGTTCAAATAAGCTCAAAATTTGGGAAAACATAACTCATACCTTTGATCCTCATTACATAAACTTTGAGCTATGAATTCATTGCTGATCGTTAGATATCACCAAATCCTTGGCAGATACTTTTAAAAGTCAAAACCCTAGACACTTGAGAACAAATTTGCCATTACTCCCTAATCAAAGTCTCAATTGATATGAGATTTTAGACATAGATTCTTTATATTATAAGTAATATGTACACAATAAATGAGCTTCAAATTCTTCTTGAAACTCAAGTTCTAGCTTAAAGCAAATCCTTCTATTTATCTAACTTCTTCAAAATCCCAGTTTAGTTTGCTGGGTTTAACTAGCCATATCTCACTCATTCTAAACTCATTTCTATCAATTCTTGGATGTAAAATGTGTAGCTTGAAGTCTAGTTTCTAACTCAACTTTTGGATTTCTTACTAGTATCTTAAAACTTCTAATATACCCTAAAAAGTGATAATAGGTGTCATATTAGTAGTCTAAGTTCAAACAAGCATATCTCTCTCATCTAGCTCCGAATCCTACATTTTACCACCTAAACTCATCCCAGGAAGAAGGTCTCTTTGAATACTTCTCTGCATTTGCCAAAAAACCCCGTCTTCTTCTCCTCCAAGCTCATCAAAGAAGTTGCAGCCAAGGTCTTCAAAGTCCAAGTCAACAATTAATAGTTTAAAGTTATAAAAACCCCAAATCTAATCCTCCAAGTCAGCACTATTAATGGTAGCCGACTATTGACATCCAAATCTACTATTTATCCTTGATAAAATCCTAAATTCAACCTCAAAGTCAAAACTCCTTATATCTACAAATATAACCCTAAATCTACTAAAACCTAAGATTAGAAAAAAGATAAAAGAAATAAAAGAAAGTTTCAAGGCTAAATTAAAGTTAAAGTTAAGATTAAAGATAAGGTAAAATTTTAACCAAAGAAAAAGAAAGAAAGTGAAAAATTTTCCTAAACTATATAAAAAACTTAGATTGGTAAGAAGAAAGAAAGAACTTAATAAAATTTTGAAGAAAAGATAGTTAAGTTAGGTCCTTATATATGGATGTATTTATTTCACGACAACGTGTTTGGTATCACAACCTTGGAGGAGACTTCCGATATTTGGTGATACTTTTAGAGGTAGGAACTACTCCTGATGGTATTTCTAATATTTTCTTTGAAAGAAGTTATGAAGGCCTCAACAATGATCAAATAACAAGGTGGTCCTCTCGCCCTGGTATGGGATATTATCGATGGCTGAAAGGACCTATCAACTACCTTCGAAGGGAAGAGAGATCAAAATATGTGGCAAGCACAATTCGACGTATCCTGGACTTCCTCAACATATAATCACTGCTCCTTGTGGAACTCGTCCCTAGAAAGGGGGATAATGTCACGGACATAAGATTTACTCTAATAAATTATCTAAATAATATAGACCAATAGAAATAGATAAAATAAGTTGATTTGATAGAGAAGCTTCTTAGAAGCTTCATAGACGTGGAATCACCTTTATACATGTCTATAGGTGATTGATAGGTTAAAAACTTGGTTAACAAGCTAGCCACATGGCGCACATGTTGGTAGCTTGCAACACAAGCCAAGTACGTGGCGCACATGTGAGAAACTTGTCATGCAAGTTTGACATGTGTCTTGCAAATTAGACACATGTATGAGGTCCTATAGAATACCGCCATGTAGTTCTTAGTGAGATAGTACTTATAGAGGCAAGAGTGAAGCCCTCTTCATTCTTGTCAATTCCTTTCTTGGTTCTAGTCTAATTTCAAGAGTCTTCATGTTTCTAATCTTTAGCAATAGCCATTCAAATTTTCTTTGAATATACATACTTTCTTATTTCTATTTTGTGACTTTTCTTTGATACAGTTTCCATTAGATTATGTATCTTTTTCTAGTTCATGTTCTTAATAAGTTTTTCAAATATCTTTCATATATAATATTCATATTCTTCTTTATTCTTAGAAAAGATCAAAATATCATCCAAGTACATGACTACAAAGTCATCTAAGTATTCTTGTAAGATATCATTCATCATATGTTGGAAGACTGCATGTGCATTTGTAAGTCCAAAAGATATAATATTATACTCAAAATGTTCATACCTTGTGTAGAATGTTGTCTTCCATTGATCTCTTTTTTTAATCTTCACTAGATTGTAGGCGCCTCTCAAATTGATCTTTGTAAAAATCTTTGCTTGTCCTAATTATTCCAATAATCTTGAGATTAGTGTAATGGATAGCATTTTTTTACAGTTACCTTATTAGACCTCGATAGTCAACACACATACGTAAGGAAGCATCCTTCTTTTTTACAAATAATATAGGAGCTCCAACAAGTGATTTTGAATGTCAAATAAAATTCTTGGCTAGATTTTCATCAATATATTCTCACAAGGTTGTAAGCTTTGTTTGTGACAGATTGTAAATTGGACCAAATAGAGGTTGAGCTCCGTCTTGTAATTCGATTGTACAATCATAAGGACAATGTTTAAATAATATGTCTGCTTTTTTCTTTTCAAATACATCTTCTAGGTTGCGATATTGAATAGGAATTTCCTGCTTTAGTTGCTCCGTTGGATCTTTCATTGGAATAACATACAATGCAAATGCATCTCCTTTTTTTGTTGCTTGCATAAATGCTTTAGCTTTAAGGAATAGAGCAGTACGTTATTTCTTCTTTTAATGTGTGGATCTTGAAAAAATCTTTCGCGTACTCTAATCAATATCAAGATTATGTAGCTCAAATCAAGGAAGTCCAATGATAATAGGATTTGTCGAACATCTAATGATGTTGAAAATAATTTATGATATTTGATCTCCTAGTATCACTTCCAACGGTTGGGTTTCTTCGACAACATCTTTTGATGCAAGATTTTGTCCATCAATGATTTCAACAAGTGCAAGATGGATCTTCTTTACAAGTAGTAGATTATACTTAGTTACAAAATCTTTATCCATAAAGCATGGTGAGGCTCCTATATCTAAAAGGACTTTTGTAGAAATTTCTTGTTTCAAGGTTCTTATATATATATATAAAAAGTATAAAACAAGATGTTGGATCCGGAGGTAAAAAGAGACCTTTTTTTGGTGCTTTAGATTTGAAGGTGTCTAATCGCAAGGTCCCTATTGTGGCTGGATATCTTTATTTTCCAACCTTTCCAATTTGGATGTTATACCTTGTGCCTTGAATTCTCTAGACTTATTTGGACAATTTGCTGCCTTGTGATCTTCTACAATATAGGCATAAATTCTCTTGTTGACGTCTAGTCTTTTTTGTTGGTATTAATGGCTTGAATTGAGTCGCATCAATCTGCATAAGTTTAAGATATATTAATAGCTTTTCCAATACTCTTGAAGATATAGCAGTCGTACCTTCATAGGTATTGTTGAGAATTGATTGTCTTTCTTATCGTAGTTCAAATAGGCAATTGTCACAAATAATAGCTTGAGCTATGAGTTCCTCCAAGCTTTCAATTCTTGGCATCATGATCAATAACTTCTTTATATCATCCTTTAGGCCATGACAAAATCGAGTCATAAATGCCTTATCATTCCAATCAAGATCACAAGTAAGTTGTTAAAATTTTGCAGCATAAATTGCAACTGAACATTGAACTTATTGTAGATTTTGAATCTTCCTCTCTGCCACCCTCTCTTGATCATTATCTCCAAATGCAGCTATAAATCTTTCCATAAAAGCTTCTAAATTATATAGGATCATAGAATTTTTTTCCAATAGTGGCACAAACCATGATCATGCACTTCTTGATAAAAAAGTGTCGACAAAAGTAATTTGAGTGAATCCATCTAGATAACAAGAAGGATATAGTCGTAAGTAAAGTTGCACTTGTTGTACAAACCCTCAAAAGTTAGATCTTGTTCTATCAAACTTATCAAGCATACTAGCTTTTGGTTCTTTTATGACAATCCTTAGAACTTCTAGAGAAGTTGTGTGCATAGCTTGTCTATTGCTTGTTTCTCTTAATTGAATAATCTCTTGTTGCAAGTTAAGAATCTCTCGCTTAGTTTTTTCAAATACTTGTTCCATTTATGATTCTTTTTTTGGATTCTAAAAGAATGTCATTTCTTCTCATATCGTATCTAATAGAGCTCAAAGATCTGCAAGTGTTGCCACTTTATTCTCTGTTTGTGAGCATGCACCTCTATTAACTTGATCTATTTTCATCTTAAAAAAAAAAAAAAATCGATAAGCCGTTAGTATTTTCTATATTAAAAAGAATACTTTTAGACTGTTAGTTTAGAGGAGGATAATCTGCAACCTCTAAAATATAGTGATATAACTTAAGAAAAGAAAAATCCATTCTTTCCAAAGAAAAATCAACTACAATAAGTAAGCATATCAGTCTAGAAGGGAATAGTCCGCACTCCTCTAAAACGCAATAGTATCTTGAAGAAGGGTAATCTACTCTCTATCAAGAAATCTAAGCTTTGATATGATCATGTAAGTCAGTCTTGCCAAATTGTCAGAGATGCAAGATAGCAAGTTAGCCAAGAAGCAAAGAGAAGAAATCAGTACAAGAATAACTTCAAGAACAAAGAATTGAATGGACAGGAATAAGAACTAGATTGAGAATAAGAAACTGGATTAATATCAAGAACAAGGCAACACTCTGGATTACTCCAAGACTTGTGTTGGCAAGACTAAGGTGCTCTTCAATCTTGCCTCTTATTTATACTATGAGGCCTTATGTCCTATTGGACCTTCTAAGAATATCTTACAATATTCTAGAAGCTTAAGGAAGATTTTGGAAGACTCTAAAAAGTCTACAGAAGATCTTAGAAGGTTGAAGAAGATTCTAGAAGATCTAAGAATATCTTAGAATATTCTAAAAATTTAGAAAAGATTTTCGAGGACTTTATAAAGTCTATGAGAGGTCTTGGAAGGTTGAGGAAGATTTTAGAAGATTTTCAAAGATTAAAGAAGATTCTAGAAGGTTTTAAAAGATTCTAAAAGATTCTAGAAAGCTATAGAAGGTTTTAGAAGATTTTAGAAGATTCTAGAAACCTATAGAAGGTTTTAGAAGACTATAGAAAGTTCTAGTAGTAGCTTAAAGTATGTTTGTGACAAGGAGTATACTTCTTTGGATAAGAAAAAAGTTTTTGGTCTAATTATGGACATTCTTATTTCTTGCTTTTTAGGATATAAATGTCAAGGACAAGAACTCGATGAAAGTAAATAAACATATGGAACTTCTATTAAGAAATATAATAAAATAGAACTAATGAAGTATGTATATTAAAAGAAATTAGAATGGCTATTGCCATAAGACAAGAAAACTATAGACTCTTGAAATTGGAATAGAAGCAAAAAAGGAGTTAACAAGAATTAAAAAGACTTCATTCTTGCCTCTATAAATACTATCTAACTAAAAGCTACGTGGCAGTATTCTATAGAACCTCTTATACGTGTCTAATTTGTAAGACACGTGTCAAACTTGCATGAGAAGTTTCTCACATGTGCGCCACGTACTTGGCTTATTCCACAAGCTACCAACATGTGCGCCATGTGGCTAACTTGTTGATCAAGTTTTTAATCTACCAATCACCTGTAAACATGTATAAAGGTGATTCCGCATCTATAAAGCTTCTAAGAAGCTTTTCTTTAAGATATTATCAAATCAATTTATTTTATTTACTTCTATTGGTCTATATTAATTAGATAGTTATTAGAATAAATCTTATGTCTGTGACATTATTCCCCCTTCTAGGGACAAGTTCCACAAAGAGCAGTGATTACATATTGAGGAAGTCCAGAACACGTCGAATTATGCTTGCCACATATTTTGATCTTTGTTCTCTTCAAAGGTAGTTGATAGGGCCTTTCAGCCATCGATAATATTCCATACCAGGGCAAGAGGACCACCATGTTATTTGATCATTATTGAGGCCTTCATAATTGCCTTCAAAGAAAACATTAGGAACACCATGAGGAGTAGTTCCTACCTCTAAAAGTATCACTAAAAATCAAGAGTCTCTTCTAAGTTCATGATATCAAACACATTGTATTTCACCATCAATCCAAGATAGGACATGTCGTTCTTGAAGGTCTTCATCTCTATTCCATTGTCTTAAAGGTTGTAATAGTCGTAATGTCTTATTTGGTAAATCAGCAAACGAAGGTTCTTGAGTTGAATCCGCTAGTTGTTGGTTTTCTATCTTCTTAATGTCACAAATACAAAGAAGCTACAAACAAGGATAGAAAATAGAATGTTATTTTGCCTAGATTGTGTTTCTATTATAGAGAAGGTCCTCATCTTGGTTTTGATGGATGTCATTGATAAAAAGCCTCTACTTTCCTTGCTGCATTTGCAAGATTCTTTGCTAGTTCCCATGTGCATTCACTAATGTCATATCCGTGCCAATGAATAAGATATTCCAACCTATTTCGGCACTACCTCAAATCTAAGACTTTTTCTACTTCAAATTCTTCATTATTGTCCACGTTTATAGGAAGAGGTTGCACTTGTCTTCTTCTTGGTATGTTCACTATCTTGTATGGTTCAAAAAGAGACACGTGGATTACAAGATGGATCTTTATGGACTCCGATAGGTGTAACCAATATGCAATTGGATTGATTTGTTCAGAAATAGGAAAAGGTCCAAGCCTATGATAGTCCAACTTATCACAAGGATGAGTAGTCTTGATATTGTGATGAAGTAACCATACCTTATCTCCCACATTGAATTATGGTTGTTCCTTACAATACGCATTTGTATTTATTTTTTGTCGTTCTTAAGCTTCTTTTAATTGCACCTTTATTATTGCATGTAGCTCTAACAAACGATTTGCCAAATCTTCTGCTCCTTGATTATCATCTTTTGAAAAACCAAAAATATCAAGTAGTGGATGGTAACCATAATTGACAAAGAAAGGTCTTTGTTGCATAAAAGAATATATTATATTATTACAAGCAAACTCTGCCAATGGTAAGAGAGTTGCCAATCATCTTATTGGTAGTTGATGGTATACCTCAAATATTGCTCCAAGATTTGGTTTACACGCTCCATTTGTCTATCAATTTGAGGATAAAAAGCTAAAGATAGCTTTATATCCACCTTTAAAATCTTAAAAAGTGTTCTCCAAAATCTTGATACAAATTGCGTTTGTCTATCTGATATAATATCCCTTGATAATCCATGATAGCGATAGATGTTCTCAAGGAAGAGTTTAGTTGTTTCTTCACCTATGATAAATTTTGTACATGGTACAAAATGTGCCATCTTGGTGAAATAATCTATGATTACAAATATAAAATCATATGAACTTGAATTTGAAAGATCCATGATGAAATCCATAGAAATAAAAGACCAAGGTTGTTTTTATATAGGTAATAGTTGGAGAAGTCTATAAGGTCGATGATGAAGAGTTTTTGATCTTGAACAAATATCACACAACTATACAAACTCTTTAACAACCTTTCGCATTTGAGGCCACCAAAAATCTCTTGAAATTAGCTCCAAGGTCTTATTGTATTCAAAATGTCCAACTACAAGGAAGTTGTGACGAGCTTCAAGAGCATGTAGTCGTGCTTTACCTTTTGGGATGTATAAACGTCCTTCAAAATAAAATAAGTTGTCCTTGAATTTGAACTTTGAAGTATCATGAGATTTAAAAGAATTATTCTTAATATCATGAACAAGAGGATCTAAGGGCATACTTAATTGGATTTGCTTGAAAAACATAAAATCAACAATCAATGTTGATTTTATTGCTCAAATATGAAATTGCTCTGATTTCAGGAGGATTGTTTTTTGTTGATCAAAAATTGCATCTCTTTCTTTTGGTGCAAGATAAGATCATCTAGAAAGAACATCGGACAGACCTTATTGTTTTCTTGGCCAATAAGTGATGATGAACTGAAATCTTAATAAAGACATGCTCCAATGAGCTTGACGATAATTTAGCACCTGTGCTCACATGAAGTACTTGAGATTCTTGTGATCTGTATACATAATGACTAGACTAGAAGCGCCTTCTAAATAGTGGCGCTATTCTTGAAAAGAATCCACAATTGCAA
This sequence comes from Physcomitrellopsis africana, assembly GCA_036785485.1. Classification (NCBI taxonomy): domain Eukaryota; kingdom Viridiplantae; phylum Streptophyta; class Bryopsida; order Funariales; family Funariaceae; genus Physcomitrellopsis; species Physcomitrellopsis africana. The sequence continues at coordinate 49,098 of JAWRVF010000617.1, read as the reverse complement.
GAAGGTCTTTATTGTCGATTTTGTAATTGATCTTTGCTACTGAAAATTTCTTGAAATAGAAAGCTACTGGATGGAATTTGTCGTCTGCTCCCATTTGTGATAGTACTGCATGCAAAGCAAAGTCTGATGCATTAGTTTCTATAAAAAAATATCTTAGAGAAGTTGACTCAATATAAGATTGGTGCAAAAATAAAAGCTATTTTTAACGCTTCAAATAATACTTCTGCTTCTTTACTCCACTCAAGTTTGTCTTTATAAGTTAGACGTGTAAGAGGAGCTGCAACTTGAAAAAAGTTCTTGATAAACATTTTGTAATAATTGACAAATCTCAAAAAGCATTGTACGTCCTTTATTGTTCTTGGAATTTTCTAATCCATGATTGTCTGGACTTTCTTAGGATCCATTATAAGATCATCATTTGAAATGATGTATCCTAAGAAATCAACTTGCATAGTATGAAATACACACTTTTCTATCATGGCATATAATCTGATATCTCTAAGTTTTTGTAATACATGACAAACATGTAATTCATATTCTTTTACGTCCTTAGAATAGAATAAAATATTGTCTAAGTAATAGACAATAAAATCATCTAAAAACTCATGAAAAATATCATTCATGAGATGTTGAAAAATAGCTAGTGTATTCATGAATCTAAAAGGCATAACATTATATTCAAAATATCCATATCTTGTTCAAAAAGCAGTCTTTCATTCATCTCCTTCTTTGATGCAGACCAAGTTGTACACTCTTCAAAGATCTATTTTTGTATAGATCTTAGTTTGATTCAATTAATCCAGAAGTCTAGATATCAATAGTAGAGGGTATTTATTCTTGATGGCAATCTTGTTGAGCCCTCGATAATCTACACACATCTATAGTGATCTATCTTTTTTCTATACAAACAAGATAGGAGCTCTTGTTGGAGATTTTGAATGACGTATAAAATTCTTAGCTAAGTTTTCATCAATATATTCCTTGAGTTCAGCCAGCTCGTTTTGTGATAAACTGTAGATTGGTCCAAATAGAGGCTGAGCTCCCTCTTTGAGATCAATTGAATAATCATACGAATGATGCTCCGAAAGAATATTTACATTCTATTTTTCAAAAACATCCTGATAATCTAGATATTGGCTTGGAATGCCACTTAAAATCTTTCTACCATGAGAAACAGCGGTGGCATAAATAGCAAAAGTTGATCTTTCTTTTGCTGCATATATAACAGTTTTTACATCTATAAGTATGAGTTTTACTATACTAGACTTATAGCTTTTTACTTAGCTGACAGGATGTTTAATAATATTCTGGAAAAAGTCAAGTCTACGAGAATTTCAATCTATTTGAAGGTTATATTTTTCTAACCATGATCAACTAAAATAATTGGATTAGATGGTGTCCTGATGAGAATCTTAGCCCTAAGAAACACTGGATCTTTTTTGCCTCTAGTTTCTCAAGTGCAAGATGAGATTTATAAAAGTTCATAAAGTTGAAGAATTTACATAAAAACATACTTTATTAATCCTAATATATTTTGCCTTTAGAAACCCACCCTCAATTTTGTTCATAAATCCTAGGATATCACATCAATTGAAGCAAAATTTGGATACAAAATACTTAAAGAAGTAAGAAAGCAAACTCCATAAATCTTTTGATTATAGCTCACGTGGTTAGAGAGAACCATGTTGTCAAAGTAATCCCTCTATGCTACCTTTGATTCTGGACCCCCTTTGTTTCACACCTTCATTGCTCTTCATTAAAGAAGACCTAAGTGCTGAAAATTGGTAAGCTTATAGCTTGTCTCATGTTGTAAACACCTTCCAAATATTGTTCCAAAAGTCTCCTCCAAACTTGAGTTATAAATTTATAACAAAGAGAAGCTAATAAATATTTAATACAAAAATTTTATTTTACTTATCTTGACCTAGTAGTTGGTATAAAAGTGGCTATTCTAAAATATCTATATATGCATATATACTTTAGAAAGATTATATGTTGAAGAAAATAAAAATATAATCTTTTAGATAATTTTATTAAAAATAGATACATGTATGTAAATATCTTATTTGTTTAAAAACTTATTATTTTATGAATAATAATTTAGATAGATTGATTTTTGTGTCATTAAAATTGATTAATTTTTTTACTTTTTATTGTTAAATCTTTGATTTTATAGTCTACTAGTTGAATTTATTCTTTAACTTTACTTTAAATTTATCATTTTATACAATTAATGACATTAATTAAGACAACTTGTTATTGGAACCACCTAATTAATTGAAGATTGAAGTACAAAAAAAATAAAATTAAAGAATCTACAATCTTTTAGGCTAAAGTGTCGAATGCAAGAGATTTCAATGGAGCATCTGTTAAAGTTTTGTTGTTATTTCATTTATTTATTTGCAGTTGCCTAAAAGAAACAAAAAAACAAAACAAAAAAAAAAAACACCCACACATATATATATATATATATAAGGATCACGAAGACTGATTCAACACGAAAACTCACCACTGTAACACGATGTGAACACGATGCATCGACTGTCGGTGGAGAGAAAAAGGTGACACCACTGGTTTCGATGCCATTGCAGCTGCTGGTCTAGACTGGTACCCACCGCCTGTGCCAAAACCCACTGGAGTCCCTGCAAAGTCTGCGACAGAACTGATCGACACCGGCACTGATCCTTTTCGAGTATCTCGACAAGTCGGAGGAGATTGGATCTATATCTGGGGTTGTACCTTCTTCTCGGCCCCGTTGCTAGTCGTGCTGCAGGTAGAGCTCCCAGATGCTCTGCAGGAAAGTGGTGAGAAGTCAGATGTTGCAGCTGCTGTTGTCGAATGTCGAGTCCCGCACCCCATCTATCAGTTTTGATTCGTTGCGTGAAACTCTATATTTTTTTTAATCTGAGATTGGTGGGGTGAAAAAGTACCGCATGGGGTTCCTAGTCGCATCACTGGGTCCGTCTTTCGAAATGTGAAGCTCATGTTGAGTTAGGACCTGTCGCAGGTTACGTCACAATGTACCGTATTGTGACGAAGAGAAGGATATGAGAGCTCTCGTTTGTTAATGTATTGATAGGACGTGTTCTGCCAAACGGTTTCTGGCTGATTATACTTTTGGATGCGTAGATGATTTTGCCCCATCATCTCGAAGGATGCATCGCAGGATGTGGCACTTTTGCAGACCAGCTTGAGCTTGACGAGATCAGAGCTGCCGTCTCAACATATTCTGCGACGGTTTTCCATCTAATTTCATTCATGGTCAAGTAGGAATTTAAGTAGTGTCAATGATCAACCTGTTATGCTCTCACTGCTAGCTACTACATTTCACTTGACAACCCCGCAGTCAAAGACTGTTACACTGCGGCGAAATTGGAGTAATTTCGAGTAAATTCAAGAGGTTGAAAATCCTTGGGGCAGCACCCTAACGTTCTCAAAACAAGGATAACCTCTACAAGCATCCTGATACGTATTTCCAGGATTTAGCGTTACTTCGAGGATGAATAGAGTGTGGACTTTCCTTAGATGGTCAGAAGTATAGTTCTAACAGCGTTGAGCATCCTTTAAAGGATTATATGGAGGAATACCATGACGAGATTCTACATGTCCTGTAGACCCAATACTGTAGAGGACGTATTTCTCAACGTCAGAGACGTTAAAAAGCCGATGGGCAGCAATAGGTAAGCAACAGCGCTCCAAACTTGCAAATGGAACAGAGACCTAGCCTTCTTCTCGCGCATCAGGAAGAGTCGTGGAGTGTGACAAAATGGAGGAACAATGTGGCCTCAGCATGGCAATTTATCGCCACCGGTCTTTCCGTTTCCACTAGTAGAAACGAAGATACCATCAGCGAAGATCGCAATACGCTCAGCGTTATCAAATTCTAGCGGGGAAGGATCGGTCTCAACTACGTCATACCTAATAGCGGGTTCAAAGTATTATATCCTCACCTCCGAATTCAGCTTTGCCCTACGTAACCGCCCTTCACACGGGATGTAAACCGTCTACCTACTGTTTACATCAAACTCACCATCCCTCTCCGAATTAGACCTTCCCTCTGGTTATCACCCAAGTCGGAGTCTCACAGGGCAAACTCAACCAGAGGAAAACATCAGCAGCTCCAAAGCATTCCATTTGCTAAACAAAGCAACACTTCTAGCCACCTTTGAATTAAGAACATGATCTGACAATGCTTCGGCATCAGTGTTTGCTTCATCTGGTCTTCTTGTCACACTTCGAACCCAGCATCCATGTCCCGGTAGCGACAGTATCTCGGAAAACATGCAGATCTGTTGCTAGTAATAGATTTAACTAAGATGTGTGGAATCCATCACATGTAAGAATCAAAGAGATCTTACCATGTGCTATCTAATAAAGGCAAGACAGATCATTGTTTGTGGAAATAATAGCATTTCTAAATATAGGTGTTTTTCTATTATTGATTGTTAATGAGTTTAAATAACAGAGTTATAATCAACTGCATTTAATTGGATTTTTGGGAAATAATAATGGGATGTAAATTATGTTCGTATTTTTTATTTGTTGTAACACCTATTGAATTCCAAAGTCTATATTAGAATTCTCCCATGATTTCTTCTGCTGGATTCCTTTTATCCAATAATATTATCTCATTTAAAAAACTAATATTTGTTTAGGACTATAAAATTATAATATTTATTTGAATTTTTCTTAAAAAAATCTATATATTTATTATTATTATTATTATTAGTTGATAATTTAATGTATGTATGTATGTATGTATGTATGTACATATGTGTGTATATATAATTTTAAAAACCAACTACAAAGTATGTTACATAGGAACTATTGAAGTTTTATTAGTAGTAACTAATACTAATTTGCCGACAAATAAAGTGGTTAAGCTTATATTAAAACATTTTTTATTTATAATTAGAAATAATTGATCCTTGTGAGGAGATACTTTTTGCTTACTAGGACCATTGATGGAATTTAGAAAATATAAAAAGACAAGAAAATTAGATAGTATAATATTTACATTAAAATATTCACAGAATCAATCAAAGTTTTCTTCAATTTTTAGATCTTTTTTATTTTCCTAAAAATGTAGAATTAATCAACTGAAATATCTGTATAATTTTTTTAAATTCATAGATAAGCTATTAACTATTGCTTCTAATATTTTGTAATTAAAAATAATTTATTTTGATATATATATATATATATATATATATATATATATAATATATATATTTTTAAATAAAAATATTCTCTTAGAAAATTAATTAAGTTATATTAAATTAAAATAATAGTAAGCCTAAATTTTAAAAAATATATTATTTTTTTAATATCACAAAATTAGATTTTTTTACGTATATGTATCATTTATTAAAATATTTATATGTTTAATAGTAAAAATATTATTCTAAAGATATATCAGATACCAATTAAGATACTTATTAAAAAAACATCATTAATTTTAACTCATTAATTTCCAGTAACATTGTACTTTTGTATACATACACAATAAGACATGAAGCAAATTTTGGTGTTGATATACTCTCACAGTAAGTTGAACTTGAATCTATTTGAGTTTAATATGTTATTAAATCTCAAACATTTTTTTTAATGAAAATAGTTTTATAATAGTCTTTTATAATTTTATATGTTAAAAAATTTTCTTTATAGAATAGGTATATATGAATTTTTGTAATTCTAATTCTCTTAAATATAGGTAGTTCACAATATTTAAGAGGATTAGAATTCAAATCTAAAAGGTAGCACCAACTTTATTTTTCTTTATAAGTTGATTTATCTAACCATACTATTGTTTTAAAATATTGCATCTTTCCATGGACTACCATTGGGCTACTCTCATTTCTCTTAGGCTACCAACTTAAGTAAGTATATTGAAAACTTTTGAAGCTACCCAAACTCTTTGTTTGGATAAAAATTTAGAAAACTATTAGATAGACACTCCATTTTTACTACATGGACACCCCTCCATGCCACACATCCTCACATATAGAATGTAAAACTCTTATTTACACTAAAAAAATTTAGCATAAATTTAGAATAAAAAAATTCCTAAATGAAATTAATAATCTTTTCAAAGTGAATAAAAGAATTACATAAAATGTATTATGAAGTATTGTTTATCACATTTATCACACATATTGTAATCACTTTATTTGTACCAATCTTTATTTAATTCAAGAGACCATTATTTACTCCTTATTTACTTCAATACAAAGGGGTTCGTTGAAGATTTTGACTCTTGTTAATACAACTCTTACCAGCAAAGGTCGCAATAAAAGGATCCACCTGAATCGTAGAGAAGAGCTACTGAAGCAGGTTCCAAGCCACAAGCTCCGGTGCCGAGGCTCTAGCCACAGTTTCAAATGTCAAGTAGCCTATTGATGTAGTTTACAATTGTTGGGTACTGCATCCTCTGTGTACAGATTGGTTACGTAAATACAGATGTGCCAGCATAAACCTGCACCTCTCTTGCACAGCCATTCTCACCATCCTGATGCTTGGCGTGGCGAAACCTTTGGACGCACATAACAAAGGAACCATGAAAGGAAAGCCACTTCAGGACGGTGAAGGTCTGGTATGGCTAACGCATTCGTTTGGAAAGAGAGATCAACTGCAGCAGCACACGCCGTTCAAGTCGCACAAGGCTGAGATTTTAAGACAAACGCGCAAAAAATGTAACAGTGAGCCCTCACCAAGTAGATTTGACACCCATTCGCTGTTGAATTGACCCTAAAAGCACTTACTTCGGCTCTGAAGGCGGGCTCCCACAATTAACGCACAATGCAGGTTTAAGCTACGAGCTAGATGGTTACCATGGACAACAATTACAAGATAAAAGCGAGTTGGAAGATTCCATTAACTGATTATGTACAAAATCAAATATCTTCAACGAAGAATGATCAGTGATCAGTCACGGTTGCATCCTATACTTGAGGGACCACAAGTTCCTGGAGACTAGAGTCACCAAGGATCCTCGTAAAAAATGTACACAACTCTGTTCCTCCAGAAGCAGAGATCTCGAGTCAAGCAAGCATCTGCGTCTACCCAGAACAGAATCTCTTCACACTTCATTGAAAGGAAATGATGGTTGCCTCCATGACCTCCAATATCAATACCAAATCGGGATGTAGCACCAGCCGTTGGAGATGGGACTTACAACGTTCCCAGTTCTTCACAATCTTTCTGGCAAGGCTCGAATACAAGTAAGCACTCAAACCAACTCAAATTCCAGGGATCGCCTAGTGCAAAACGTGCGAACAGAATCTCTACTCTGTCGAAAATTTTATAACGTTTGCCCTGGTTACAGTCGGGTTGGACCCTGAAATCAAAACACTACATCTAAATTATTCCAGAAACCCAGGGCACAATCACAGGCGCAGTGGGATGTTCTCGCCTGTATACTTCATCATAATGCCCTTTAAAGTTTAATTTCGGCTTGTCTGTCTGCATACAGAAAAGGACAGCAGGAGCAGTTACAATCATTTTAACACAAGAGGTTGTGACACAGGGATAGACTCAATGAACCGGTTTTCAAGAAAACCAGAAAATACATTGGTTACCTGCTTTAACCAGCACTCCTGGTGCTTGTGTTCATTAACATCAGGGGAGAAGCAGCCTCCTTCAGCTGGGCAGAAGACCCATACATTACACCTTTTTTCACCACTTTTGGCTGTCCGAGCCTGCTTCAGGCATGCTTCACAGCAATCTGCTGCACTTTCCACATGATGAGTCAGACCCCAACGCACTGCAACACCATCATAGTCCGTATGTGCCTCTGCATGGCATATCTCAGGTACAGGTCTCCCAGGAATAATTCCATCTTCTGCACCTCCAATAAACAGATGATGAGCAAACCACAACAGAAACATCACAAACATGTGAAATAATCTATGTCGCATTGAGAAAATCACATCCTACATCACTAAGAACATTATCAACAGATTTTAAACACTCTTCATCACTGGTATCATATTCTCAGGAGATTAGACACTATTGGGATAAGGTCATGTAGGACTTATGCATTTTCCCTTAACACCTTCTGAGAACGTGAACGCAAATCTCAGGGTCTAAAAACCACGGAGATCTCAACAATCTAGCTCAAATTCCAACATACACCAGCGTTTCATCTAAGTACTGCTTACCAATCTCCGCTCCATCCTGCACTTTTCCACTCCCTTCACTTTGGTCAAGAACGTTGACCACCTCATCGGGCATCACGTCTTCCTCCGCAGGTACCTTGTCTGCATACAGATCCAATACAGGATTGACAATTCGCAAAGTTGCAAAATGGCTTGCAACCTTGTCACTTTGTAACGAATGAAAAGTAGCTACTGAAAACACTGCAGCACAGAAGCCCACGCTCTAAAACCAAAACATACCGGCCTGCTAGTATAACAAACTACAAATTCACTCATACATAATTTCAAGCATTCCGATTCTAGGAGTAGCCCCGTTACGATGAAAGCCAGTCTCAATCTGACATTGACACATGCGATACAAGGGCTGCCGAAACATTCTATATCTATTTATGCGGCATTTAATATCAGTGAACATGAATTATGATTCTAAACAGATCACAACATGATAACTTTTTAAGGCTACCTTTTTCTTGAGAGGTCGTTTCAGTCTTCAGTAGAGCTGCTTCTCGGCTCTGTGCGTGTTTAAGCTTTTCCCTCCTCCATTTGTCTAACCCTGCGCAAAACAATAGCACCAACAGGTAAGTTTTACCGTCGGTCATCCTGAAACCATGACGCTTCAATGGACAATCACTTGAACACGCCCACATTCCGCCAAAACTTGACATCAGCCAGTTGTTCTCAACAGAATCGACTCTGTAATGTTCAGTGAGCTTGAACTAAGACGCTCCGGGTTTATCAGGAAGCCCAATTTCCTGCAGAAAGAATACCAGGTAGTCGGCTAGGAATGGAAAGGAGAGAGGTTGATTCGAGGCACCTACGCACTCCGAAGGCAACATACTCAAGACCTAGCGTAAGGAGGTTATTCACGGAGTACACCTTGAAACCTAAGTCCGGTAATGCGTTTGGAAATCTCCGTTTGTTGATTTTGTGTTGATTTGTCACTGGCAGCAACCACCTGTAACAAAGCCTCTTGTTGTATTTCCTTCACCTAAAAAAGATTTTTTTTTTAAAATCACGTTAATTGATGATTACTACCACGAACACTTTCTAAGAAAAGTGCGTAATAACAATCGAGCTCTTGTATAAACTTTAAACAAGACTTCGGAAGTACTGCACATTCACAAATGAGCAAGCAGAGAAGATATGTGTCACGCAAATTAGTATAAAGTACCCCAGGGGTTGGAATGAAAACATTCCAAAAGCACGAATAATTATTAAAGAAAATGAAGGTTTCAAAGCCTTACTCTTTCAATAAGTTTAACAGGCTTAGCTGCAAGTCGTGCCTGGTTTGCAGCTCGAGCTATATTTAGCTGCTCCTGCGCATCCAGTTTGGTTGGAAGAAAAGTACCTGCAATCTTCAACCCTTCAAACTTCGATACTATTTTATGCATTCAACACGAGTAGACTTGCCCTAAGTATCAGTTCCCCCATATTACGAGCAATTGATCTTCTTCATCTACCTCAAGCTTTTTCAGCACAGAGATGCCTAGTCAAGAAAACTGCCAACACTATCTCAAATTCCTTCCAACCATCTCAACTGGACCTTATAGTACAAATTGATTCTGCTTCAGTGTACCCTAATCCTTCACCAGAGCAGAAAGAATTACCACAGTTACCAACAGAACTCTTATCGTGAGACCAGAAAAATGCACCAAAAAACTGAAATTAAGTGCTGGGGCGCGAGAAGTTGAATTCGTACCATCAATTTGGCGACTGTACGAAAGAGGTAAGTTCGTGGCAGGCACATAGTAGGACAAGATTAGACACTGGGAGATACACACCACCATCATCAAATTGCACGCACAAATGACCACAGTGGCCTGCTTGAACGAACATCGCACCCGATAAGCCGACTCACACGCCTTTGCCATCACGCAATACTTCTCCCCCAAACCATCGGCCCCTTTCAACTGAAATCACAACGCCCAACCCATCGCTTCAACAGTTACACCAATTCTCACTACACCCCATACCCCATTTCCATATCTTACAAGCCGTGAATTCAACTAACTTCCCGCCAACAACAGCATCCTTCTTCCTACAAACAGCACCCACCCAATTCAGCAACCTTCGAAGCCCTAATTCCCACTGTATGCAACACCCCAAAATCTACAAATTCTCCTTGCAGAAAACACGAAACAGAACGAAACAAAAACAAACCGTCATCCTCACGCATTCTAAACAACCTCCGCTCAACGAGTCGTCGAAACTCCTCAGATCTAGCTGCTCGGTTTCCCCCATCAACATCCGACTGCTCATTCGAATCACCAGAAACGAGGGATTGCAGCTGCGATTCTATAGAAGAAGAAGGAAAAAAAAAAAAAAAAAAAAAAAAAAAACGCTTCAATAATTCAAAATCTCCCGCAATCATAAACAACCACAAGCACACGCAGACGTTACATTTCGGTAGTAGCTGTCTGTGGGGTTGTTAGCAACTTGAGGGTTCTTGATAGATGGCGGAGTGAATCATTCAGTAGACTGAAGCTGTTCAGAAGAGTGCAGCCAAGGTTATTGCGATTGATGAGGGTCGGGAAATGACGCGCGCCGTGAGCTGGGCAGGACGACTGTGCCTTTGTTTCCTAGGCAGGTATTCGACGAACGTTTGTGGGTGGCTTCCCAAAAGCAGCGTCAGTCGTCGACGGAAGGCTTTGCCAGAGCTGCGGTTCCTGGACTCGGGATGCCGCAATGCGGTGTTTGATTTGGAGGTTGGTGGGGCTATTTGACCAATGGATTCGAGTCAATCGCTGTAGCTAACTATCCATCACGCGACGAAGGCGCTGTAATAACGCAATGGATCCTCTGACTCCCACCGCCGTGAAGACTCCTTGCCCTAACGCCCTCTTCTCGGGTTCCTCGCGTGCGCTCGTGTGAACGGGGCTTTTTTGGACGAACAGAACATCGAGGTGATTTCATCTAATATATGGATGAATGTATGGACGGAATCCATTGTTATAGTAAGTCGTAATGTTTAGATTGTCTGTATATTCAAGTAAAATAGAAATCACGTTTGTTTTGTTCTTAAGTATTGGTGGTACCAATGTTTGTGAATGAGATGTTTTAGCTTATTCAGAATACTTGGGTTTTATTCCTATTGTTTATATAATAGAAACTCGTATTTGGTTTCTTTATTGATTTTTTTAATTATTATTTTCTAGATAAATTCCTTCTAAATTTTTGTAAAAACCATATATTTCTTTCTTTCTTTCTTTCTTTCTTCGTGTATTTACTTATTTATTTATTTATTTATTTATTTATATATGTATCGAAACCTTTCAAAATTGTCTAATCATTGTATTTTTTATTTTCTTGTCTTTTAAATTATTTCTTTTACAGATATAAATCCACACAGCTACAACTCAAGCAATTATGTTCTTCCACAACTGGCTTTATACGGTCAAGTTTTGCAACATTCCATCAAAGACCAACAAGGTGCACTCTATTACATAGAATCAAGACAATCTTTCTCCCATGATTTTTCTAACCTAAATCAACTGATTCATTTATTTCACTCACATCAAACTAACGTAATCAAGTATAGAATTGACCCACAAAAAACTGCATAAAATTTTAAAAATTGTGAATCGAGCTAAAAAGAGATGTTAGAGCCAATCATCTCACGACACCCATACAAATCACAGCAGCTTAATCGGAACAGAAGTTGGGGTCTGACGTGGCTCGACACCGCAAAAGCTGAATATAATCTGCATCGTCGTTGCCACGTCAGTAATAAAATTGCGCCGGAGGATATGACCCTGCCACATCAGCTAAGGTATTGGCGGCGGTCGGTACACACCAAGAGAAACGTTCGATCGAGAATGGCTTCCGTTGGCACTCACGGCAACAATCCTGCCACCCTCATGGTTTCCTCTTCGAGATTGCTCGAATCCTCGACTATCTGCGTCGATGCCCACGAGCTACGCCTAATTAATCCACTGTAGACAAGCCACGGCAATCAGAATGAGCGGGTCGGCAGCATCAAGCCTTTCGATGCTGCCATAGCGTCGGCGTTTGACGCAAACCGGCACCGAAGCCTAGAGAAGACCCATCTTGTTGAGTGCAGAATCTAAGCAAGCTCTGGCAAGCCGTGCCCCACCAATCGCAGGCGACTGGTTGCCCCAGTTCCAGCACTTGGGATCATGCGAGGAGATAATGGAGACGATCCCAACGATAGAGAATCGCGGATCGCTGAATCTCCAGCGGATACTGGACACCGAATATCTCACACACAAGATGGCTGTCGTCGTAAACGCGACGCAGCTCGCAATGAATTAGAATTGACCGGCCATCCATGTCGAGAAGTGCCTTCATGAGCTCAACTGCGTTTAATCGTACTAGGCGATGCAGTCATCATCCAACAACTGCGTAGTGGGCAGGATACTCTAATCTCTGCACCAACTCGGTGGGATATACGTATCTCGTGAGCCTCACCGTTTCACAACCAGCACGACGACAGCGTCGGAGATTCAGATCCAGTCGGTGATCGATCAGAATCAGCTCGTGATCTTTCGTGGAAACCAGCTTCGGATCTGGACTATACCGCAGTTAACTAGTCTCGGTACACGCAGGAGAGTGATTCTACAACACGACGACGCAATCGAACCTCCAGCATGTTTCAATTCTCGATGCATGGGAGAGATCGATCACCTTCTGGGTCATAGTCGATTCTGGTTGGTCTGATTAGAAATCGTCGTCGACAACAGACTTGTGAATCTTGCAGACAATCCCAACTCAAATTCCATTCTAAAAACACGTTGAGACAATCCACAGATTTTCGGACCAGAAGGTGGTTTTCCTTGCACAAACTGTTCAAAAAGCAGGAATCTAGTTGTGGAAGGTGTCGGTGACAGCCTCACAGCTTTGATTGGTCTCTCAATCACACCTTAACTCTTTGCTTGTTTTTGCAGGATTTAGGGTTCAGGATTATGGTTTTTTTACAAAAACTGGAAACACGACCACAAGCATTCAGTCCAACAAAATTTTCATGACTTTATGAGATTTTATGAGAATTATTTTGTTTTATTTTGTTTTTTCGGTTTGTGTAAGTGTGTGTGTGTGTTTTTCATGTATGTATGTATTTATTTATTTATTTTTAATTCACCTCATTGATTGTCTCATAAGTTTGTTGACATCCTTGGGAAAAAGGTCGTACACTTGGCAGTAGAGATGCTTCATACCCCAAATTTTGAAAACTTCAGAAATTCAATATTAGGTGCCATCAGATGTCAGAGCATGAATTTTTCTGTGTTATTGCAATTGAAGTGGTGTTGAATTAAATTTATGTTTGCAGAAGTTTTTTACAAATTTTTATTGGTTAAATATCCTAGAATACCATAATTTGTTCTTTATCAAAAAAATGATTTTATTAAAAACAAGGCATGACAAATATGTAACTGCATTAAGGATTTATTTATACATCATTAATTAAATAATTAGATAATATTTAGCTAATAAAGTATCTTGCTAGTTTTTTTAGTATTTCCACATCTGTCAAATGTATAATTATACTTTGCACAAATGTGATAGGAAAATATTTTTAAAATTTTAAATTAGCTCTAATTTTCGAGATGGAATAATATAATCTTATTATAAATTTATGTAATTTAAGTTTTATGATGTATGTATGTATATATATATATATATATATTTCATTTACAATTTGATCAGAGGTTATTCAATTACTATGATATAAAAATCCAACAAAAGCATCTATATTGCCTAATAAGGTTTGTTGCACTTGTGCATGTTTGTGCTACTTGACATTGCATTTTCTGCTCTTACACTTTACAAAACAGCGAACCAGAATCAAAATATGTTGCCAAGAAAGTCTCAGTTAATTTCATATGGATATTAGACAAGATGATACATATAGTACATGCACAGTACCAACGTCTGTAGGACCATGCGTAAACTGGACGTCACTTGTTGACTCTACATCATTGGAGGAATCATATAACTGTCAGCTACGTCTACCAAGTGTGAAGTAGTGGTCTTAGTTGTGTGGACCCCTGGGCAAAGTTGCATCTTTAACAGCAGATTGCAGGAGATCGTAGTTGATAGATGCTAGTTGCGACAAATTCTGATACATCCGCATCAGATGCATCAGTGAAGAACACCCATGCACCAAGTTACTTGCAGTGCGAGAAATATGAAAAAATGTTGCAGGATTGGAGGGTCAAATTAGTGCGAACCTTAAATGAGAAGTTGCTGAACGAAAACCTCGATGAGGGCGTAGCTTCAGTCAATTCACGACCTTCATCTCGTCTTAGAGGACATGGAACATCGCTGACCTCCTGCTGTCCACTCCAGAGGATGTGCAAACTATTAGATTTTGTTCAGTTGATACTCAAGGATGGTTGGCTGTATCATGAGAATGATTACACACAAAGTCACTGCATTTGAACATGATCCCAGCAGCACTTCAACCAAATACTGAACTAGTCGTAGCATACTATGTTTGAAGAACCTGGTGTGTCAGATTTTTCAAAGAGGTAAACTTCTAATTTATTACTTACTGAGTCTTCCGGTCTTTCTGAGGAACTGGTGCTTCCTCCACTAACACTAGTCTCGCCGTCACTGCTATCATAATTATAGTCAGCGAATAAGCGTGTTTCTGCCGAATCCCAACACTGACGAGATGTGAAGTAACTCGTGTCATGAACATTGTCCACACTTGGGACGAAAGCAGCCTGTCCCACACAACAATTAAGGTTAAATAGTTGATATTGATGGGGCTATAAATGGTAATCGAAAAGACAACCTACAAACCTCAAGCACAAAAGAATGTAAATTAGGCCATCCTTCACGGTACTCTAACTAGAAGAGTGATAACACAGTGCACATTTCCAACAAAAACGATGCTAAAGCAAAGGCTGCTTACCTTCTGCATTGCCAACGTATCCCAGTTTAAACCTTTGAAGAAAGGATGAGCTTTCACCTACATGTTCAATAAAAAATCAGAATTCATCCCCTCATCTCAACATCTCACAAAGAAACATCTTAAAAAACAAAATTCGTGACGTAAACAGATAACCAAATGCAATAATAGAAATCTCTTTTTGAAAAGTCAGCATCATGGGATCCCGCAGAGTGAAAGAGCCTGAGCAAAACAACCACAACCTACCTCAGCAGCACCCTTAGCTCCAAGCCGATAGTCAGGATCCTCTGTCAGTAGCCTGCCATAAATAGACACCATAAGAAACTGAATCAATTTGGATAGAAAATTATTACGGCCATGACTCTAATGTAAGAAATCAACTTGTCATTCCAAAAGAGTATTTATCGGTAGCATCATAAGTGGAGAACTGGACTAGAACATTCATGAATATCCAGATCGTTAGAAATCGTAAAAGAAAGACAATGCTGAATACGTCTCAACAAAACTCCTCTTTTGGATAACTGTGCACTGATTAATATGTAAAGTCTTATGTGGACATGCATCCGAAAACTGTAATGCATGTACTTGAAGACTTGAAAATGTCAGAAAGACACCAAAACTAAAAGGTACCTATCAATTAGATCCTGAGCCTCGTACGACATTTCCTCAGGAACGTAAGGCCATGGTATATTACGATTCAAGATATTGTCAAAAATGATCTGAATCAAAAACGAAAAAACAAAAAACACGGTACTGTTAGTGCATTGTTAACGGTTACAGACTTGAGGTCAATAAAGACTTACGAAACAATGCATCATGATCAAAGATTCGTCAACAAGCAGTCGCAAACTCAACATAAGTCTTGATAGCAAACCCGTGACACCTCAAAAGAGAAAATGACAGGCATATTGCATCAAAAAGTTGGAGCGAAAAGAAGGATTACAAACAAACTTCAAATACTCAAGTTCAGAACAGTCGTAACAGAAAATATGGACAACAGCACACTAGCTGACAGTAAACTTCGGTTTTCTAACACTTTTCATGCAATTAGACTAGACTAATAACCTAGATATGTAGAAAAACTAAAAGAATTACAAAAACTGGAGACAAAAGTACCTGTGGATGCTCCGCATTGAAGGGGGGCACTCCAGTAAGCATTTCAAACAAAATCACTCCAGTGGACCACCAATCGGCAGCAGGTCCTGCACGAATGAACAAGCTAGCATATAAGATACGTACTCTAACATACAAAACGTTTTGTGGGAACCATGCTACAGCGGAGAACGGCAATGCAGGTATTGTGATGCAAGTGGGTTATAAAAGAGCTCATGCAAAATCATTCCACAGTAACTTAATCACTACCAATTTCAAGCATCGCTTCTAAACTCAAACTCATAGATTACCATGAGTGTTTCCGAGAAGAATTTCTGGAGCTAGATAGTCAGGTGTGCCAACTGCAGATCGCTGTTGACGCCTCTCCCTCTGCTGCGGCAGCTCCCCACTGGGTATTCTATGATGCTTGGTAATTTCTTCCATTAACGCGGCTCCACCTACTGCAGGACCTGAAAGGTCATCGGTACTGTTGATAAGACCAACTTTTGATAAACCAAAATCTGTAAGCTGCCAAACAGAACCCCATGTGTCAATGCTCACTTCAACTTCTTGGTTAATGCCGACAAAAGGAGCATCATGAATTCATGCAAAAGACAGAAACACGAAAAGAAATCATAAAAATCAAATAAATCAACGACTCATTTCCTGCACCAGACGTACCTTAATATGCCCATCATGAGCAATGAGAAGATTATCTGGTTTTAAATCACGATGGACTATACCCAAACCATGAAGATACTCTAGCGCCAGAACCTGTTGAAATTCACACTGGTGATTCCTTTTTCTCTGACAAAAATTGGCATCTTGCAGCTTCCCAGGGATTAATATTAAAAATGTCTCAACCACTGAATATCTAGTAAACCCAACATGATCAACATTGACAGGTCAAACCGCATTGGTCATATGAAGTCAACAGCTAATCAAATCCTCCAGCATACAAAGATTGTGAAGGTTATGTGGGAATTTACGAGTTCTGCAATGTAAACACGGGACGCTTCTTCTCCTAGACAAGTCAAATTCCGCAGCAAAGAGAACAAATCTCCTCCATTAAGATACTCCATTACCAGATACAAATTTTCAGTACATGTGAACGAGTAAAAAAATCGCACCTGTAAAACAGCTCAAAAAAACAAAAAGTACTGTGTTAAAATGACCACAAGTTGACAGCATAAAACATGAAGAGCTGGGAACAGAAAAACGATCAGTGTTGTTAAATGCACAAGAGATATAGAAGGAAATTATGCTTTACCACGAACGGATTTCGCACGGAAATCAGAATATTCCGCTCTGCCTTGACACTCTCTACTGCGTTTTTTCGGATCATATCTGCTTTTCGAAGGACCTATTTATGAAGACAAACATCAGATGATACTGACCTTACGATCTCCAGATGGAGAAGTAACCGAAAAAGAAAATAAACAAAGAATTTCAAAACGGCATAACGAGCCGAACAATGATAGACATGCTCTAGCGACCCTTTAAAAATTATTTAACATCAAAACATAACAATAAAATAGAAAACAGAAAATAATGAAGAAGAAGCAATACAACAACGGAACATGGCACTCTAGAGTAACCTCACTGAAAGAAACACGCCACAAAAGGGGTTAGGGGAGGCAACCACATAATCAAAAATAGATATTTCACCTTGATCGCAAAAAGATCACCCGTGATCCGTTTTCTTGCCAGAAATACTCTCCCAAATGCTCCTCTACTAATAGGCTTGATGATCTCAAAGTCATGAATAGTTGTTCGATCTTTGTATGTTGGGTGCACGGGCGTATTCTTCGAGGAGTGCGAACCCTCTTCATCTAACGAAAGACTTCCTTCTGCTGAGTTCACTAAACTTTCAGGAACGTATTTCCCTGAAGCCTCTAGAATTAGCTGATACTTTTCTCTGCAAACAAATTATATACATCGATACTTAGGATCTCTTGACTCTAGCCTACACTTACAGGAATACTAACATTAACGTCATCTCCACAGCCACACCAACTAAATCGAGTCTTCATTTTGTTGGCATGAGCAATCTTTTACATCAAATTAATCACAGATCGCTATTGATATTCATGTTATTCCAGATCCGACCTCTTGCAAGAAAATTCAATTGGATAGGGCCAACCTGCAAAGCTTGTCAATTCGTCTACCAAAAGTGTCAACAGTAAGGGCATCAACTGTATTCTGCTGCAAAACATCCTTCAGATCCTCCATGCATGAGACGATAAATTCAGCAGCCTTAGGGTGGCTCTCGTTGGTGTCAGCAATGCATAAAGCAATATCAACCAACTCGTTAATCTGCAATTCAAAGAAGGTCAGTGATAACTCTGCTCATTCATTAACTTCCACATCAGGCAGTTCTTGAGGCAATATTCTAATTACACAACCAATACTACCACCATAAACACATCCGTTGGCAAACAAACATCCAAGAATGCCTCATGACCATTCTAAAATGTCTAAAAATATATCCAAAATAGCAAGCACCAGTAACCAAGGTAGAAGTGCAAGAAACCTGTTGAAGGTCTTCTAATTCTGCGAAACTATTCCTATCAGCCAACAATGAGTCGATCTGGCTGTTCTTGGGCGTGGCGAGAGGAGATCGCGGCGTTAAGCTACCCACTGACGATGAAGGGGCAAGTTGGCTCCCCACCGAAGAAGGAAGAGCTGCAACTGTATCAACCTTGGGTCCAAACCGGGACTTACAAGCAATAGAATTAAAAATTCTGGGCTCATCTAAAATACTGGCAGTATCAATCTCATGTAGATCCTCTAGCATGTCCTCGGATACCCTACGAAGCAAGTCACCACCTCCACGTTCATGCATTCCAAGCTTTTCTGACGCAAGCTTATCTGTCGAGCAGTTGTCTGCAAAGATGCCGGGAAAAGCAGTGTATATGAGCTCCTTTGGAGTATAGAGAGAGCTTCGTGAAGAATGACACACCCATTCTGAAGCACTAAGAATTTCAACAAGGGCTCCCGAAAAGTCATGTGTATCTGAATTTGTCGAAATTTTGACCAACAAAACAACTTCATTACACGATGTAGATATTCATCATAGGATCATCGAACCCATTCAGAACACCAACAAACAGGCCCGGAAAATAATCTTCAAGGAAAAGCATTAGCATACCATTATCAACACCGTAAATTGACGTTTTCCCTGTATCTGGGCTAACACTGGCAAGCACAGCAGAGCTCGTTGGAGTGTACGATTCCACAATGCGTTCAAGGGTTCCAGCTAACCTTTGCAACCGTTCATCAATCCCCATCCCTTTATGATCACATCGATCAGCAAAAGCACACACTCGAGAATGCTCTTCCAAATGTACCGTGGGAACTTCTTCTTCACATATTCTACAAATAACTATCGGCGTATCATCTCCCCAATGGCGCTTCACTGGGGTCGGTTGCAAGGATCCAGCTGGCTGTGTCCTTTCTTTCGTCGATGGAGCAACTTGAGGTGAAGGCTTTTCGGGGCTTGCTTGTTTTTCTAATCCAGTCTTCTCCTTCTCAAATTTCTTCCAAGCTGTAGGTCTCTCAATAAAAACTGCATCCGGCTTGTCCGTGGTGTCAACCTTGACATCCGAAGATCTCAGACTTGTTAACTCACCCTTCAACTCTGATTCCTTGATTGATTCAAGAGCTGGTTTAGGAGTGCTTTCATCTTTAGTCCACCTGCCCGTGGGTACGTCATTGGGTCGGAAATGATCTTGTGAAGAAGGTTTACTTTTCACTGGTTCACTTGCGGTTACTTTCTGATTGTCCACTGGGTGCCAAAATTTCTCGACCTTCTGTAATCTGAGAAGATCTAATTCTAGGAAGTTTCGTTTCTGATACTGCAATAAACGCGTGCAGCGTGTGAGAATGAAAAGCATCTTAGTATGTAGTTGCTTGAGAGTTCCCATAGAGAGTTCTTGTCTCTTTTCGTCTAAATCGTGCACAATTGCTTCGCAGCTTTTTCGGAATTGCTGGGAATCCATCATCGCACATTCTTTTGCTAATATCAGCAAATCTTCTGCTCTTTCTTTCCAGTCTGGAGTAGCATCAGCATTCTTCTCAAGAGCCTCAACAACATCACCAGCAAAGACCGCAAGCTCAGCATTGACCTCCTCCTTTGCAGTGTTAAATCTTGCTTTCAACGTTCGCACAAACTCCTGTAAATGAAGCTGGTCAATGAGGAAGATACTTCATGTAATGACAGCTTCTAAATTAAAACGACTTAGAAATCAAGTGCTCAAGCATCAACTGTGAGTCCCATCAATACCTTTGCAACAAACTTATGCTGCCTTAGAATTCAAATCAAAGTATTTATCATCTCTATTTCATAAAAAAGCAGATACATTTGTGAGTGACTTATCTTACACCCACTACCAGTTGGAAAAATCAGGTTTTTGTGGGGAAAGGAAGAGGAAATTTCTGGATGAGTTAGTTTTAAAATTTATAAAAAGCCAAGAAAATCAATTCAAAAAATTCAAAAAATTTAAAAAATAACAGATACAAACAAAAAAGACATGTTGTAATACAGATTGCTGCAGAAAAGGAGAATACCTCCAAATCATTAAACCCGCCGAAATTTTGAGGCCGAAAGAATTCATGCGAGCGAAGTCCACGTGGATCTAACTCATGAGAGAAGCTTTTGATATCAGTAGGTCGCTTGCCATTGGTTTTGGTCATCCTCAAAAGTGCTTTAAATCGAGGCGATTCTGTTGGACTCTGAACATAACACTCACCGTCACCCTTGCAATAAGTAAA
Organism: Physcomitrellopsis africana; assembly: GCA_036785485.1. Lineage (NCBI taxonomy): Eukaryota > Viridiplantae > Streptophyta > Bryopsida > Funariales > Funariaceae > Physcomitrellopsis > Physcomitrellopsis africana. The sequence continues at coordinate 28,203 of JAWRVF010000617.1, read as the reverse complement.
ATACTATCTGATCAAAAGGTGTAGAACCCAAAATAATGTCGGAATCAAAATCGCTTACGGATTTATACCATGTTTCTTAATCAAAAAAATCATAAGCGAACTTCGAACCTTCACCTGCAAGAATACAACTGCAAACTAACAAGATTTGAAGTTGCTCATAATAATAAAAAGAAATATCAAATTGAATATACCTCAGCTTCAACATCATCCTCAACAGATTGGTGGGAGACACTCTTCTTATCTGCGGACAACCCAGAACACCAGGTTACCAAGGACGAGTTCAGATGATTCTCAAACTATTCAGGGAGTAAATTGGAGGACCGTGCTTTAGATCTAGAGGATAATAATATGTTTCTCAGGCTATCGCACATATGTTGAGGTGATGAAACAGCATCCTCCAAATGTGCAAGCGTAAACACGCTGAAAGATGCCTTTGATTAATCCGTAACAATGATAAAAGTAATATGGATATCAATGCCATCAAAAATCACTTGAAAAGCATGTAGAGTACGTTAAGATAAGAATGTTTTTTGAACCTCTACTCCTCCTTACACATTTGCTACTTTTCACTCCCTCCTGAATAAACTTCGTAACCCCCAAGTGTAAATTATAAACCTCGAAAACATGCAATTAAAAAAACAAAAACAAACTCCTGAATGGTTACAGTAGTTACTCCGACGCCCGGGTACAATCAGGAAGGTTCACACAGTCTTACCTTGAGGAAACGCATGTGATTCATGCAAACTGCCGGATACCCCTCCATCGTATGAGCACTGACCTACCGAGGAGCTCGCCTGACCATCACCCCAATTGCTCACAAATGGATTCGCTCTCTGCGGGACACTACAATCACCACGACCTTCGAACTTAAGACCTGATCCATTTATACGCCCACCAGCGTCGCAAATTCTTGAACTCCTTTGTAGTTTCTTCACGTTCGAACACCCAGGACTAGCATCTGATCGGGGACTTACTTCCATCTCTGAAGCATCAGTATGCATCAAAAGTGTCCCTCTGTTGACCTTGCTGCCACCCTCGGCAGTAGAGAAATCTTTGGGAGAGACCGAATCCCGTGCATGCACCTTGGAGGCTTTGCGCACTCCTGACAAAAGTCTAGTCGATGACTCTCCTTTGGACCAAATATTTACTGCTTTCTCCTGTTCCCGTCGAGCCTCATTCTCCGTATCAAAACGGCTTTGGAAGGTTCCTGCGTAAACAGGGCCAGAGCGAGTGCTGGGAGGGAAAAGAAGAGGACCTGATCGCGTCTTGATGCGGTGGAGACCCAGAAGAGACGTAGCAAGACGGAAATCCTCGTCCGGAATAGGAGCAGAAATTGTCATTTCCAATTTTTCGTCAATTTCACCCTTCCCAGAAGTTAAACCTTTCTTGCTTTTCTCCTTACTTTCTTTCACCCTGTCTTTCCATTTCTCTTTCTCCTTCGCTTCTTTGCCAGATTTTTCCTTTCCTTCCTTAGCCGGCTTTTCTTCAATGGCATCACCTTTGACCCAGCTAGGCAAACTGCTTGCATTCCGTCTTCCCCCCTTGACGCTACCCCCAGCATCGTCCTCGTTCTTCTTCTTCTTACTGGCTGAATCCTTACTTGCAATGAGCCCACCAGCTACCCTGCCAAATGGTCCCATATGACCAGTCTGATAAACTCCTGAATGTCAACTCAAGGGCGTCTTTCTAATTATACGGATAATTTTGATCAAAAAGTCCCGAAGTGTATGTCACCTTATTCGCATTGCACATTTAATCAATCAGATTTTGATATCTCACTGTTCTATGACCATATCGATTTTGGGCTCAAAATCCCCACTTCACACTTCATAGTCGGAAGATACTTCAAGTTTGAATTGTCCTTCATTGTTATAATCCTTTCCGGAGCAATTTGGGAAGAATCTCCTTCTATTGATTATTGCCACGCAGATGATGCATCCCCAGTCGCAGCTTCTCGCCAACGTCGCGGCTTAGCATGTGAATTAATAGTACAGGAATCTCAATGTCTGAGTCAGTAACTCTCGGGTCGACGATTCGAGCCACACCTAAACCCTTCGTTACTTTCCTCGCAAAACCTCTAATACCTGCCACTAACCTTGCCTACCAGTCAACTTCATAAGTGCTGAAGAAACACCTTCTAGAATTCAATGTTGAGGACTTCCCGTGGCACCATGTGGCTAGGAGTAGATCACAGTGGCCAACCAATAGCTGATATTGATAATCAGCTGGTGCACACAAGTGAATCGAACTGACAGCGCTAAGTTCAAGATTACTTTCCATCCAAAGCAGTAACTTACGTCCCTCGAGATGAGCGACGAAAGTCAATAACCTTGCTAGCCTTTATGTATGGGTAGAATGTCCCTCCAGGCTCTAAAACAAGGTCTCAGAGCGGTTCGGAGGAAACATTCCAGTTCCAACTCTAACTTTCATTTCAAAAAGGATCTGTAACAAAAGAAGCAAATCTGGTCTCTCTCAGTTCCCGACTTAACTCGTTCTCAACAACCACCAGCTGAATTAAGACACACGATGCACTAAAGCAGTTGCCTCGATGGTGCTCAGAGATTTGATCCAAAGGGAAGACCACCAAAAGTGAACATCTCATTACCTCCACCACAATACTCCCCGCATCAAAGGCTCCCTCCCCACTCCACATTCCTGCACTGCCGCCTCATGCTGCAACTTCCTCCACTGCAACCGCACATACACACCACCATACCGTCCCATTCACGTAGCATTGATCCCGCCCCTTTCCTCATCACCATCACCCTATCACACCCTCGCCGACCTGGATCCTTCCACCATCTCTCTCTCACTCTCTCACTCACTCAATCAATCCCGCTCGTATATCAGCAGCTCCAAACGCAAGCACAAACACGCGGACGACGTAATGCTCCAACCTCCGCGTCTAATCAAACCCTAGCTTCAAAAACCTCCCTCTTCGAAATTGCCAGTCCTAGCTCGTCCTCCCACCTCCACCAACGCTGTACACCGACCTCAAAAGTCCACAACCTCCCTCGGCTCTCCTCGTGCCAGCCAACTCCCAGCTCAGCCGCTTACCTCCACGCCCGTGTCACTTGTAGCGCCAGCAGAGGATCTCGGTTGTAGCGAACAAGCCCTGTCCCACACCCGAACAAACAACACACACACACGCCGCGACCAGCGGATTGAAAGCCAGTGACGAAGCAAATACACCAAATCACAGGAGCGCTCTGCACCAGCTCGACGCGATTTCGGTGTCGTCAGTCCGTGTTCCCTTTCCTCGCATGCTCTCTCAGTTCGTCTCCTGCTCTTGCCATCGCCAGATGAAGTGCAGCAAATTGCGCTGCGGTCATGGCCTCTTCACGTCTGACACCATCGCCTTGCTTCCTTCCCTTCCTTCCCTTCCTTTCCAAGGTCGTCACTCTCCCCAGGGGATCCGTGTTGGATGAATGTACTTGGATGTTGTCCTCCCTCGTCGATAACTATCATCCGTGGTATCCTACATTAATGGCTCATTGGATGTGCTCCCGTAGGGGCCATCAACTCATGGGCTGGTCGCCCTAATAAAGACCCTTCGTATCTAAAAAGTCAGAGCTCTTGGATCAATGACATTATCAGCAATCTGGTATCAAAAATATGCTCCTCTTCTTCACATTGATTTCACTACCTTATTTTTTTTATTCTGGATTACTTTTAGGGTTTTCCTTTCCTTTCTTTCTTTTTTGTTATTTTGCTTTTTTTCTTTTGCTTAAGTGTGTGATGGTTCACTTCATTATAATATCTTAGTTAGAATTAACACTCTACCATCAACACACTTACAACAATTTTCCAATAAAATTTGAAATAGTAATAGATGTAGATAGATGTTACATGCTTCTCAATGAATTCCTAAATGAATATTCTACATACAAAAGCAAAACAACAACAACAACAACAACAAGACATATCTTCAAACAACTGAATTAATAATTTTGGCAAGGTGTGGACTTGATGATATGGTTTTTCAATGATAAAAATCTACCTATAAACAAGGGAATCCTATTTTATTGAAGAAATATGTTTGTTGTCTAACATTTATTTTGATATTTTCTAACAATTTCAATTGTATTATTCAATCTCTATTCTAATCTTAATCTACTATCTATACTTTCCAGTGACAAAAGTATAATGAATAAGTGAATATATATATATATATATATATATATATATATTAACAGAGGAAGTTGGAAATCAAGTTGGAAAGTGATTATGTGGTCAATTAGAAGTGTAGCAAAAGAAATTTGTCTTGAAAATGAGGCCCTACATACAAAATAACTTAGTATTTAGTATTATTACTATTATATATTAAAATAATTGAATTTGATGAAACAATTGTTGTAATTGATATTGTTGCTTTTTTATTAATAATTCACTTATAAATGGTACTTTATACCCCAAATTGACTTTAAGTTCAAAATTGTTCTTACAAGTTTATTTGCAAATAAAAAGAACACATAAAATTACCAATCTTGTAAAAGAATAAAACAACCAAACAAATGACAATGAAATTTTATTTAGCACACACTGTCAAGGATATGAACTAGAAAAAGATGCATAATCTAATCGAACATGGCAGTATTCTATAGGATCTATTCTATCTAAAAAAAGATGCATAATCTAATCGTACATGGCTTGTTCCGTAAGCTATCAACATGTGCGCCATGTGGCTAGCTTATTGACCAAGTTTTTTAACCTACCAATCACCTATAGATATGTATAAAGGTGATTCCCCGTTTATAAAGCTTCTAAGAAGCTTATCTACCAGATATTATTGTTACGGACATAAGATTTATTTCAGTAAATTATTTAAGTAATAATAGACCAATAGAAGTAGATAAAATAAGTTGATTTGATAATATCGGATAGAAAAGCTTCCTAGAAGCTTCATAGATGTAAAATCACCTTTATACATGTCTATAGGTGATTGGTAGGTTAGAAACTTGGTCAACAAGGTAGCCACATGGCGCACATGTTGGTAGCTTGTAGAACAAGCTTGCCATGTGTCACATATTTTGGTAGCTTATGAAACAAGCCAAGTACGGGGCGCACATGTGAGAAACTTGTCGTGCAAGTTTGACATATGTCTTGCAAATTAGACACATATATGAGGTTCTATAGAATACTGCCACGTAGTTCTTAGTTAGATAGTATTTATAGAGGCAAGAGTGAAGCCCTCTTTATTCTTGTGAACTCCTTTCTTGATCCTAGTCTAGTTTCAAGAGTCCTCATGTTTCCAATCTTTGGCAATAGCCATTCCAGTTTTCTTTTGAATATACATACTTTCTTATTTTATTTTGTGACTTTACTTTGACACAATTTTTATTAGATTATACATCTTTTTCTAGTTCATGTCCTTGATAGATTGACAAGAGTACACTTATAATATCATAGCTTTGTCTTGTCTTGATTTTAAGAGTGGATTACCCTTTTTTTCTTGATAAGACACAAGCATTTTAGAAGTTGCGGATTACCCTCTTCTAAACTGATATTATTCCTAGTATTTTCTTTGTTCTCCCTGTTACTTATCTCGAGTAGTGTTATATATTTTTTGAAGTGTTATCATGGCCGAGCTTGCCGAAATGAAGAGTGCAATGGCACAAATGCAAGAGCAAATGAGGGAATTGATGCTTGCAATGCATCAACTCACTGTACCTCCACAAGGAGCAACAAGGTTACCAAATAATGAAGATATAGATATGGTTGGAGCTGCTTCAACATCTACACCAAGCCATATAATTCCTCCTATATTGGAACATCGTCCAAGCATCAGAGAACCAAAAATTGGTCTACCTGAGAAGTTTGATGGCACAAGATCCAAGTTTCGAGGATTCATCAACCAAGCCCAACTGGTGATTGAATTGCAACCGCAAAGTTTTCCAACTCCAGGATCACAAGTCAGATTTATTGGTACACTATTTTCAGGTTCTGCCTTATCTTGATTTTCATCTTTTCTGGAACGGCGTGATTCAATATTGGATAATTTAGAAGCTTTCTTAGCAGAATTTTGATCTATGTATAGAGAACACGATGCAACTCGTGTTGCAACCAACAAGCTTCGTATCCTACGACAAAGCAATCAATCAGTGACATTATATGCTTCACAATTTCAACAACTAGCAATCGATATCAAGTGGGATGATGCTGCACTCATCAGTAAGTTTCTCTACGGATTACAATATGAAGTGAAGAAATTGATGTTAAACTTACCCGATTCTCAAACATTGAGTCAAGCAATAGACTTTGCGATGAAGTGTGATAATCGGCTTTTCGAATTAAGATCTGAAAGTTATACAAGAGAACCTCAGCGACATTATAATTCAGTGGCAGCACCAATGACTTTTCAATATGTACCTTCAGAAGTCGAGGACATGCAAATTGATGCTATACGTTTCAAGCCGCTTACTGAATAAGAAAAGACTCGATGTCGTCAAGAAGGATTATGCTTGTATTGTGGAGAACCTAAACACACTGCTCAAAATTTTCCAAAGAAACGACACAACCACAAGATGAGGAGTACGACTGTCAAAGAAGACAATATGTCAAAAAACAAGTTTGTTTAGCCACAATAAGGACCATGCGGCTGAGATCTTGTACAATTTCTAATGAAGGTCTTATCCTCTCCTCACAACCATCTCTTTGTTTTATAATAGATGTGTATTTAGGACCTAATAATTATAAGACCTCTGCTTTAATAGATTCGGGAGCCTCGGCTTGTTTTTTAGATGAAGAATTTGTTAAAAGCCATAGAATACAAATAGTACAAAAATCTAAATCCGTACACGTAGAAGTCATAGATGGTCGTCCTTTATCTTCTAGAGATGTTACTCATGAAACACTTCCTCTAGATGTAGTAGTAAATGGATATAATGGTTGCGTAATTTTTAATATAATTAGATCTCTCTCTAATCCAGTTATTCTTGGTCTATCATGGTTAGAAAAATACAACCCTCAAATAGATTGGATTTCTCATACTCTTAACTTTTCTAAAAGTGTAGCTAACAATATAATTAATCAAGTAAGAAATCACAAGTCTAGTAGAATTAGACCTGCGTTTGTAGGTGCAAGAGCTTTTTTGTATGCTACAGAAGAAGGATCACCTTTTGTCATTTATGCTACACCTATTTCCAACGATAGAAAGACTTCAAGTAGCATTCCAAGTCAATATCAAGATTATCAAGACGTTTTTGAGAAAAAGAATGCAGATATTCTTCCAGAGCATCGTCCATATGATTGTTCAATCGACCTTAAAGAAGGAACTCAGCCACCATTTGGACCAATCTACAGTTTATCACAAGATGAATTGGCTGAACTCAAGGCGTATATTGACGAGAATTTGGCCAAGAATTTCATACGCTATTCTAAATCTCTAGTAGGAGCTCCAATTCTATTTGTGAAGAAAAAAGATGGATCATTGCGGATGTGTGTTGACTATCGAGGACTCAACAAGATCACAATCAAGAACAGATATCCATTACTTCTAATATCAGGACTCCTTGACCAGTTGAATCAAGCTAGGATCTATATAAAAATAGATCTAAGAGGAGCATACAATCTAGTATGCATCAAAGAAGGAGATGAATGGAAAATTACATTTTGAACCAGGTACGGATATTTTAAATATAATGTCATGCCTTTTGGACTTACGAATGCACCAGCTGCTTTTCAACATCTCATGAATGATATTTTTTGTGAGTTCTTAGACAATTTTGTCGTCTACTACCTAGATGACATTTTGATCTATTCTAAGAATATAGAAGAACATAAAATACATGTTCGTCAAGTATTACAAAAACTTAGAGATGCGGGATTATACGCCAAGATGGAAAAGTGTGTATTTCACACTACTCAAGTTGATTTTTTAGGATACATCATTTCAAATGATGGCCTCATGATGGATCCTAAGAAAGTCAAAACAATCATGAATTGGAAGATTCCAAAGACGGTATTAGATGTCTAATGCTTTTTGAGATTCGCCAATTATTATCAGATCTTCATCAAAGACTTCTCTCGTGTTGCGGCTCCACTTACACGTTTGACTTGTAAAGACAAACTCTAATAGAATCAAGAAGCGGAAGCAGCATTTGAATCTTTGAACACATTGTTTGTTTCTGCACCAATCCTATATCGTGTAGATTTTTCCAAGGCATTTTTTATGGAAACAGACGCATCAGACTTTGCCTTAGTTGTGATTTTGTCACAAATGGGAACAGATGACAAACTTCATGCAGTAGCTTTTCATTCAAGAAAATTCGCAGCAGCCGAGATCAATTATGAGATCCACGACAAAGAACTTCTTCCAATCGTGGATTCTTTTCAAGAATAGCGTCATTAACTAGAAGGCGCTTTGAGTCCAGTCACGAAGTATACGGATCACAAGAACCTTGAGTATTTCATGTCGACACGCGTGTTGAATTGTCGTCAAGCTTGTTGGAATATGTCTTTGTCAAGATTCAAGTTCATTATCACTTGTCGGCCAGGAAAACAATAAGGTTTGTCCGATGTCCTTTCTAGATGTTCTTATTTTGTACTAAAAGAAGGAGATGCAGCTTTTGAGTAACAAAGAACAATTCTCTTGAAACCAGAGCAGTTTTATCTTCGAGCAATAAAATCAACATTGATTGTTGATTCAACTTTTCTCAAGCAAATTCACTCAAGTATGTCCTCAGACCCTCTTGTTCATGATATCAAGAATAATTCTTTCAAATCTCATGATGCTTCTAAATTCGAGTTCAAGAACAATCTACTATATTTCGAAAGATGTCTATATGTTCCAGAAGGAGAAGCACGTTTATGTGTTCTTCAAGCACGTCATGATTTTCCAATAATAGGATATTTTAGATACAACAAGACTTTGGAACTTATATTAAGAGATTTTTGGTGGCCTCAAATGTGGAAGGCAGTCAAAGACTTTGTACAATCATGTGATATCTGCTCAAGATCAAAGCCTCCTCGTCATTGACTTTTTGGGCTTCTTCAGCCATTACCTATTTTAGAACAACCATGGTCTTCTGTTTCTATGGATTTCATCACAGATCTTCCAAGCTCAAGATCTTATGATTCTATATTTGTGATAGTAGATTGGTTCACCAAGATGGTATATTTTGTGCTATGCATAAAATCTATCACAAGTGAAGAAACAGCTAAGCTTTTTATTGATAATATCTATTGCTATCATGGATTATCTAAGGATATTATATCGGATAAGGGAACTCAATTTGTGTCAAGATTTTGGAGAATCCTTTTTAAGATCTTAAAAGTAGACATAAAGTTATCTTCAGCTTTTCATCCTCAAACTGATGGACAAACAAAGCACGTGAACCAAGTCTTAGAGCAATACTTAAGGTGTACCATCAACTACCAATAAGATGATTGGACAGCTCTTTTGCCATTGGCAGAATTTGCTTGTAATAATATGATACATTTTTCTATGCAACAAACACCTTTTTTTGCTAATTATGGTTATCATCCAGAACTTGATGCTTTTGACTTTTCAAAAGTTGATAATTTAACAGCAGAATATATGGCAAATCATTTGTCAAAGCTACATGTAATAATGAAGGTGCAATTAAAAGAAGCTTAAGAACGACAAAAAACAAATGCAGATGCATATCGCAAGGAACAATCACAATTCAACGTAGGGGACAAGGTATGATTATTTCATTGCAATATCAAGACTACTTGTCCTTATGATAACTTGGACTATCTTAGGCTTGAACCTTTTCCTATTTTTGAACAAATCAATCTAGTTGCATATTGATTATACCTATTGGAGTCCATGAAGATCCATCATGTATTCCACGTGTCACTACTCGAGCCATATAAGACAATGGATATATAAGGAAGAAGGCAAATGCAACCGCCTCCTGTAGAAGTGGACAACAATGAAGAATTCGAGGTTGAAGAGATTTTAGATTCAAGGCGACGTCGAAATTGACTGGAATATCTTATACATTGGCGTGGATACGATATTAGTGAACACACATGGAAGCCATCAAAGAATCTAACAAATGCATCAATAAAAGTCAATACATTTCATCGATGACATCTATCAAAACCAAGATAAATACTCAAGAAAATCTTCGTTATAAAGCAAGGCAGGTTCTATAGAGGTTTCATCCTACCTTGTATCATTGTTTGTCATTAGATTTTGTTTGTGCTAAAGAGATGGAGGATCAACAACTAGCAAATTGAGCTCAAGAGCCATCATTTGCTGATTTACCGGACGAGATATTACGACTATCACAACCTTCAAGATGACGAAATAGAGATGAAGACCCTCAAGAACGACATGTCCTTCCTCGGATTGATGGCAAAATACAACGTGTTTGGTATCACGACCTTGGAAGAGACTCTCGATGTTTGGTGATACTTTTAGAGGTAGGAACTATTCCTGATGGTGTTCCTAATATTTTCTTTGAAAGATGTTATGAAGGCCTCAACAATGATCAAATAACAGGGTGGTCCTCTCGCCCTGGTATGGGACATTATCGATTGCTGAAAGGACTTATCAACTACCTTCGAAGGGAACAAAGATCTGAGTATGTGACAAGCACAATTTGACGTATTTTAAACTTTCTCGACATGTAATCACTGCTCCTTATGGAACTCGTCTCTAGAAGGAGGGGTGATGTGACGGACATAAGATTTATTCCAGTAAATTATCTAAATAATAATAGACCAATAGAAGTAGATAAAATAAGTTAATTGATAATATCTAATAGAGAAGCTTTCTAGAAGCTTCATAGACACGAAATCACCTTTGTACATGTCTATAGGTGATTGGTAGGTTAGAAACTTAGTCAACAAGGTAGCCACATGGCGCACATGTTGGTAGCTTGTAGAACAAGCTAGCCATGTGTCACACATTTTGGTAGCTTGTGGAACAAGTCAAGTACCTGGCGCACATGTGAGAAACTTGTCATGCAAGTTTGACACGTGTCTTGCAAATTAGACACATATATGAGGATCTATAGAATACCGCCACGTAGCTCTTAGTTAAATAGTATTTATAGAGGCAAGAGTGAAGCCCTCTTCACTCTTGTCAACTCCTTTCTTGATCCTAGTCTAGTTTCAAGAGTCCTCATGTTTCCAGTCTTTAGCAATAGCCATTCCAATTTTCTTTTGAATATACATACTTTCTTATTTTATTTTGTGACTTTACTTTAATACAGTTTTCATTAGATTATACATCTTTTTTTAGTTCATGTCCTTGACAATTATCAAATCAACTTATTTTACCTACTTCTATTGGTCTATATAACTTAGATAATTTACTAGAATAAATCTTATGTCTGTGACATTATCTCCCCTTCTAGGGACGAGTTCTATGAGGAGCGGTGATTATATGTTGAGGAAGTCGAAGATACGTCAAATTGTGCTTGTCACATATTCTGATCTCTATTCCCTTCAAAGGTAGTTGATAAGTCTTTTCAGCCATCGATAATGTCCCATACTAGAGCGAGAGGACCACCCTGTTATTTGATCATTGTTGAGGCCTTCATAACTTCCTTCAAAGAAAATATTAGAAACACCATCAGGAATAGTTCCTACCTCTAAAAGTATCACCAAACATCGAGAGTCTCTTCCAAGGTCGTGATACCAAACACGTTGTATTTTGCCATCAATCCAAAGAAGGACATGTTGTTCTTGAGGGTCTTCATTTCTATTCCGTCATCTTGAAGGTTGTGATAGTCGTAATGTCTCGTCCGATAAATCAACAAATGATGGCTCTAGAATTAAATTTGCTAGTTGTTGATCCTCCATCTCTTTAGCACAAATAAATCTAATGACAAATAATGATACAAGGTAGGATGAAACCTTTATAGAACCTGCTTTGCTTTATAACGAAGATTTTCTTGAGTATTTATCTTGGTTTTGATGGATGATGTCGATGAAATGCATTGACTTTTATTGATGCATTTGTTAGATTCTTTGATGGCTTCTATGTGCGTTCACTAATATCGTATCCGCGCCAATGTATAAGATATTCTAGTCAATTTCGACGTCGCCTTGAATCTAAAATCTCTTCAACCTCGAATTCTTCATTGTTGTCCACTTCTACAGGAGGCGGGTGCATTTGCCTTCTTCCTTATATATCCATTGTCTTATATGGCTCGAGTAGTGACACGTAGAATATAGGATGGATCTTCATGGACTCCGGTAGGTGTAATCGATATGCAACTGGATTGATTTGTTCAGAAATAGGAAAAGGTCCAAGCCTACGATAGTCCAACTTATCACAAGGACGAGAAGTCTTGATATTACGACGAAGTAACCATACCTTGTCTCCCATGTTGAATTGTGGTTGTTCCTTGCGATATGCATCTGCATTTGTTTTTTTGTCATTCTTGAGCTTCTTTTAATTGCACCTTCATTATTGCATGTAGCTCTGACAAACAATTTGCCAAATCTTCTGCTGCTGAATTATCAACTTTTGAAAAGTCAAAAGCATCAAGTCAAGGGTGATAACCATAATTGGCAAAAAAAGGTGTTTGTTGCATAGAAGAATGTATCGTATTATTATAAGCAAATTTTGCCAATGGCAGAAGAGCTATCCAATCATCTTGTTGGTAGTTGATGGTACACCTTAAATATTGCTCCAAGACTTGGTTCACGCGCTCTGTTTATCCATCAGTTTGAGGATGAAAAGTTGAAGATAACTTTATGTCCACTTTTAAGATCTTGAAAAGGATTCTCCAAAATCTTGATACAAATTGAGTTCCCCTATCTGATATAATATCCTTAGATAATCCATGATAGCAATAGATATTATCAATGAAAAGCTTAGCTATTTCTTCACTTATGATAGATTTTGTACATGGCACAAAATGTGCCATCTTGGTGAACCGATCTACTATCACAAATATAGAGTCATAAGATTTTGAGCTTGGAAGATCTATGATGAAATCCATAGAAACAGAAGACTATGGTTGTTGTGGAATTGGTAATGGCTGAAGAAGTCCAAAAGATTGATGACGAGGAGTCTTGAATCTTGAGCAGATATCACATGATTGTATAAAGTCTTTGACTGCCTTCCACATTTGAGGCCACCAAAAATCTCTTGATATAAGTTTCAAAGTCTTGTTGTATCCAAAATATCCTGCCGTTGGAAAATCATGACGTGCTTGAAGAACACGTAAACGTGCTTCTCCTTCTGGAACATATAGACGTCCTTCGAAATATAGTAGATTGTTCTTGAACTCAAATTTAGAAGAATCATGAGACTTGGAAGAATTATTCTTGATATCATGAATAAGAGGATCTGAGGACATACTTGATTGAATTTGCTTGAAAAAAATTGAATCAATAGTCAATGTTGATTTTATTGCTCGAAGATAAAAACTACTCTGGTTTTAAGAGAACCGTTCTTTGTTGCTCAAAAGCTGCATCTCCTTCTTTTGGTGCAAAATAAGAACGTCTAGAAAGGGCATCAAAAAAATTTTGTTGTTTTCCTAGCCAATAAGTGATAATAAATTCGAATCTTGACAAAGACATACTCCAACGAGCTTGACATCGATTCAACATGTATGCCAACATAAAATACTCGAGGTTCTTGTGATCCGTATACATGGTGACTGGACTCAAAGCGCCTTCTAGATAATGACGCCATTCTTGAAAAGAATCCACGATTGTAAGAAGTTCTTTGTCGTGGATCTCATAATTGATCTCGGTTGTTGAGAATTTTCTTGAATGAAAAGCTACTAGATGAAGTTTGTCATTTGTTCCCATTTGTGACAAAATCGCACCCAAGGCAAAGTCTGATGCATCTGTTTCCATAAAAAATGCCTTGAAAAAGTCAACTCAATACAAGATTGGTGCAAAAAAAAACGATGTCTTCAAAGCTTTAAATGTTGCATGCCAATTCCATTAAGGGTTTATTAACACAAATTGACGTGTAAGTGGAGCTGCAACTTGAGAGAAGTCTTTAATGAAGATCCGATAATAATTAACAAATCTCAAAAAGCATTAAACATCCGTTATTGTCTTTGAAATCTTCTAATTCATGATTGTCTGGACTTTCTTAGAATCCATCATGAGACCATCATTTGAAATGATGTATCATAAGAAATCAACTTGAGTAATGTGAAATACACACTTTTCCATCTTAGTGTACAATCCCGCATCTCTAAATTTTTGTAATACCTGACAAACATGTACTTCATGTTCTTCTACGTTCTTAGAATAGATCAAAATATCATCTAAGTAGTAGATGACAAAATTGTCTAAGAATTCACAAAAAATATCATTCATGAGATGTTGAAAAGCAGTTGGTACATTTGTAAGTCCAAAAGATATGATATCATATTCAAAATGTCCATACCTAGTTCGAAACGCAATTTTCTATTCATCTCCTTCTTTGATGCATACTAGATTGTATGCCCCTCTAGATCTATTTTCGTATAGATCTTAGCTTGATTTAACTGATCAAAGAGTCCTAATATCAAATGTAATGGATATCTATTCTTGACAGATCTTTACGAGTCATCGACAGTCAACAATAATATCCAGAAACATCTAACTTTTTTCTCACAACAGGGAATGGAGCTCCCCTGCTAGGAAATTTAGAATACAGAAATTTTGGGCCAATTTCAATATACGCCTCAATCAAATTAATTCATCTTGTGATAAACTGTAGATTGGTCTAAATGGTGGCTGAGTTCCTTCCTTGAGGTCGATTGAATAATCATATGGACGATGCTCCAGAAGAATATTTATATTTTTTTTCTCAAAAACATCTTGATAATCCAGATATTAGCTTGGAATGCCACTTAAAATCTTTCCACCATCAGAAATGGGTGTGGCATAAATAGAAAAAGTTGATCTTTTTTTTGTTGCATATATAAAAGCTTTTGCACCTATAAGTACGGGTTTTAATATACTAGACTTATAGCTTTTCACTTGGTCGGCAGGATATTTAATAATGTTCTGAGAAAAGTCAAGTCTATAAGAATTCCAATCTATTTGAGGGTTATATTTTTCTAGCCATGATAAACCTAAAATAATTGGATTAGATGGAGATTTAATTATATTAAAGGTTACATAGCTATTATGACCATCTATTGTTACTTTTATAGGACGGATTTCATGAGTGACATCTCCTGAGGACAATGGGCGACCATCTATGACTTCTACATGTACGGATTTAGATTTTTGTACTAAAGATATTTTACGATTCTTAACAAATTGTTCATCTAGAAAACATGCTGAGGCTCCTGAATCTAATAAGGTAAAGGCTCTGTAATTTTTTGGTCCTAAATATACATCTATCATAAAACAAGGAGAGGGTTCTGAGGAGAGAATAGGACCTTTATTGGGAATTGTATAGGATTCCAGCTGCACGTTATCGTACTGTAATTACTTACAGTATGTAAAATCCACTCAAAATGCCTAATATGTTTATAGATTTAGATATGTGTTAGAATGGTTAGTAAAATAAATTAAAGGGATTGATAGAAGAAACTTTATTTTATTTTTACTTGTTTTGATTATGGTATTTAAAAATTATAAGATCTAAATGATTAGTATGAAGCCTTGAGAGAAGGTGGGAGCCTAAGGATGAAAATATAAGCTAGTAGGAGGCTAATTGGGAGGGATGAAATCAAGCCATGGTCGGATGAAGGCAAGGAAGAGGGAACTTCATCCCTATTGGTCGAATACCATGCCCAATGGGCTTTGAGGAGGCTGCCCGCTACCTTAACAAGGGTTTTCGGCAACTTCAAAAAGGGGATTCGCAATTTCAGAGGTAGGGTTGTAAAGTTTAGGATTTTGGGTATAGTTTGAGAGGAAATTTTAGGCGATTTGGAGTTAGAGTGAAGAAGTTATACTTGTTCAAAGTTAAAGAGTGGATTTCATACATACTGTCACTCTTTTGGGATTTCGCGGAGTTGTACGGAGGCTTTTGGAGATCGGACGGTGCGGTTGGAAAGGTGATTTTTAAGATCTACGTCTGTTATGAAGGAATTCTTAAGTTTTGAGTTTAAACGAAGGAGATATGAAGAGTTGAAGACAGCGCATCCAATTCCAAGGCAGTAAGTAGACCGTTTTGTTGATGATGATGGGGTTTGCCATATCTTAAGTTTTTTGGACGAATTTTTGTCTAAAAATTTCCAAGAAGGTGTATTATTGTGCTAAGAAGCTATACATCAAAGTTTCATAGCATTTGGACTTTTAGATTGTGAGATATGAAGAATTTAGTACACGGGTGTTTGTAAACAAGGGTTTAAAGCTACTGCTAGGGTTTTGGCGACATCTAAGATCGATAATGAATCGACGGTTGAAATTTGTGGTGGTAGTTGTGAAGAATATATCAGTACTTCATGTAAATTTGGAGTAGTTTTGGACGGTTGGATTGAAAGTTATGGGTTATTGAAGTTCGGAAAAAAATCCCTTCCTACGGAAGAATGAGGGTTTAGAGTATTTTGTTATGTTTTGAGTGGTTTGAGGAAATTAGGCTTGTGTATTGGGTGTAATAGCCCTATGGAGATCTCTTTTATATAAAATTGGGGGTTTTTTATTATACTTGAATCTTGCTTGAGTAATTAGTAAGTGTTTGCGAAATTCGCTTTCGAGGCGCATTTCCATTCCACAACGTCCCCATTAAAGTTTAATATCTGCCCAACATATGTCTTCTTTGACAGCCGTACTCCTCATTTTATAGTTGTGTCATTTCTGTGGACAATGTTAACCAATATACTTAGATTCTCCTCAATATAAATATAATCTTCTTTGACGATGCCGAATCTTTTTTTGTCTAGCAAGAGATTTAAAACGTACCATATCAAATTGCATGTCTTTTACTTTTAAATGTATGTTTTTTGAGGACATTGATATAGCCAATGAATAATATCATTGAGGCTCCCTTGTACAACTCATGGATCAAAACTCAAAAAGTCAATTGTCACATTTCATAGCAAAATCAATTGCTTGACTCAATGTTTGAGTATTGGATAAATTGAGAATTAATTTTTTTACCTCATATTATAATCTATAGAAAAATTGGCTGATGAGTGCAGTATCATCCCATTTGATATCAATTACTAGTTATCAAAATTGTGAAGCATATAATGACACTGATCGATTGTCTTATCGTAGGATGCAAATCTTGTTGGTTGCAATACGAATTTCATCATATTTTCCATACATAGATCAGAATTCTACTAAAAATGCCTATAAATTATCCAATATTGGATCACGTTATTGTATTGTAATTGCTTACAGTATATAAAATCCACTCAAAATATATAATATGTTTATAGATTTAGATATGTGTTAGAATGGTTAATAAAGTAAATTACAGGAGGTTGGTGTAAGAAAATTTATTTTAGATTTTTACTTAGTTTGGTTATGGCTATTAAATTATATAAAACCTACATATTTAGTATAAAGCCTTGAGAGGTGATTGGGGTCCAAAGAATAAGAATTAAATTATAAAGAGGCCTATTTGGAAGGATGAAGACAAAATGAGGATGAATGAAGACAAGGGATGAAGTTCTTCATTCCTATTGGTCAATGGTCATACCCAATAGGCTTTGAAGAGGCTGCTTGCAACAAGAACAAGGATTTCGGCATTTTCAAGGAGGCAATTAGAAAATCAAAGACTAGTGTTAAAAAGCTTATTTTTTTGGCTACAATTATGTTGTAAAAACCTAGGAATTTGGAGTTTTAATAAGGGAGGAGTAGGCGCTTGAAATTAGGGAGTACAAATTATACCTATTCTCACTCTTTTGAAGATTGGACGAATTGTATGAGAGCTTTTGGAGATCGAGAGGTGCAATCAAAGAGGTGATTTCAAGATCTACACTTGATATGGAAGAATTACTACAATTGGAGTTTTGAAGAAGGAGATATTAGGAGTCAAAGACAGCAGATTGAATTCCAAGGTAGTAAGTAGGCTGTTTTGTTGATAGTAATGGGATTTGCTATATCTTGAGTTTTTGAACGAATTTTTATCTCAAACTTTTTAAAAAGCTGTATTATTATATTAGAAAGCTATATATCAAAGTTTTACAGCATTTGGACTTTTAGATTGTGAGATATGAAGAATTTAGTACATAGGTGTTTGTAAACAAGAGTTTGAAGCTACTGCTAGGATTTTGGCAATATTTAAAGATCGGTAATGAATTGATGGTTGAAATTTGTGGTGATAGTTGGAAAAAATACATCAATACTTCATTTAAAATTGAAGTAGATTTGGACTGTTGCATTAAAAATTATGGATTGTTGAAATTTGGAAAAAATTCCCTTCTTATGGAGGAATGAGGGTTTAAAATATTTTGTTATATTTTGAGTGGTTTGATGAAATAAGACTTGTGTATTAGGTATAATAGCCCTATAAAAGAGACTTTATATAAATTTGGAGATTTTTATTATACTTGAATCTTGATTGAGTAATTAGTGGCAGCCAGAAGCCCAGTGCTTTCTTGAGGCAAATTCTCTCTACCACGACAACGTCGTTCAAGAAAAGATGATAACCACGATAAAACAAAATCCAAAAGTAACGTTCCAATAAACCTAACTTGAGATCCTTGTATAGGATAACTTTGAGATTGAAGTTCAATTACCAATTGTACTTGATTGATGACTCCTTGAAATTTAGATCTTGTGCCATCAAACTTCTCAAGCAAACTAATTTTTGGTTCTCTAATGTTTAAACAGCGTTCCATCATAGGTGAGGTAGTATGATTTGGTGTAGATATTGATGCAGCTCTAACCATCTCTATATCTTTACTTCCTATTAATCTTGTTGCTCCTTGTGGTGGTAAACTGAATTGATGCATTACAAGCATTAGCTCTTTCATTTGTTCTTGCAATCGTGCCATTGCACTCTTCATTTCTACAAGCTCTGCCATGATAATATAATAAGAAGGAAGGTGTCTATTCTCACTTCAAGAAATGCAGAATAACACATTCAAAAGAAAAACTTCTAGAAATAATATCAGTTTAGAAGTATATACTCTACAACTTCTAATATGCTTATATCTTATCAAGAAAAAGGGATAATCCACTCTTAATCAAGAAAGCACAAAGCTCTGATACTGTATGTGTAGTCTTGTCAATCTGTCAAGGACATAAACTAAAAAAGATGTATAATCTAATTAAAACTATATCAAAGAAAAGTCGCAAAATAGGAATAAGAAAATATATGTATTCAAAGGAAAATTGGGATAGCTATTGCCAAAGACTAGAAACATGAAGACTCTTGAAACTAGACTAGGATCAGGAAAGGAGTTGATAAGAGTGAAGAAGGCTTCACTCTTGTCTCTATAAATACTATCTAATTAAGAGTTACATGGCGGTATTCTATAGGACCTCCTTCACGTGTTTAATTTGTAAGACATGTGTCAAACTTGCATGATAAGTTTTCCACATGTGCATCACATATTTGGCTTGTTCTACAAGCTACCAACATGTGTGACTGTCAAGGACAATAACTAGAAGAAGTCAAATAAATAAGTGAGACTTCTCTCAAAAAAATAAATATAAAGAAGTATATATATTAAAAAGAAACTGGAATGGCTAATGCCAAAAAGACAAGAAAACTTGAGACTCTTGAACTAGACTGGAAACAAGAAAGGAGTTGACAAGAATGAAGAAGGCTTCACTCTTGTCTCTATTTATACTATCTACCTAAGAGCTAAGTGGCGACGTTCTATAGGACCTCCAACACGTATCCAATTTACAAGACACGTGTCCAAGTTGCAAGACACGTGTCGAACTTCAGGGCAAGTTTCCTATATATTCGCCATGTATTTAGCTTGGTCTTCAAGCTACCAACATGTGCGACATGTGGCTAACTTATTGACCAAGTTTCTAATCCAAAAGTCTACTATGGACACTTATAAAGTCAAAGCAGCGTCTATGAAGTTTCTAGGAAGTTTCTCTAAAGATATTATTGAATTAATCTGATTTTATCTAGTTCTATTTGATCATATAGGTAACTATGTATATGTCCGTGACATTACCCCCCCTTTAAAGGACGAGTTCCAGGAGGAGCGGTGATTACATGCGTAGAAAGTCTAAGATGTGGCGAATAGTATTTGCCACATACTCTGATCTTTGTTCTCTTCATAGGCTGCCGCCGATGGATCCTTCCCAGCCATCTTGAGCATCTCTTTCCGTTTCTCTATCCGCTCCTCTTTCTAGAGACAAGCTTCTAGAACATTCTAGAAGCAAGTCTTTGTAACCCTCTAGAATATTCTCTAAAGATTCTTTAGAATATTCTATGAAGATTTCTAGAAGATTCTCTAAAGATTCCCTTAGAATATTCTTAGAATATTTCTAGAATATTCTACTAGATTCTAGGAAGTTGCTTGAGAAGCTTCCTGATTAAGTAGAAGTCGCTTGAGAAGCTTCCTAGTTTAGCGGAAGTAGCTCGAGAAGTTTCCTATCTGGTAGTATATATAGGAGTCGAGGCTGAATGGTTCTTCAGTCTCGACAACACATCTCTTGGAGCTCTAGCTCACTTCTCTGGTGTTGGCCTTATACTCATCTGCATTAATTTAGCTCTTTCCAGTTCTTCGTGAACTTCTTGTTTAGATTTCTAGTTTGTATTTTGTGTCCGTAACAGTTTGTCGAGACTACACACATCTTTGATATTAGAGCTAGTTCCTTCTTGTGAGAGTGTGGATTATCCCTCTTCTTGAAGGTCTACTGGCGTTTTAGAGGTTGCGGATTATCCTCCTCTAAACTGATATTCATTGTATTCAATATTGGAGTCTTATTCTTCTTGAAAAGCGTGGATTACCCCTCTTCTTGAAGAACTTAAGGCGTTTTAGAGGTTGCGGAGTACCCTCCTCTAAACCAATATTATCTTCTATAGATTCATCTTTTCCTTCTCTTAGAATGGTCGGAGGTCAAGACATCACTATGGCTGAAAGTTCGGAGTCCAAATTGAACGCCATCATGAATGCTCTTGCTACGTTGTCTCAAAGAACTGCAGAGATAGAAGGAGTTATGGCAAGGCTTCACAACGTTGGAACGCCCGAGGCAGCACAATCTAAGGTTCACCAATCTCAAGCTTCGGCATCTAATGAAGCAACCATGTCGTTAGTTCGGCAAGAACCGTTGGTTCAACAGCAAAAGGAACCCCGAGTCAGCCTTCCAGACAAATTTGATGGTACGCATTCCAAGTTTCAAGGTTTCGTCAACCAAATCAGGTTGATTACAGTTTTGCAACGTGAACGCTATCCGACGGAGGAGTCGCGTGTTGGATTAGTCGGAACTCTGCTCACAGGACAAGCGTTATCGTGGTTCGCTCCTTTATTCGAGAAACGATCACCAATTATGAGCAACTTTGAAACTTTCTTGGAGGCATTTGCCGAGGCACTTGGTGAACATGATAAGGCTCGATGGGCTACAACGAAGATTTGGTCGCTACGACAAGGGATGCGCTCAGTATCAATTTATGCATCAGATTTCAGGCAATTAGCATGCGACATCAACTGGGACGAAGAAGCGGTGATGAGTCAGTTTTATTGGGGTCTAAGAGACGACGTGAAGGATTTGCTATTATCGCTTCCAGATCCACGGACGCTCAACGAAGCCATCAGCCAAGCAGTGAAGTGCGATAACCGCCTATTTCAACATCGCCAAGACCAACGTGCAAGACAATATACGACTCGCCATGGCCCTAGTATGTCAGCAAGTGGCCTCAATTCACACTCGGAAGCGGAAGACATGCAAATTGACGCGGTACGTATAAAGCCTCTTACTCCAGAAGAAAGAAGGCGGCGTATGGAGGAAGGACTATGCTTGTATTGCGGAGAGCAAGGCCACACAGTTAGAAGCTGCCCCAAGAAGCAGAATCGACGCATTGTAAAGACCAGAGGTGCGATTATACAGGAAAACGAAGATGCCCAGCCACAATAGGAACCGTGCGGCTGGACAATTCAATACCACAACAAAAATCAAGTTCCACTCTTTCTTCCCAGCCTGCTAGTTGTTTTACAATCCCTTTGTCTTTTGGTCCTCAGAAAATCAAAACCCTAGCGTTATTAGATTCAGGAGCATCTGCTTGTTTCTTAGACGAAGAATTTGCTAAGCGCTATAAGATCCCTCTAGTATTGAAATCCAAACCCGTACACGTAGAAGTAATAGATGGAAGACCCTTATTGTCTGGTAGTGTCATCCATGAATCAGAACCTATAGAAGTTGCATTTGAAAACTATAGTAGTTTTGTTATTTTTAATATTATTAGAACCCCGTCAAACCCTGTCATTCTTGGTCTTTCTTGGTTAGAGAAGCATAATCCATCTATCGATTGGAGGTTGCGAAGAATGACGTTTTCCATAGATTATTCTAAAAGTAAGCCTATTAAAAGGTCTAGAACAAAAAAACCATTATTCCTTGGAGCAAGAGCGTTTGTAAGATCATCCAAGGAAGGTACACCATTTATCATTTATGCAACACCGATTAGCGACGAGAAGACTTTGACAACAAGTATACCAGAGCAGTATAAGGACTTTGAGGACGTATTTCAAAAAAAGAATGTTGAAATGCTACCGGAGCATTGACCATACGATTGTGCCATAGACTTACAAGAAGGAACACAACCACCTTTTGGCCCAATCTACAACCTATTGCAGACGGAGTTGGCAGAGCTACGAAAGTACATCGACGAGAATCTAGCCAAGAATTTCATTCGCCATTCAAAGTCGCCAGCCGGGGCACCGATCTTATTTGTGAAAAAGAAAGACGGCTCGTTGCGGATGTGCGTAGATTATCGAGGCCTCAACAAGGTGACGAAGAAGAATCGTTATCCGTTATCCTTGATCTCCGGTCTTTTGGAACAACTTGGACGTGCAAAGATCTTCACAAAGATTGATCTAAGGGGAGCTTACAATCTTGTGCGTATCAAGGAGGGAGACGAATGGAAGACAGCTTTCCGTACAAGGTATGGCCACTTTGAGTATAATGTCATGCCTTTTGGCCTCACCAATGCTCCGGCCGTTTTTCAACACATGATGATTGACATTTTTTGAGAGCACCTTGACGACTTCGTTGTCATCTATTTAGATGACATTCTGATATTTTCCAAGAACGAGAAAGAGCATGAAAAACATATTCGTCTGGTCCTTGAAAAGCTATGCCAGCGAGGACTCTACGCCAAACTAGAGAAATGCTTATTTCACCAGACTAAGATGGAGTTTTTAGGATTTATCGCGACTACAGAAGGTTTGAAGATGGATCCCAAAAAGGTAGAGGCAATTGTGTCTTGGGAAGTTCCAAAGACAATTCGAGATGTGCAATGCTTTCTTCGTTTTGCTAACTTCTATCGGATCTTCATCAAGAATTATTCCCAAGTCGCTGCCCCGCTCACTCGGTTGATATGCAAGGACAAGCTCAAATGGGGACCTCAAGCGGAGAAAGCATTCCAAGATCTTAAGTCGGCATTTACTACAGCTCCAATCTTGGTACACCCTGACTTTGCAAAGGCCTTCTACTTAGAGACCGATGCTTCAGATTTTGCTTTGGGAGCGGTGCTTTCACAGATGGACGTAGACGGGAAGCTCCATCCAGTTGCATTCTATTCGCGGAAGTTTTCTGCTGCCGAGATCAACTATGAGATCCACGATAAGGAACTCCTTGCAATAGTGGATTCCTTTCAAGAGTGGCGACACTTCCTTGAAGGAGCTGCACATCCAGTGACTGTATACACGGATCACAAGAATTTGGAGTACTTCATGACATCTCGAGTTCTGAATCGTCGTCAGGCTCGATGGAATATGTCGCTTTCCAGATTTGACTTTGTTATTACTTATCGGCCTGGGAAGCAACAAGGACTCTCCGATGCATTATCGAGGAGATCGTATCTTGCGCCGAAGGTTGGAGAAGCACCGTTCGATCAACAGTGTGCAACATTGCTGAAGCCAGAGTATTTTAGGATTTGCACCGCTTCCATGCAAATTGATATCGATTTCCTCAACCAGGTACGCGCCGCGACTCTTGAAGATTCTATAGCCGTGGATATCAAGCAGCGCATTGATAACGATAAGTTCAAGATTGAAGAAGATCTTTTATACTTTGAAGAGCGATTGTATATTCCAAAAGGACCAACACGACTCCGAGTTCTTCAATCTCGTCACGACTTTCCAGCTGCGAGACGTTTTGGGTTCAACAAGACTTTGGAGCTTATCTCCCGAGATTTTTGGTGGCCCCAAATGTGGAAGGATGTGAAAGAGTTTGTCATCTCTTGTGACATTTGTTCAAGATCTAAGAGCCCTCGACATCGCCCTTATGGTCTTCTATAGCCACTGCCTATTCCGCGTCGACCATGGTCTTTAATTTCTATGGACTTCATCACAGACTTGCCGTCATCAAATTCATTCGATAGCATCTTTGTTGTGGTGGATCGGCTTACAAAGATGGCACATTTTGTCCCTTGCAAGAAGACATCTTCAAGCAAAGACACTGCAAGGCTCTTCCTGGATAACGTATATCGTTATCATGGCCTACCAGATGATATCGTGTCGGATCAAGGAACTCAGTTCGTATCGAAGTTCTGGAGATCTCTCTTTGAGGCATTGAAAGTGGATATCAAACTTTCTTCAGCTTTCCATCCCCAAACTGACGACCAAACAGAATGGGTCAATCAAGTCTTGGAGCAGTATCTACGGTGCAACATCAACTATCAGCAGGACGATTGGACCGCATATCTATCGCTTGCTGAGTTTACTTATAACAACACACTTCATGCGTCGACTCAACAAACACCATTCTTTTCCAACTATGGATACCATCCAAAACTTGACTTATTGAGTCCATCAACAAATATCAATCCGGGAGCTGAAGGAATTGCAAAGCGGTTATTGGAACTTCAAGCCACGTTGAAACTTCAATTGCAAGCTGCACAAGAGTCCTATAAGGCGACCGCAGATAGATCTCGGAATGAGGCACCTGCTTTCAAGGTTGGAGATAAAGTATGGTTACTTCGACGAAATATTAAGATGACAAGGCCTTGTGATAAGTTGGACTACCGAAGATTGGGACCATTTGTCATCCAGAGGCAAATCAATGTAGTGGCATATCGTCTGGAGCTACCAGCTGCTATGAAGGTACACCCTGTCTTTCATGTTTCTTTGTTGGAATCTTATCGAAAGTCATCCTTTCCTAGAAGAACACATCATCCGCCACCTAGCATTGAAATTGAGAACCACGAGGAATACGAGGTCAAAAAGGTGCTGGATTTACGGCGAAGGTGGGGCAAGTTGGAGTATCTTGTTCATTGGTGCGGCTACGACATTAATAAACGAACGTTGTCATACTGCATTTACGTGCAGTGTATAAAAATATGAAAAATCTTGTATCTATTGTTAATATATGTGTGAGTACTAGAGGTTATTTTAGAAGATATTATAAGGAGAGGATTTATTATAGCCACTTAATTAGTGAATTAAGATGGCTATTTGTTTTGTTCCTACCTTATTTATATCCTAGAATAGACTCTTTTGTAATTAGAGGAAAAGTAAAGGTTGTTTTACCTTTCTTGTTGACTTTTGAGGTAGAATGGATCTTATGAAGGATAAGAAAGAAGAGCATGGGGTGAATAAGGCCCATCCAATAGGATTTGGTTGCCCATGTGGGCGTCTCATAGTCTAATATAGAAAGAAAGGGAGATATACTCCTCTTGTTAGATTGTGCAAGGGGGCAGTTTTTGAATAGTGAACTTTGGAGAGAGATAGCTCTGAGGAGATAGAAGTGTTTGTAGTGAAAATTGGTGGGTGTGTTCTTCAAGTTGTGAGGATTCTAGAACCTACTCACTTGCTTGTATTGGAGTTGTGAACAAAAGGTTATGCTTGTTTTAGTAGAGTGAGGTTTGCTGCCACCCGACGAAGAGGGGCAGAAACTTCGAGCTGCCACCGCAAGTTTGATTTCAACTCTTTCTTAGTGAAATTTATAGAAAGTGTGGAAAATTGTGCTAGCTTTCTATCAAGACATCTCTTGTAGCATTTGGAGTTGGAGAGCAAAAGTTGTGAGCTTGAGAGTGGGAAAGGGTTTGCTGCCACCCGACGAAGAGGGGCAGAAACTTTGTTCAACCACCCAAGTCGGACAGTCTCTTCAATCTTCTTGATAATTTAGGTGCTTGTAAAAGCTTGTATAAGCTTTCCACAAAAACAAAAATCAATACATTTGAAGCTTTGATGAAAGTTTTATGAGCCGTGAAGTGTCAAAGAGGGAAAATTGTTGCTAGGGTTTGAAGAGTAGAATCGATTGGCTACAAAATCTGGAGTTTGAGAGGCATGCATGCAAACTTTTAGGGCAAGCTATATGATGGAGTGAGCTTTCTAAAAAGCTATTGCATGTCCAATTTGGAGAAGGGAAGTGATCACAACAAAGGCTGAAGTGAAGAGGAGCTTTGCTGCCTTTGCATTTGCTTGGAAATTTTAGCGCCTACTTCTTTTAGCCATAACTTTTAAATGGTAAGTCATCTATTTGTGAAATTTTGATATGTTTTACAATGGATTATTGGCTTTCCATAGGCTATAAGCACGCTTGATTCGACCTTTGGATGAATTTTTAGTGATTTATTTAGTTGCAGCTTATTGTATAACTTGTATTCCTCATATGCGGTTGTATTTTGAGGTATACTTGAATACATACATACTTTGCCTATACCTTTTATACAAGTATATATACTTGTATTCTACAAGTATTCTACAAGTATTTTACAAGTATTATATATAATATTTGTACAAGTATTTGTACAAGTATTATACCAAGGATTTATATAAGTGTTTATACAAATATTTGTATAAGTATTATTTAAGTATTTATACTTTATATTTGTACAAGACTTGTACAAGTATAATACAAGTATAACTTGAAAGCTTGAAGAAATATTGTGCAAGTATAGAACATACTTGCACGGCTTCCTCTCATGTTCCCTGCTAGTTCTAGTAGCAGCTAGGAACCTGGCGTTTTTCCAAGGCGAATTCTCTCTACCGGACACCGTAATCAATCATTCTTAGATAACCGTCCATTGTTTCATTCCAAGTTGGTATTTGATAAAATCTCTGAGATGGAATCATTGTAGCTCTAGTAATTAAAAATTGGTCATAATGACACTCTTCCTATACCTTAGCTCAATCAAGTGAGTAAGCAATAGTGACCGCTGTCGTGTTGTGACACGATTATATGGTGAAATTATGACTAAAAATGATTTTTCAATTAATACTCTATTATCTTAGTTCAAAAAAAATTCAACATATTTTAATAAGATTTTTATGAGAGTCTCTTAGTTTATTGTCTTCACTTAATAGCTAGTAGATAAGAATTAGTTAGCAATTTTACCTTCTAGGTTGTAGTAATTCTTTTATTGTCTTAGAAAGGCCATAAAATAGTAAAAATATAATAAAAAGGATAAATCACTAGCATGATTGACATTAGGATTAAGTTGAAGGTAGGGTCGGGCTATAAAATCCCTGGGATAGGTTAGATGGATACCCAGGGGTTGGCCGTTTGTAGGACAGGGTCAAAATCAGACCTTTGGCTACTAAAACGGCTGCCTAAGGCAAATCAAGAGTCTTTTGGCAGATCGAAAGATGGAGTTAGAAAGAAGACTTAAGACGTTTTGCATAGGATTTGGTTGGAAGTGATTTGGATTAGAAATGACTTTGTAAGAGCTTTGCAAAGTCAGGGTTGTTTTGGGCGACTTTGGTTATTGTGAAATAAAAGAGGGTTTATGATTTGGGCAACTACAAAAGTTTTATAGATGATCTACATCTAAATTTTTGTGGGTTTTTGAATATTATTGTTGTTAATGTGTGCTATAAATTTGAGCTCAATCTAATGATTTAATTGTATGTAATTGAGGTTTAAGTAGGTCAAGGTCTCGGGAATTAAGCTTTGAAGGTCAGTTGGGGTTTTTGAGATCTTGAGCAATCTGCTAGTTGGATTGGAGTGAAATTTGTGTGTGTGGGTAGTAGACTTGTTTTCCTATGCATATACAAAATTTGAGAGCAATTGAACGGTGTGAAAGGGAGATTTAGGTACTGGAATATTAGCATTAAGATTAGAGAAGGAGGTCGGCCGTCACCCATCCAAATTTATGGGTTTTTCTTCTTTTTGTGAAGTTAGATCTTCTTCAAACTTAATGTGCTTGTTTTCAACTTAATTAGTAAGGTGTGTGAAAAATTTTGGTATTTGGTTATTTGGCCATTTATAATGGATTTCTACTACTCGGCTATA
>JAWRVF010000616.1:72283-218492 GCA_036785485.1 Physcomitrellopsis africana | reverse complement strand
GACTCGAAGCGCCTTCTAGATAATGACGTCATTTTTGAAAAGAATCCACAATTGCAAGAAGTTCTTTGTCGTGGATCTCATAATTGATCTCGGTTGCTGAGAATTTTTTTGAATGAAAAGCTACTGGATGAAGTTTGTCATTTGTTCCCATAAAAAATGCCTTGAAAAAATCTACACGATACAGGATTGGTGCAGAAACAAACGATGTCTTCAAAGCTTCAAATGTTGCTTTTGCTTCTTGATTCCATTAGAGTTTGTCTTTACAAATGAAACATGTAAATGGAGCCGCAATGCAAGAAAAGTCTTTGATGAAGATCTGATAATAATTGGCAAATTCCAAAAAGCATTGGACATCTCTTACCATCTTTAGAATCTTCTAATTCATGATTGTTTGGACTTTCTTAGGATCCATCATGAGACCATTATTTGAAATGGTGTATCTTAAGAAATCAACTTGAATAGTGTGAAATACACACTTTTCCATCTTGGCATACAATCCTGCATCTCTAAATTTTTGTAATACTTAACAAACATGTATTTTATATTCTTCTACATTCTTAGAATAGATCAAAATATCATCTAGGTAGCAGACGACAAAATTGTCTAAGAATAGATAAAAAATATCATTCATGAGATGTTAAAAAGCAGCTGGTGTATTCGTAAGTCCAAAAAGCATGACATTATATTCAAAATATCCATACCTGGTTCAAAATGTAATAATCTAAGAGGAGCATATAATCATATGGACAATGTTTCGAAAGAATATCTGCATTCTTTTTCTCAAAAACGTCTTGATAATCTTGATATTGACTTGGAATGCTACTTGAAGTCTTTCCATCATTGGAAATAGGTTTAGCATAAATAACAAAAGGTGATCCTTCTTCTGTAGCGTACAAGAAAGCTCTTGCACCTACAAACGCAGGTTTAATTCTATTAGGCTTATGATTTCTTACTTGATTAACTATATTGTTAGCTATACTTTTAGAAAAATTTAGAGTACGAGAAATCCAATCTATTCGAGGGTTATGTTTTTCTAACCATGATAGATCTAAAATAATTGGAATAGAGAGAGATCTAATTATGTTGAAAATTACGTAACTATTATTGCCATTTACTACTGCATCTAGAGGAAGTGTTTCATGAGTAACATCTCTAGAAAATAAAGGACGACCATCTATGACTTCTACGTGTACGGGTTTAGCTTTTTGTACTATCTATATTCTATGGCTTTTAACAAATTCTTCATCTAAAAAACAAGTTGAGGCTCCTGAATCTATTAAAACAAAGGCTTTGTAATTATTAGGTCCTAAATACACATCTATTATAAAACAAGGAGATGGTTGTGAGAAGAGCATAGGACCTTCATTAGAAATTGTACAAGATCCCAATCGCACAGTCTTTATTGTGGCTGGACAAACTCGTTTTTCAACATATTGTCTTCTTTGACAGTCATACTCCTCATCTTGTGGTTGCATCGTTTCTATGGACAATTTTGAGCAGTGTGTTTAGGTTCTCCACAATACAAGCATAATCCTTCTTGACAACGTTGAGTCTTTTCTTATTCAGTAAGCGACTTGAAACGTATAGCATCAATTTGCACGTCCTCGACTTCTGAAGGTACATATTGAGAAGTCATTGGTGCTGCCACTGAATTATAATGTCACTAAGGTTCTCTTGTACGACTTTCAGATCTAAATTCAAAAAGCCGATTATCATACTTCACCTCAAAGTCTATTGCTTGACTCAATGTTTGAGAATCAGATAAGTTCAACATCAATTTCTTCACTTCATATTGTAATCCGTAGAGAAACTGACTGATGAGTGCAGCATCGTCCCACTTGATATCGATTGCTAGTTGTCAAAATTGTGAAGCATATAATGTCATTGATCGATTGCCTTGTCATAGGATATAAAGCTTGTTGGTTGCCACATGAGTTGCATCGTGTTCTCCATACACATATCAAAATTATGCTAAGAAAGCTTCTAAATTATCCAATATTGGATCACGTCGTTCTAGAAAAGATGAAAACCAAGATAAGACAGAACATGAAAGTAGTGTATCAATAAATCTGACTTGTAATCCTGGAGTTGAAAAACTTTGCGGTTGCAATTCAATCACCGATTGGACTTGGTTGATGAATCCTCGAAACTTGGATCTTGTGCCATCAAACTTCTCAGGTAGATCAATTTTTGGTTCTTTGATGCTTGGACGATGTTCGAATGTAGGAGGAATTATATGGCTTAGTATAGATGTTGAAGCAGCTCCAACCATATCTATATCTTTATTATTTGATAACCTTATTATTCCTTGTGGAGGTATAGTGAGTTGATGCATTGCAAGCATCAATTCTCTCATTTTCTCTTACATTTGTGCCATTGCACTCTTCATTTCGGCAAGCTCGGCCATCATAACACTTCAAAAAATATCTAACACCACTTGAGATAAGTAGCAGGGAGAACAAAGATAATACTAGGAATAATATCAGTTTAGAAGAGGGTAATTTGCAACTTCTAATATCCTTGTGTCTTATCAAGAGAAAGGGGTAATCTACTCTAAATCAAGATAAGACAAAGCTATGATATTATAAGTGCACTCTTATCAATCTGTCAAGGATATGAACTAGAAAAAGATACATAATCTAATGAAAATTGTATCAAAGAAAAGTCATAAAATGGGAATAAGAAAATATGTATATTCAAAAAAAATTGGAATGGCTATTACCAAAGATTGAAAATATGAAGACTCTTGAAACTAGATTAGAACCAAGAAAGAAGTTGACAAGACTCAAGAGGGCTTCACTCTTGCCTCTATAAATACTATCTAACTAAAAACTATGTGGCGGTATTCTATAGGACCTCATACATGTGTCTCATTTGTAAGACACGTGTCAAACTTGCATGACAAGTTTCCCACATGTGCGCCATATACTTGGCTTGTTCCGCAAGCTACCCACATGTGCACCTTATACTTGGCTTGTTCCGCAAGCTACCAACATGTGCGCCATGTGGCTAGCTTGTTGACCAAGTTTTTAAGCTACCAATCACCTATAGACATGTATAAAGGTGATTTAGCGTCTATGAAGCTTCTAGGAAGCTTTTCTATCAAATATTATCAAATCAACTTATTTTATCTATTTCTATTAGTCTATATTATTTAGGTAATTTATTGGAGTAAATCTTATGTCCGTGACAATAGGTGAGCTTGCAGTAGGCGTTGAAGTGTCTAGTGACTTCAAATCGGGAAGCTACTTCAAGGAAGACATGTCATCATTCCAGAAGAATCAAGGCTAGAAAGTGGCGGAGGCACTTATACCAGAGCTTGTGGAGTGGATGCGGTTTGTTCAGAAGCAGTTAGGCTTGAATCAACATACCACATATATGTCCAAACGCTTATTATTTGCTATAATTGGAACACTTGAAGGCATGGTGTTTAATTGGGCAGCCTTTGTAGCAACTCGTATCCATACAAAGATGGGAATCAAGCGGAAAATGGATAAATTCACATCTTTGCTATGCTCCAACTATGTGCACTCTATTATTGCATATACATTAAATCAACCAACAATGGAGAAAAATGTACCTTCTCCAGTGCTATAATAAGGTATGTAGAGTTTACTAGTTAGTTCAAGGGTAGTAATGCACAAAATTAGAGAATCAAATAGATCGCGGGAATAGGAGGCTATCCCAAAGACTATACCAAGGCAGGTTCCAATTCATGTAGTGACTAAGAGGATGACTGAGGCTCCAATTTCGAACACCGGAATATTGAAAGGAAGAAATCTCACGGAAATAATATTGGGTCAAATTTTCCAATTGCAACTTATCGTGACTCAGTTGGAAGGAAATTTAAAGTAATAATTGGAATCAAGCAGGAAGGAGATAATGAAGAAAGCCACTGAATTGTCGAATAGGATCACCTTATTAGGGCAAAGACAAAATCTAAGCTGACATTGGAGCAAAAATTAGCAGAGGAAAAGAAAAATTAGGCAAATGATAAAGATCGCACACAAAGAATCCTGAATGGTCAAAAATAAGAATTAATAGAAAATCAAAGGACATAGGATTTGAAAAAGGAGGCGTTGAAGTATTAGTTGCAAGCAGAATGTAAAAAAGCAGCAAAATTGGAACAAAAAAGGTGAAATTGGGAGACTAATACAAAATTGAAACAGATAAGCTATAAGCAAAAATTGGTGCATTGAAGGATGTAGTGGCAAAGTTGGAGGATAATTTGGCCAATGTCATTCGGCCACAGGTATTTATTCTATCAATTTCAAGTATTAGTGAGTTGGAAGAGAAGATGAAGCAACAAGAATGCCAATTAAAAGCAAAAGAATTCTACAATTGGAGGCTCAAGTTTGAGAATTGGGAGTGGATAACGAAGATTTATTAGTCCAGTTGAAGAGCAACCATGTGGATTTATTAGAGGAGGATGAGGACATACCGTTAGAGCCAGACACAGAGGAACCTCCTACGGAGAATCCAAGAGCATCCCATTCTAAAGAGCCAGCTTCATAACTAAAAATTCTTTTTATCAATTCTGTGTTTGCGAGGGCACTGCATAAGTAGGAGTGGGATTATGTAGAATGGATAGGAATTTTATGATTTATAATACATAGTTTATAGGATTAAAAATAGACAATAAATTGATGAATGGCCAATTTAGAAGGCAGAATGTATGAGGTAGTTAAAAAAAATAGTTATCATCGATTGTGTAGCAGTTAACATAGTCGAGATAAGTATCAATTGATTTGGTATAGAAGAGTCAGCGCCAGACTGTGATAGTGATGAGCCGGAGTAAGCCTGGTGCTACTTCTTATTTTTTTTTTTTTTTTTTTAGATTGTAGTAGAGAATCCGGATTTCATTCCAATTGATTGAACCATGTTGATCACGGAGTACAATAATAAAAATAGATAATTCAATTTAATATATGGATGAATAAGGAATTATAATCGATTGTTGCTTGAAGTTGGTGTAGCGAATTGGCAGTCGAAGATTGGATATGTTGATGCAATTTAATTATGAGTAAGAATGTTATGCCATATTGGCTATGAGAATTGAGCAATGAAAGAGAATTTTAGAAAAAGATGGTTTATTTTGAAAGAAGTTCTTGGTGAAAAGTTATTTCCAATGATTGGAGAGTGAAGCAGGTA
The DNA here is from genome assembly GCA_036785485.1 of Physcomitrellopsis africana. NCBI lineage: Eukaryota > Viridiplantae > Streptophyta > Bryopsida > Funariales > Funariaceae > Physcomitrellopsis > Physcomitrellopsis africana. The sequence goes on along the minus strand of JAWRVF010000616.1, from coordinate 213,341 downwards.
TAAGCAATCTATTGAGACAATGTAACATTGCAAAATGTTGTAGTGCGATTGGAGGAGGATAATAGATTATAATAGGAGAATTTGTAGAAGATTGGATCACGAAGTTTATTCTTAATTGTGGAGTAGGAGTACTGATAGACTGGTTGGCATTGTTCTAAGCGTTTACGTGTGCATTGGACTCTGATGTTCGGAGGCAGTTAGTTGTGTGACCTTAACAGTTTAACTCAATGCAATTAATCTTTCTCTGTGTTTGAATCTCCCTTTACAGGTTTTTTCTAGGCAGTATTGGTAGAATAAGTAAAACGATAGAATCACATCATGCAAAGATATATAAGCATAAAAAACTTTGTAATTGTTGCAAGCAATCAGCAAGTGAGGAAAAAGGTCATAATCAACAAGTACTTTTTGAAGATTGGAATGAAAAAAAAAATAGAGGCTTTAAGTCAATATATTTAAAAATATTGGACTAAAGCGACTATAGAAGTATTAATGAAGATTGGTGATATAAAAGAATCAATTATTGCTTTAATTGATTATAGTTCAAAAATAAATCTTATATCCAAAGATCTTTATAAGAAGCAAAGATGGCCAAGTGATATAGAATATGAATAGGCAATATTGGCAGCTAATAATACATAAGGTGAGTTGTATGGAGCTTGTCCAAATATCAAGATCTAGGTGAATAATGTTGCAACATAGCAAAAAAAATTTATTTAAGATGTAACATCTTATCCACTTATTTTGGAACAGCATATATTATGACAACACAAATGGAGACAAAGATACTTGATGATGGTTTAGCTTATGCATAAATATGCAATAAGGATGAAAAAAAAATGAGTACAATTTTTAACTGTACCTTCCAATCATGAGTAAAATTGAGAAAAATTAAGAAAGAATCTATTACCAAGGATTGTTGAAGAATTTAAGGATTTTGAAGAAGTACCACTATAAAGCAAGATTATGGAGTTACAAAAAAGGAAGTATTCTTACAAAATATATGTGCCTTTGATATAAGTTTTATTGGTATTTTTAAAAATAAAAGTATTATGTATAAAAAAAATTAAAGATTTAAAAAGAAAAGAAAATAAATAAATAATGTAATGTTGAAAAAGAATTATATAAATTAAAAACATTAAAAGATAATGAAAAGATTTTTGGTATTTATGAAGAAAATGGATTGAAAGATTCTTTGAAATTAATTATATTAATTGGATTAGAAGATGATGATAAGATTGTGCAAATTCATTCAAGGAAAATCTATTCTATACTTGAATCTTTTCAAGCACTAGAGATTATTGTGGAAACAAAATATAAAACAATAGATAAGAAAATAAAATCTATTACGGTGTCGGGTAGAGAGAATTCGCCTTGGGAAAACGCCGGGTTCCTAGCTGCTACTAGAACTAGCAGGGAACATGAGAGTAAGCCGTGCAAGTATGTTCTATACTTGCACAATATTTCTTCAAGCTTTCAAGTTATACTTGTATTATACTTGTATAAGTCTTGTACAAATATAAAGTATAAATACTTGAATAATACTTATACAAATACTTATATAAATCCTTGGTATAACATTTGTACAAATACTTGTATAAATCCTTGGTATAATACTTGTACAAATACTTGTACAAATATTATGTATAATACTTGTAGAATACTTATAGAATACTTGTATAAATACAAGTATATATACTTGTATAAAAAGTATAAGCAAAGTATGTATGTATTCAAATATACCTCAAAATACAACCGCATATGAGGAATACAAGTTATACAACAAACTGAAACTAAATAAATCACTAAAAATTCATCCAAAGGTCGAATCAAGCGTGCTTACAGCCTATGGAAAGCCAATAATCCATTGTAAAACATATCAAAATTTCACAAATAGATGACTTACCATTTAAAAGTTATGGCTAAAAGAAGTAGGCACTAAAATTTCCAAGCAAATGCAAAGGCAGCAAAGCTCCTCTTCACTTCAGCCTTTGTTGTGATCACTTCCCTTCTCCAAATTGAACATGCAATAGCTTTTTAGAAAGCTCACTCCATCATCTAGCTTGCTCTAAAATTTCGCATGCATGCCTCTCAAACTCCAGATTTTGTAGCTAGTCGATTCTACTCTTCAAACCCTAGCAACAATTTTTCCTCTTTGACACTTCACGGCTCATAAAACTTTCATCAAAGCTCCAAATGTATTGATTTTTGTTTTTGTAGAAAGCTTACATAAGCTACTATAAGCACCTAAAATATCAAAAGGATTGAAGAGACTGTCCGACTTGGGTGGTTGAACAAAGTCTCTGCCCCTCTTCGTCGGGTGGCAGCAAACCCTTTCCCACTCTCAAGCTCACAACTTTTGCTCTCCAACTCCAAATGCTACAAGAGATGTCTTGATAGAAAGCTAGCACAATTTTCCACACTCTCTATAAATTTCACTAAGAAAGAGTTGAAATCAAACTTGCAGTGGCAGCTCGAAGTTTCTGCCCCTCTTCGTCGGGTGGCAGCAAACCTCACTCTACTAAAACAAGCATAACTTTTTGTTCACAACTCCAATACAAGCAAGTGAGTAGGTTCTAGAATCCTCACAACTTGAAGAACACACGCACCAATTTTCACTACAAACACTTCTATCTCCTCGGAGCTATCTCTCTCCAAAGTTCACTACTCAAAACTCCTTTTTCTCTCGGTCTAACAAGAGGAGTATATCTCCCTTTCTTTCTATATTAGACTATGAGACGCCCACATGGGCAGCCAAATCCTATTGGATGGGCCTTATTCACCCCATGCTCTTCTTTCTTACCCTTCATAAGGTCCATTCTACCTCAAAAGTCAACAAGAAAGGTAAAACAACCTTTACCTTTCTTCTAATTACAAAAGAGTCTATTCTAGGATATAAATAAGGTAGGAACAAAACAAATAGCCATCTTAATTCACTAATTAAGTGGCTATAATAAATCCTCTCCTTATAATATCTTCTAAAATAACCTCTAGCACTCACACATATATTAACAATAGATACAAGATTTTTCATATTTTTATACACTGCACGTAAATGTAGTATGACAACGGGACCTTTATCAAAGGATTCTAAAAAATAAATGGAAGAAGCACCAAAAAAAAAGAATTCAAGAGATCTAAGAAATATTGAACATCAGTTTATTAAAGAGGTTTTTGAAGAATTAAGAATTAGATTTGATGCTTCTTTAATGCTAGAAGAAATTATATATTTCAAAGAAATACTTACAAAATAAGATAAATTATTTTCTTTTGAATTACATGAGATAGAATATGTGGATGCTAATATTGTAGCTCCTATGATTATCTTCATAATATTCAATGTGCCTTGGAACTTGAGACCAATTCTAATGTCAAAGACTCACTTATCTAAATTGATGGACTTATTGAAAGAAAAGATACAAATGAAGATTTTGGAGCCTTTTTTTACTCCATATTCTAGTCATTGGTTTATAGTACCTGAAAAAAAAAAGGTCACTATGATTTATCCAAAATATGCAACCAATAAATATAATAACTATTAAAAATATAAGTATAGGATTATTAGTAGATGAATTTGCTAAAGCATTTGCAGGAAGGGCAATTTATTCAATAGATGATTTATATTTGGCCTATAATTAATTTCAACTTGCATATAGAAGTATAAATATGATAACAATGAGAATGCCGCTTAGGTTGCTTAAAATATATATTCTTCTATAAGGTGCTACTAATTCAATTATACATATGATGAATAGAATGAATAAGGTGTTAAGATACTTTATTTTTAAAAAAACCATGCCTTTTTTAAATAATGTTCTTATAAAAGGATGTAAAGAGGGAAAAAAAAAGAAGATAAGATTTTAGATAAAAGGGGGTATTGCAAGTATATTGTTGATTATATACAAGATTGTAAAAAGATTTTAACTCGACTTGAAGAAATTTATCTTATACTATTTAAAGCAAAATCTATATTTGGAATATAAGAAATTATGATTGTTGGATATTTATGTAGATTTTATAGAAGAAAACTAGATTTACGCAAAATTGATGCAATTGAAAGGATAAAAGAGACATGTGACTCTTTAATAGAAGTATGTAGGTTTTTGAATGCATGTGTGTTTTATCATATATGGATTCTTCATTATGCTCATATAGCAGATCTATTATATGAATTATTATGGAAAGCTTATTGATTTAAAGCATACTAAGAAGAAAAGCATACTAAAATAATGAAAAGTCTTAAGGCATTGTTGTTATTACCTCCAATTTTAAAATAAATTAATTATGAGTGCAATAGACAAATAATTCTTACTATAGATATTAATTCTATTGCTATTAGGTGGATTATAAGTCAAGATAATTTAAGTAGAAATAGATTTGAAATTTGATTTGGAGCTAAGATTTTGAATACTTGCCAACGTATATACAAGTGAAAAGAGAGTTACAGGGAGTTGTTTTGGTAATAAAAGCAAAAAAAGATTATTTGATTGATACATTAATAGTAATTAAAATAAATTTCTTACAATTGCTTAGAATGATAATTAATTGTATGACACTAGATATTGTGATGCTAAAATGGATTGCTTATATCAAGTCATTAAATTCAAAATTTAGACATATTATTAGAAGAGATAATTTAATAGCAAACATGCTATCTTGAGCAAGATAATTGAAGACATTGATGATATTGGAACAAAATTTTATTCAGTTTCAAATCTTAATAAAGAAGACAAGTTATTTTTTGAATAAAAAAATTATTGGATATTGGTTATTACTTTCATACCTTCACTAAATTAGCAAATTGGTTTATAAAAAAAAAATTAAAAAATTAAAAAAAAAATAGATAAATTTTTGCTTCAAGAAAAAATCTTATGAAAGAGATCAAAAAAAGGAATTGAGATGCCACAATAAGTGATAGGCAATAAAGAAAGATCAACAAAAATTATTAAGAAAATTTTACGATAGTCTATGGATAAGATATAGGAAAATTTGGGCCACAATTACTAAATTTAAAGACCAATATTGATAGAAAAATATGTATCAAGATATGCTTTTATTAATAGAGTCATGTATAACTTATCAAATGTATTTTAATATATGACATTGAAATGATTTACATCCAATATATCTTTTGGCCATTTATTTTAAATGATTGTTGATTTAATAATTATGTCTATTAGATTATGTCAAATAAAATATTTAGCCTTGGCTTGCAAGGGTTTATCAAATCAAGTTGAAAGAGAAGCACTAAGAAGAAAGTCTATTAAAAAAATTTATAGATTTTTGCTTGAAGATATTATTTGCCACTATAAAAATGTGAGAAAGGTTATTGCAAATTGTGGAGAATTAGATACAATAAAAGCATATGATTTCTTTAAAAGGTGTGGAATTAAATTATCATTAACTACTGCTTATAATCCAAAAAAATATATAAAAAGTGAATGTGGTAATCCATTGATTGTAAAAGCATTAATTAAAGCTTCTAATGGAAGAATAAAAGAATGGCCTCAATTGTTGCCATTTACATTGTAGGTTGATCAAACAATTCATAGTTTAGTATCAAGCAGCCATATAATAAGTTGGACTATTAGAGATTAGGACCATTTTCTATCCAGAAGAAAATTAATCCAATGGCATATTACTTGGAACTACCATCTTTTATAAAGGTACATCCAATTTTTCATATCTTTTTTTTGGAGCCTTATAGAGAGTTGTATATTTCAAAAAGAATATAATAATTGCTACTTAGTATTAAAATTGAAAATCATGAAAAATACAAGATTAAAAAGATGCTTGATTCATGGCAAAAATAGAGCAAATTAAAATATTTTATTCATTGGCACAATTATGATATCACTGAGTGTACATGGAAATCGGCCAAAAATCTCACCAATATACCTCAAAAGATATAAAAAATTTATTGATTTTATTTCCATAAATCCAAATGATATTGATAATAATCTCTTAGTAAAGATTGGATTCAAGGAATACCTATAAGAGGAAGAAAGTCAAACTAAAGCCTTCATCAATATATAATCATCTATTCTAAGATAGAATAGAATTGTAGAAATAAGTCAATTACCATATCAATTCTTTAAGTGTTGAAAGATTTAGCAAAACAAGATTTAAAAGATTCATTTGCTATGTAAGCTTCAAATATACTAGTGCAATTTTTATAGCCTTTAATTGAGCAAAGTGAGAATGATACATTTTAATCCTAAGTATGACTATAGTTGGAACCATTAGGAGTAACATCCAACTATATAAGTTTCAATTCCAATGCTTAAGGTTTAGTGATATTGCTTGAGCTTGAAAATGTGAATCTTTTTAAGCTTAAGATCTTGTTTGGAGGATGTTTTAAAGGCCGCAATAAAAATCAAATCCTTAGATGGAATGTTTCAACAACGAAGGTACTAGCTTAAGGCCATACGTAATTTTTTCAAGGACTAGTAGAATCTATTGCCCAAGAATAGAAAACAAAATATATAGCTTTATTGATGCAACATATTCTTGACTTTTTATGTATATAAAAAGATTTCCAAAGGTATGAGCTCCTCTTAGAACTTGTTGCTAGAAAAGAAGGTGATATTAAAGACATATACTTTAAAAGTTTAGAAAACCTTCAAGAATATTTTAGAAATTTTTTAGTTAATAGAAGTAGTTCGAGAAGCTTTGTAGTTAGTGGAAAGAATTCAAGAAGCTTTCAAATTAATAGAAGTTACTTGAGAAGCTTTTTAGTTTGACAGAAGTTACTTAAAAAGCTTCCTAGACAAGGATATATATTGGAGTCAAGGTTGAAGAATTCATTGGTCTCAACAATACATCTCTTAGAGTTCTAGCTCACCTTTCTTGATATTGTTCATGTACTCATCTAGATAATTCAAGTCCTTATTGGTTTCTTTTTAAAACCTTCTTTTAGTTCAAGTATCTTATTTTGTATTCTTGTGTCTTTGATACCTTGCTAAAAATATTGAAATATTATCTCCTTCAATATTATCAACTTCATATAAATCTTGAAGAGTATATGCTTCTTTAATGGATCCACAAACCAACAATTACTTATCAATGATTTTAATTCTTGTAAACAAATATTTAGAAAATTAAGTCTTATTTTTTTTTCTATTTTTTTTAATAATCACAAAAATATTATATATTTAAAAAAAAAAAAAAATTGAAAATAATCTCACTACACATCATATCAAAACCAAACACATCAAATTTAACAACAGCCACCTATAGCAAGGACTCTCCAATTACATTATTTTTATATCTTCAAATGTCATGTACCTACAAGTACTCATATTTAGTGTTCTTCACTTCAATCTTTGAAAAATCAAAATTAAGCAACTTCACATATATGTATCTCAAATCATCCAATTCTTAGATATTCACTAAATTGATCATAACATTATTAGGCTTTAAGTCACAATGTGCTACCTTCATGTTATGTGTATAATACATTTCTTTTATAATATATAGCATAATGTCCATTGCAATTTCTTTTAAAAGTAGACCTTTGACTTTCAACATTTTTATTAAGGTTATTTTTCCTCATTCTATGAAAATATCAAATGCCTTACTATCTTGAATAAAATCACAACAAATTTTTTTTGATAATATTTGAATAATTTAATCCACCCATAATTCTAGCTTCTTTGAATATAGTATTTTTTAAATTCTCATCTTTTCCAAAAATATGAATAATTTTAGTTATACTTTCTAAATCTATCTATTTTATTAAATATACTTTTGCTAATGATTCATCTAATATTTAAAAATAATTTTTAAAGTCAATAAGAAAATATTCTATCAAAAAAAATAATAATGTCTAATTCACCTCCTTCAATCTTTTAAACACATCTTAACCATCTTATAAAATAATGTGTAAGTTCAACATCTTTACTTGTAGATAATGATTGTCATACAACACCTTTAAGTCTCTTATGCAATGCCATTAGATCTTATTTCATTTCATTGAAGCATGTTGAAAAAAAATATTATACGCTTTTTATCTTCAATAATCTTTCTTTTAATTAGGATAATATCACTAAGAGATGCTATATATAGAATTAAAACTACAATCCAAATTTGTAAGAAACTCTTTGAAGCCTTTTTTATTATTGATTTGTATTGACTTGCAACATTTTTTAATTAAAATTATTTCTTTATAAATAATTTGAAACAAATCTTTCTTTGTTTTATTAAATATATTTGTATAAGAATTAACCATAATGCTTTCAATTATCTTAAGACACTTCAAAAAATTTCTCAACAAGTTCTTATAATCTTTTATTCATCAATCCTTATTTCAATAATATTGTAGTCTTTGATATAATATCTATTAATAATTATAAACAATCCATCATTTTTATAATACTATTATAATCTTTGTTGCTTCAATTAAAGATTGAATTAATAAGGTGTTTGATAAGTTTACGTAACAATTCTTATAGTATTTGCAAAACTTTTTAAAACCACCATCATAGTTTAATATTATACCATATTTTTTTTTTAAAAAAATAATCTTAGCAAAAACCACTCAATAAGAAATTAAATTTTTTCATTAATACAATGACATTTTAAACATATAAGTAATAATACACTAATAATTTGTGTCTTTATTAAAGCACTCACAATATAATAAAAACTTACAAGTCTAACAAGTTCATTGATTCTATCAGGGATGCAAGATAGCAAGTTAGCCAAGAAGCAAGGAGAAGAATTCAGAACCAAAATAATTTCAAGAATAAAGAACTATATGGACAAGAGCAAGAATTAGATAAAAAATAAGAACTGCATTAATATCAAAAATAAGGCAATAATCTAGATTGCTCCAAGACTTGTATTGGCAAGACTAAGATGCTTCTCAATCTTACCTCTTATTTATATTATGAGGCCTTATGTCCTATTGGACCTTCTAAAAATATCTTAAAATATTCTAGAAGCCTGAGGAAGATTTTGGAAGACTCTAAAAATTCTATAAGAGATCTTGGAAGGTTGAAGAAGATTTTAGAGGGTCTTAAGAATATCTTAGAATATTTTAGAAGCTTGAGGAAGATTTGGGAAGATTCTAAAAAGTCTACGGGAGGTCTTGGAAGATTAAAGAAGATTATAGAGGATTTTCAAAGACTAAAGAAGATTCTAGAAGATTTTAGAAGATTTTAGAAAGCTACAAAAAATTCTAGTGGTGACTTAAAGTATGTCTATGATATCACCTTCTCTTTTAGCGACAAGTTTCACGAGGAGCCGAAGCAATTTGATGATCAAATCACATGCGTAAAAATTCTAGAATTCATCGGAATAAAAAAGTAACATATTTCATCTTTTATTTGTTGGTTATCGAATCAACAAGATCCTTGAGATGGCATCGATAACCTCTAGATATAACCTCTATTAGACCAACATCCCATCCAAGAATTTGCTCTTCATTACAACCTTTAAAACATCCTCCAAATATAATTTTTGATCCACTTAGAATCATCCTTCCAACTTCGAGGATTATTACTAAAGCTCGGGCATTTGAATCAAGATTTTTGTGATGAGGCCATATCTCCAAAGACTCCAAGCGTGGCCTTACTTGATGTCAAAATATTCTTTCTTCATCTTGTCCATGTTCTTCAAACCTAGCAAATTGTGAAAGTTGCAATGATTTTCTAGCCGCTTGTATAACAGAAAAGTCTTCTAATTCTTATTCCTGCAATTCCCTTAAAACACAAAGATTTGACATGATAATTAATAAGCTTCTAGGAAGATCTATTCTATCCTAGGAAAAAATACAAGTGCAGGTCTTGGTGTGGTTCTCTCCTTTTTATATTGGTCTTTTGTTATTGATAGAAAGTGTTATTTAAAAGCCAAGAGATGTTATTGTCTACAAAATCTTCAACGACTATTGAATCTAAGTTTTTTAGGATATTATTGATAGAATTAGCAAACTTTCTTAGGTGCATTCTTAAGGTTATTTAAGGGTTCCCATGTTCTTTCACTAACTCCATAGCCCTTCCAATAGATGAAGTATTCTAATCGTCCATGTCTTATATGTGAATCCAATATTTTTTCCACCTTGTATTCAAACTCTTGATTGACTTCAACTGGAATTGGTGGTGGAATAGTTCTTCCAATAATATTTGATTTATAATAAGTTTCTAAAAGCGAGACATGAAAGACTGGATCAATGTGCATGCTACTTAGTAGTTCGAGACAAAAATTTATTAGATTTACTTGGTGTAGAATTGTAAAAAAGATCCAAGTCTTTGATAGTCTAATTTCCATGATGGTCGATTTGTTTGTATATTTTTTCATAGTAACCAAACACAATCTCCTATTTTAAAATTTGGTTGGTTCTTGTGATGAATGTCTGCATAGTTTTTATATCAATCTTGGACTATTTATAATTGAAATTTCAGCTCTTCATCGATGGTTTTTAAATAGGTAGCTTGACTTTCTGCAATAGGGCTTCCTACATCTTCAATTTGAAATGGATCTTGTTATATGGGATAAAGTATATTATAAGATAAGATGGTCTACGACCACAAAAATTGAGTCTTTTTCATTTGAAATTGGAAGGTCTATAATGAAGTCTATAGATAACAATTGCTTTGGATCTTTAGAAACTGGAAGGGGTTGCACAAGTTCATATGGTTAATATCTTGGGATCTTTGTTCACGCACAAATTTTACATGATTCAATGAATTCTTCATCAATTTTCACATTTGAAGCCACTAATAGTCTCTTGATATCAATTCCAAGGTCTTATTGAAGCCGTTGTTGGAAGGTCATGTCGAACTTGAAGAATTTGAAGTCTTGCAAATCTTGGAGGAACATATAGGAGATTCTTGAAGTATAACAATCCATCTTCTAATTTGAAATTATTATTTTCTTATACATGTATATTTTTTAAATGTTGTTGGATGCTCTTTATAAATGGATCTATTTTCATTGCCTTCTGAATTTTTGTCTTGAGAGTTATATCTATATAGGTAGATATCGTCAATGTCTTTAATTGCAAATTAGACGGTGTCATGATGTAACGTGACTATTAACTAAAAGAATGTAGAAATAATATATTATAGAAGATCTTAATTCAAAATATTGTAGCAAATTATCTTAGAAAAAGAGATAATAGTAAAAAGGAAATAAAACTAATGGATATGAATGCTATCCTTTTAACAAATAAGCTTCTATTTAATTTGTAGGGCCATAAGTGAAGCAAAATAAAGTAGATTGAGAAATAAAATAATATAGGCATATATAAAAGGGAATTAAGAATAGGTTTCAGAAAAATATACGACAAAAAATTCAAAATAGATACCTAGAAAGGACCGATTATGAGCAGGGGTCAAAATCAAACCCCAAGGCACAAAATTGTGTGACTATAGCAAGTCCAAAGGCCTTTTGGAGATCAAAAGGTGAGATTATAGAGCAAACAAGAGTATCTTTCTTTGAGCATTAGTTGGAAGTGATTTGAGTTGGTAATGACTTTGTAATAGCTTTGCAAAATTAGGGTTGATTTTGGATGACTCTGATTTTGTGAAATATATTAGAGTTTATATTTTTGAGCATTCTATGAGATTAGTTATAGATCTATAGATGATATTTTGTGGATTGGTGCATACAATAGTGATTATAAATTGTTGTGAATTTGAGATTGATCTAATAGTTCAATCGATTTAGTTAGGATTTGTTTTAGGATTTGTTAGGATTTGAACAGGGTTGACTAAGATTTAGTTAGGATTTGTTTTAGGATTTGTTAGGATTTGACCAAGGTTTATTAAGATTAATTAGGATTTGTTTGAGATTTGTTAAAATTAGATAAAGATTGACTAGGATTTAGTTCAGATTTGTTTTAGGATTTGTTAAAGTTTGACCAAGATTAACTAGGATTAGTTAGGATTTATTTAGGATTTATTAAGATTTGATCATGATTGATTAGAATTTAGTTAAGATTTATTTTAGGATTTGTTAGGATTTGATCAGGATTGACTAAGGTTTAGATAGGATTTGTTTTATGATTTGTTAGAATTTGACCAAGGTGGACTAGAGTTAGTTAGGATTTGTTTAAGGTTTATTAAGGTTTGACCAGGGTTGATTAGGGTTTTAGGATTTGTTAGGGTTTGATCAAGGTTGACTAGGATTTAATTAGGATTTATTTTAGAATTTGTTAAGATTTGACTAGGGTTGATTAAAATTTAGTTAGGATTTGTTTTAAGATTTGTTAGGATTTGACCAAGGTGGACTAGGATTAGTGAGGGTTTGTTTAGGATTTATTAAGATTTGACCATGATTGATTAGGATTTTAGGATTTGTTAGGATTTGATCAGGATTGACTAAGGTTTAATTAGGATTTATTTTAAGATTTGTTAGGATTTGACCAAGGTTGATAATGATTAATTAGGATTTATTTAGGATTTGTTAATATTTGACCAAGGTTGATTAGAGTTTAATTAGAATTTATTTTAGGATTTCTTAAAATTTGACTAGGATTGACTAGAATTAGTTAAGATTTATTTAAGATTTGTTAGGATTTGACCAAAATTGATTAGGATTTAATTAGGATTTGTTTTAGGATTCTTAAGATTTGATTAGGATTGACTAAGATTTAGTTAGGATTTGTTTTAGGAATTATTAGGATTTGACCAAGATTGATTAGGATTTAGTTGAGATTTGTTTTAAGATTTGTTATGATTTATTTTAAGATTTATTTGGATTTGATCAAAATTAACTAGGATTTAGTTGAGATTTATTTTAAGATTTGTTAAGATTTATTTTAGGATTTATTTGGATTTGATCAGGATTGACTAGGATTTAATTATGATTTGATTAAAGATTATTTAGAAATTGATTAGAGAAATTAGGATTAGTTATTGCTACATATTTTCTTTTTATCTTCCACAGCCAGGTGTCCGGAGTATTCTCAAGCAAGACTTCATGACATACGACTCTATTGTCGTATTGTAATTGCTTATAATATGTAAAATCGACTCAAAATGCATAATATATTTATAGGTTTAGATATGTGTTAGAATGGTTAATAAAATAAATTAAAGGGAATTGGTGTAAGAAAATTTATTTTAGATTTTTACTTAGTTTGGTTATGGGATTTAAATTACATAGATCTAAATGTCTAGTATAAAGCCTTGAACAAAGGTGGGCGCCTAAGGATGAAAATTTAAGCTAATAGGAGGCAAATTGGAAGGGATGAAATCAAGGCATGGTCGGATGAAGGCAAGGAATGGAGAACTTCATCCCTATTGGTCGAATACCATGTCCAATGGACTTTAAGGAGGCTACTTGCAATCTTAATAAGGATTTTGGCAATTTCAAGGAGAGCATTCAAAAATCAAAGACCAAGATTAAAAAGCTTGTTTTTTGGATTACAATTTTGATATAAAAATTGAGAGATTTAGAGTTTTTATGAGAGAGAAACAGGCTTTTGAAGTTAGGGTGTACAAATTGTATCTACTATCACTCTTTTGAAAATTAGAGGAATAATATGGGAGCTTTTGGAGATCAGGATATGCGGCTAGAGAGGTGATTTCAAGATCTACACTTAATGTAAAAGAATTACTACATTTAGAGTTTAAAAGAAGGAGATATTGGGAGTCAAAGATAGTAGATCAAATTCCAAGGTAGTAAGTAGACCGTTTTGTTGATAGTGATGGGATTTGTCATATCTTGAGTTTTTGGACGAATTTTTGTCTCAAAGTTTTTAAGAAGGTATATTATTATCTTAAAAAGTTATACATCAAAGTTTCATAGTATATAAACTTTTAGATTGTGAGATATAAAGAATTTAGTACATAGGTGTTTGTAAACAAGGGTTTGAAGCTATTGCTAGGTTTTTGGCGATATCTAAAGATCGGCAATGAAACAATGGTTAAAATTTGTGGTAGTAGTTGTGAAGAATATATCAATACGTTATATAAATTTAAAGTGGATTTAGGCAATTGGATTAAAAGTTATGGATTATTGAAGTTCAAAAAAAATTCCCTCTCTACGGGAGAATCAGGGTTATAGAGCATTTATTATGTTTTGAGTGGTTTGATGAAATAAGACTTATGTATTGGATGTAATAGGCCTATGAAGAAATATTTTATATAAACTTGGAGGTTTTGTTATACTTGGATCTTGATTGAGTAATTAGTGGTAGCCAAAAGCCCGACGCTTTCTTAAAGCAAATTCTCTCTACCACAACATCGCCACATAACTCTTAAATAGATAATATAAATAGAGACAAGAATGAAGCCTTCTTCACTCTTGTCAATTCCTTTCTTACTTCTAGTCTAATTTAAGAGTCTTATGTATTTATTAGACTTTGATAATAGCCATTTCAGTTTCTTCTTGAATATACATACTTCTTTATTTCTATCTTGTTATTTTCTTTTGACATAGTTTTTTACTAACTTACGCATCAATTCTAGTTTGTGTCCCTAATACATTGTTGTGGTAGAGAGAATTTACCTCAAGAAAGTGTTGGGCTTCTAGCTGCAACTAAATATTCAACCAAGATCCAAAATAATAAAATCCTCAAATTTTTATAAAAGTCTTTATTTTAGGGCTATTACATCCAATACAAATATCTTTTTTTTTACAAAAATATTCAAACTATAATAAAATACTCTAAACCCTCATTCACTTGTAGGAGGGAAATTTTTTCCAAACTTCATCAACCTATAACTCTTAATCTAACCATTCAAATCTACTAAAATTTCACATGAAGTACTAATGTGCTCGTAACAACTAGGACAATAAGTTTCAATCGTTGATTATTTATTGATCTTTAAATATCATCAAAACCCTAATAGTAGTTTCAAACTCTTGTTTACAAACACCCGTATATTAAATTCTTCATATCTCACAAATCCAATGTCCAAATGCTATGAAACTTAAATATACAACTTTTTAGCACAAAGATTTATCTTTTTAAAAATATTTAGACAAAAATTCGTCCAGAAACTTAAGATATGGCAAAACCCATTACTATGAATAAAACAACCTATTTATTATCTTAGAATTCGATCGAATATCTCCTTCTTCAAAACTCCAAATTTAGTAATTCTTCCTCATTAAATATAAATCTTAGAACCTCCTCTCCAACTACATATTTTGATCTCCAAAAGCTTTTGTACAACTCCTCCAACTTTCAAAAGAATGATAGTAGATATAATTTGCACACCTTAACTTCAAGCGCCTACTTCTCCCTCATAAAAACTCTAAATCTCTCAATTTTTACACCAAAATTGTAGCCCAAAAAACAAGCTTTATAATCCTAGTCTTTGATTTTCAAATGGCCTCCTTGAAGTTGCCAAAACCCTTGTTAAGATTGCAGGCAGCCTCCTCAAATCCTATTGGACATGACCATTAATCAATAGGAATGAAGAACTTTATCCCTTGTCTTCATTCATCCTCACTTTGTCTTCATCCTTCCAAATAGGCCTCTTAGTAGTTTAATTCTTCTTCTTTGGACTCCAATTCTCTCTCAAGGCTTTATAGTAAATATTTAGGTTCTATATAAATTAAAAGCCACAACCAAATTAAGTAAAAATCTAAAATAAATTTTTTTACACCAACCTCCTTTAATTTACTTCACTAATCATTCTAACACATATCTAAACCTATAAATATATTATGCATTTTGAGTGGATTTTACATACTATAAGTAATTACAGTACGACAACGTAGTAGAGAGAATTTGCCTCAAAAAAGCGCTGGGCTTCTAGTTAATACTAAATATTCAACCAAGATCCAAAATAATAAAACCTTCAAATTTATATAAAATTCTTTCTCTTAGGGCTATTACATCTAATATATAAGTCTTATTTCACAAAATATTCTAAACCCTCATTCACCCATAAGAGGGGGAATTTTTTTCAAACTTAAATAATCTATAATTCTTAATCTAATTGTTCAAATCCACTAATAATTTACATGAAGTATTGATGTGCTCTTAACAACTAGCATGACAAATTTCAACCATTAAATCTTTATCAATCTTCAAATATCATGAAAATCCTAACAATAGCTTTAAATCCTTATTTATAAATATTCATGTATTAAATTCTTCATATCTTAGAAATTAAATGTCTAAATACTATGAAACTTTGATGTTTAGCTTTTTAATACAAAGATTCACCTTCTTAGAAAGTTTTAGACAAAAGTTCGTTCAAAAACTCAAGATATGGCAAAATCCATTGTGAGTCATCAAATTGAGTCATTAGTTGTTTTAGGACAAAAAAATGCATTTAAATACCAAAACTATAATTATTAGGTGAAGATGTATTTAGAAGATGCTAAATAAAAGAGAATAGTATTAGTGGAGAAGAAATGGAGTCTTAGTAAGTCTTAGAGGTAATTATTTTAGTTGGTTTAGTATTTTTTCTTAATTGTAAGAATTAGTATTTAGTTATGGAGACCAATGTCTACATTAGCCTTCTATCTTTATATACTACTTATTAAATATATATAAATATTATTTAATAAGTAGAAGAAGCATGAGAAAAAAATCTCATGTCTTTTTAATTATTTATGTAGGAAATAGGATTTTTAGTAGATTTAAATTGATTTTATTGTCATAAAAAATCACCAAGGTAGAATAAAATAGTTTTAAATTGATATTATCACTTTAGAATTATTATAGGAATTTTTATAATTTATTTAGAATTTATTTAGAAATTTTTAGGATTTTTTAGATCAACTTTGAAGACTTTGGTAAAAATGAGTTTTACCACCTTGGGAGCCATTATGAGGAAATGGAGGAAGATTTGAAGGCCATCCAAGGTCCCTAGGCTAATGGGATGTTTTTGAACACTATGGTGAAGTCAAAAATGTAAAAATATTAATTCTACTAGTAGAAAATAGAAGAACCAGCAGCTAGTATAGTCCTTGTAAGAAGGGAGGTGCACAAGTCCCATATGGGTTGTCGCACCTTGGATGTAGGTAGGAGGATAAGACTAAGGAATCGTGGCCTCTCTAGGACACCCATATACACTTCTTGTGAGCTTTGGTGAGATTCGAACTCTTGATTTCTTAAGCAAGTTACCCTTGAGGTAAAATTACTCACTTAACTTTTCAATTCTTTATCTTTTATCTTTGAACTATCATAACTTACTCACAGTAACTTGGATATATATGTTTTTTATATTATTAGAAAGATAAAAGAATTATCTACTTGAAAAGATAATTTTTACTTTTTACTTTTACTTTTTACTAGATGAAATCATAGTGAACAAACTGTGATTAGTTTTGTAGTATTCAATTACTCAATTGCACATATTTCACTTGTATAGTGTTGTTCTTCTCCTTCATTGTTGTTTATTGCTCTTTATACTTTATACTACAATTTATAAGCAACTCTTAATTGAAACCACCTTATATTTTGGATTGAGGAGTGAATTTTATTCTCACATTTTGGTGCATTTGCCAAGAAGTGGTGCTTCTAATTGTGTGGGTGATTGTGAGTGAGTTAATGGTGGTTGATCCCTTTTGTGGATTTCTTAAGTGAGCATTTCAATCCTATCCTTCATCATTGGTGATTTTTCTACCTTTCTTCATTATTGTTATAAACAAAGCTTTTATCATCTATAGTCAAAAATAAAATAAAATAAAATAAAATATTTAAATAGAGTGTGATTTGCTCTCGGATTTTTATCAATCAGTTTTCTTGTATTTGTTATTTGAATTTGAAATTTTGTGAGGTTGTGTATCCTAATTTTAGCTTTTGAAAAAGCTATTGAAAATTTAATTTGGACCAAATTTGAATTTTTGATGGATTTTTGAGTAGAAGTAGGTTCACTACCTTGAGTGGTTATTCCCAAGAGTGATTTGCTCTCGGGTTTTCAAAAATCAGTTTTTTTTATTTGTTAGTTGATCTTGAATCTTTATAATGTTCTTCATCTTGTTGTTAGCTTTCTAAAGAGTCTTCTTGTGTTTAAATTGGACTCAATTTGAATTTTTAGTGAGTTTTTGAATAGAAAGAGATTCAATGCCTTGGCAATTTCATGTACCCCATGTTTGAAAAGATATTTCTTAGTGCCTAGTGATTCATTAATAGTGGAAATTTAAAGAATATAAGCACCTTGAAGTTGAATTTATAGGAGTGAAAAATTCAATGCAATTGAAGCCAATTTGTATTTGTGGCAAATTTTGGAGTAGAGAGAGGTTGCTGCCTTAAGCGGCTTACAATTGAGGTTGGTTGTTACTTCCAAGACATGAGGAGTGGAGCTCGTCTTTAAGAGAAATCACTCCCTTCCTTGTAAATTTCTAGTTGAAGGTCCATTTCTAATGGTTGAGAGATTTGATCACCCTATCCACCCCTCGTACTCCATCTTTACATAAGAAACAAGAGATTGTTTATTCAAATAAGCAATCTTTTAGAGAAATCACTCTACCAACAATACAAGAAGAAATCAGAGAAATTACTCTACCAACAATACAAGACGAAGAAGAAGAAGAAGAAAAGAACAATTAGTCAAGACTCCATACTTTCAAGGTAGGTCTTTATTTAATAATTTGGTTGAATTTTGATTTTATTAAACTAATACAGATTGTGGATTGAGGAGTAAGAAGCACAAAATAAGAAGTGGCACAAGACATCTAAATTTTAATTAAGTTCCTTGACTTTTGTTGATTTATTTTAATTCTTTTAAGTTTAGCGGATACTTATAAAAGTAAGGAGCAAGAGCTAGGAATTGGAGGGTAGAATGTAGAAGGAAGACGCAAGAGAGATAAGTTTCTAATCCATCTTATAGATATTAGTGTGGAGGAATAGATAGAACCTATAAAATCTTACATCCTCAATCTTTAAGACTTCACTTAGACATTTAGCTCAGAATCGGTTAAGAAGAAATTATTCATTTTGGAAGTTTGTTAACAAGTGTCAGATTGGCTGGAGATACAATTAAGTGAGTTCTTCTTCAAGGTGGTGTGAATTGTTTGTAAAGAATCTTTTTTGTAATGTAATCTTTATCGTTAACTATTGTAGTAAGAAATTCTTTAACTACTTTAATATGAAGAAATAAGAAAAAAGGAGAGCTCGTGCTCTCTGCCATCCCGGAATGGAATTTTTTTTGACATTATTGTTGATTAGGGTCACTCCTACATAGGATTGTACTGTATAGTAATTAAAGTTGAGAAAAGTCTTGCTTGAGGTGATACTCAAGCAAGCATTCCTTCTTTAGTTGCTTCTGTTTTGTTTCCCTTTCCTATTAGAAGGTATTTTAAGTGGGTTGCATATGGAAGGCCAAAAAAATATTTTAAGTTGATTTTATAAAAATTAGTATATTAAAATTATAAGTCTAAGTGAACATTATGTCTATAATTTCACTAGATGCATCGTTCTATTAGATTTACACAACTTAACTAATCTCACCCATAGGACGTCCAAAAATTTGGAAGGAAGAAATTATATAGAATAATTAAATTCATATGCTAATTGAGTAGGGAGGTGGAATCAGAGTGTGGCCTTGCCCGACATTAAAAAGTTAGTTCCAAAATTTTTGATGATCTTCTTCCATCTTTGAACAAACATATACTTAGAAAGCTAGGGGATAAAAGGTTGAGGCCCTCCTACTCTGAAAAGCAGTGAATTCCCTAGCCGAAGAGAAAGGGCTAAATGATCGGGTATGGGGCAAGGTTGGCCCTTCCTTCTCTTCCGAGGTGACCTACTACTAAGGTGAGAAGCAATGAAATTTAATATTTAAAACATTTACTCCTCTTAGGCTATGTTAAACTAGATGCACAAAGCTACTAGGTCCCAAAATCCAATTTTAATTCCACCACTAGGTGAACCACGTCAACATCGAAAAAATCCTATAAGAAGTAGAAAAATCCTACCAAAAGGCAATTAATCTGAATTTAGTGGGATTTTAATTAATCCACTTAGTCCATCAAGCGACTTCATTGGAGTTAATCTAAATAGTGCCAATCCACCTTTTAGGATAATATCCAATAATATCTATTTTTAATGGATTATCAAATCTGATGAATATTTCTTTTTTAAAGCAACTCAGATTAGAACAATCGCTAATTCCAATATCTTCTGAGGACCCTACTTTAGATGTTAGAGATCCTTTAGAAATGCCTATCAATCCCTTAGTCCAACCAAGAGATTTGTCTATCATAATTCCAAAGGATTTACAAGCAACACCTATGCCATACAATCTCCCTATGTTTAAAGGAACTAGGAATGATGATCCAAGAGTACACGTAGAGAGATTCATAGAACTTCTCACAACGTGTTTGATAACCAATCTTAGATATTATCTTGTGTGGTTTTTAAGCACATTAAAGGATGGAGCTTATGAATGGTATAGGAACCATCCCCCTCAAACCTTTAAAAATTGGGACATATTCATGAGAGCATTCTTAAAAAAATTTAGACCAGAAGTGGGACAAAGTAATGCCCTCACAGCCCTTTCTTCTTTGAGACAATGAAAAGGAGAAGAAATTGTCGAATATATTTAGCAATTTGAACTAATAGTAATCCAGTTTGTAAGAACCCGTCTCAAAAAAGACACCCTTATCCATTTTTTTATCCAAAGATTCAATAATGAGGGTACAATTAGAGAAATTCTTAAAAGAAGGCCAAAAAACTTAGAAGATGCTAAAAAGATAGCATGGATGATTGAAGACATTGACAAATAAGAAGAAATGATGCAGAGGAAGGAAGACTATAGAATCTCATGATTTATACCAATCTATGCCTAAAATATAGATAAGTCTCAAGAACATCCTTATGGGATTGTGAAAAATCAATTTCAACCCACAATCCATTATCCTACACCTTTAGAGGTTAGACTACCACCTAATCTTTCAGAATTGATATATCCAAAGAATAGGAATAGGTAGAAG
Source organism: Physcomitrellopsis africana (assembly GCA_036785485.1). Taxonomy (NCBI): domain Eukaryota; kingdom Viridiplantae; phylum Streptophyta; class Bryopsida; order Funariales; family Funariaceae; genus Physcomitrellopsis; species Physcomitrellopsis africana. Next base: position 192,500 of record JAWRVF010000616.1, on the reverse strand, counting down.
GAAGACTTTAAAAAAAAAGTTCTCAAAGTCAAAGGAATTTTTAAAATGAATTGGTACAACAGATAAAGACCATGTAAGAACAAATGGCTTTTTTAATTAAGGGCCAAAATCCAAAGTAGGCTCTACCTTCCATAGAATCTGGTAGTCACACTTTAGAGTTGTGGTGTACTTAATATAATCAATCAGGACACACTAGCTAGTTTTGTTCAAATTTACAAAATTACCAACATAATCTTAGCCAGCAACAATCTTATATTACACCTCATAGGAACCAAGGAAATTCAAGGCTTAACATTCATCTAAAAAACCGTGAGAATTTTAATCATAGCTTTAAAAACCAATCACAATAAGGGCAAGAGGTGCATCACCTTTGTGATAAAAGGCACCTACCTGGTAACTGTTGGATAAAAAACAAAGTAATATGTGGAAATTGTGGGAGAACCCATCCTACAGAGGTATGTAGTCAAACCGATAAGATAGTCCCTTTGAAGTTTTTATAAGGAAATTATCATCAATAAGCCTAAGATTAATTGAAAGGGATAAGAAATCTTAGTTCAAATAATACTTTAAAACCTCCAAATCTATTCTATGACTACAATAATAATCGTCAAAATCAACATTATCTTTCAAGTTTAAATATTAAGCAAGGATTCATCCCTCTAAATATTCGTCAATCTCATTATAGCCAACAATATGATGGCCAAGGTTCTTAAGATGCAAGGTATTTAGAAATACCAAATAAAAAATAAGACTTTTAATCCATTAGGTGTCAAAGACATACTTATCAGAACCTTTTAAAACATTCTAGAAGGTTCTTAGAACTCCCCAGAATCTTCCAGAGCCTTCTAACATCTTTCTAGTTGATAGAAATTGCTTGAGAAGCTTCTTAGTTAGTAGAAGTTGCTTGAAAAGCTTCCTAGTTGGTGGAAGTTGTTTGAGAAGCTCCCTAGTTGGTGGAAGCTGTTGAAGAAGCTTCCTAGGTAGGAGTATATATTGGAATTGAGGCTGAAGAGTTCTTCAGTCTTGACAATACATCTCTTAGAGCTCTAGCTCACCTCTCTGGTGTTGTTTTTGTATTCATCTGATTAATCCAGTTCTTGCCAATTCTTCTTGAATTTCTTCTTTAGACTTTAAGTCTATATTCTGTGTTCGTGACATTAATATAGTTCCTGCCAATTTTTCTTGAACTTCTTGTTTAGACTTCAAGTCTATATTTTGTGTCCATGATAGTTTGTTCAGACTACTCTCATCTTAGATATCAAAGCTAGTTCTTTCTTGTTAGAGTGTGAATTATCCCTCTTCTTGAAGGTACACTAGTGTTTTAGAGGTTGCGAATTACCTTCCTCTAAACTAATATCTTTTTCATCATAATATTGGAAACTTATTCTTTTTGAAGAAAGTGGATTACCCTCTTCTTGAAGGCCTTAAGGCATTTTAGAGGTTGCGGAGTACCTTCTTCTAAACCAATATTTCCTCCATGTAGAAACAAGTATTTCTTTTCTCTTAGAATGGTTGGAGGTCAAGACATTAATATGACTGAAAGTTTGGAGTCCAAGATGGACACCATTATGAATGCTCTTGTTGCGTTATCACAGAGAACTACAGTGATAGAAAGAATCTTTGCAAGACTTCATAATGATGGAGCATCCGGAATAACACAATCTGGGCTACATCAGCCTCGAGCTTCTGCACCAAAAGAAGCAACTTTACCTGTGGTTCAATGAGAACCATTGCTTCTACAATGAAAAGAGCCTCAAATTAGCCTTCTAGACAAGTTTGATGGCACTCGCTCTAAGTTTCAAGATTTTGTCAATCAAATCAAGTTAATAACAGCTCTACAATCCGAACGTTATCCGACGGAGGAATCATGCGTTGGATTGGTTAAAACTTTGTTTACAAGAAAGGCTCTATCGTGGTTTGCTCCTCTATTTGAAAAAAGATCACCAATTTTGAACAACTTTGAGACTTTTTTGGAGGCATTTGCGGAAGCATTTGGCGAGTATGACAAGGCTCGGTCGGCTACAACAAAAATTCGATCGCTATGACAAGAGACTCGCTCTGCATTAGTCTATGCATCGGATTTCAGGCAATTAACATGCGACATCAACTGGGATGAAGAAGCATTGATGAGTCAATTCTATTGGGGTGTAAGAGACAACGTGAAGGATTTATTATTATCTCTTCTTGATCCATGAACGCTCAACAAAGCCATTAATCAAGCTGTGAAGTGTAATAACTGCCTATTTCAATGTCACCAAGACCAACGCTCCAGACAATATACAAGTCGTCACGACGCAATTATATCGGCAAGTAGCCTAGATTCATAATCGGAGATAGAAGACATGCAGATTGATATGGTATGTGTCAAATCCCTTACTCCAGAAGAAAAGAAGCAGCGTATGGAGAAAGGTTTATATTTTTATTGTGGTAGAGAAGGCCATAGAGCTGAAAACTGTCCTAAGAAGCAAAATGGATGCAGCGTCAAGAATAGAGGTGCGTTTGTTCAGGAAAATGAGGATGCCTAGCCACAATAGGAACCGTGCGGCTAGACAAATCAAAACCACGTTCCTCTCTTTCTACTCAACCTGCCCGTTATTTTACAATTTCTTTGTCTTTTGGTCCTAAAAAACTAAAAATCTTAGCCTTATTAGATTCAAGAGTGTTTGCTTGTTTCTTAGATCAAGAATTTGCTAAGCGTCACAAAATTTCCCTAGTACAGAAATTCAAACCTGTTTATGTAGAAATAATAGATGGACAACCTTTATTATTTAGTAGTGTCACCCATAAATCAGAACCTATAGAAGTGACATTTAAAGACCACAGTAGTTATATATTTTCAATATTATTAGCATCTCGTCAAATCTTCTTATTCTTGGTCTTTCTTGATTGAAAAAATATAATCCATCTATAGATTGGAGGTTGCGGAGGATAACATTTTCCATAGAACAACCTAAAGACAAGCTTGGAAGAAGACTCCAAACCAAAAAATCCTTGTTCATTAGAGCAAGAATGTTTGTAAGATTGTGCAAGGAAGGCACACCATTGATCATTTATGCGACTTCAACTAGTGGAGAGCAGATTTCAACAGCAGGTATATCGGAAAAATACAAGGATTTTTAAGACGTGTTCCAAAAAAAAAATATTAACATGCTATCAGAACATCGACCATATGATTGTACCATAGAATTATAAGAAGAAGCACAACCGCCTTTTGGCCCAATCTACAACCTATCGCAGATGGAATTGACTGAGTTGCAAAAATACATTGATGAGAACCTAGCAAAGAATTTCATTTGTCATTTAAAGTCACGAGCTGGGGCACCAATCTTATTTGTGAAGAAGAAAGATGGCTCACTATGGATGTGTATAGACTATCAAGGTCTCAACAAGGTGACAAAGAAGAATCGCTATCCATTACCTTTGATCTCTAGTCTTTTGGAACAACTTGGACGTGCAAAGATCTTTACAAAGATTGATCTAAGTGGAGCTTACAACCTTGTGCGAATCAAAAAAAGAGACGAATGGAAGACAGTTTTTTATACAAGGTATGGTCATTTTGAGTATAATGTCATGCCATTTGGTCTTACCAATGCTCCAGCGGTTTTTCAATACATGATGAACGATATTTTTTGAAAATATCTAAATGATTCTATTGTCATCTATCTAGATGATATCTTAATATTTTTTGAGAACGAAGAAGAGCATAAGAAGCACGTTTGTTTGATACTCAAAAAATTACACGAGCGAGGACTCTATGCCAAGTTAAAGAAATGCTTATTTTACCAAACTAAGATCGAGTTTTAAGGGTTTGTTGCGACTATGGAAGGCTTGAAGATGGATCCCAAGAAGGTGGAAGCAATTGTGTCCTAGGAAGTTCCAAAGACGATTAGAGACGTACGATGTTTTCTCGACTTTGCTAACTTCTATCGGATCTTCATCAAGAATTATTCTCAAGTTGCTGCTCCACTCATTTGATTAACATGTAAGGATAAGCTCGAATGAGGACCTCTAGCGGAAAAAGCATTCCAAAATCTTAAAATGGCATTTATTATGGCTCCAATCTTGGTACATCCAAACTTTGCAAAGACTTTCTATTTGAAAACTGATGCTTCGAATTTTGCTTTAGGAGCCGTACTTTTGCAAATGGACATCGATAATAAGCTTCATCCGGTTGCATTCTATTCACGAAAGTTTTCTGCGGTTGAGATCAACTACAAGATTTATGATAAGAAACTCCTTGCTATAGTGGATTCTTTTCAAGAGTGGCGTCACTTCCTTCTAGGAGCTGTGCATCCAGTGACCGTACATACGGATTACAAGAATCTGGAGTACTTCATGTCGGCTCGGATTCTAAATCGTCATGAAGCTTGATGGAATATTTCGCTATCTAGGTTTGACTTTGTTATTACTTATCGGCCTAGAAAGCAGCAAAGACTATCCGATGCCTTATGAAGAAGATCATATCTTGCGCCGAAGATTGGAAAAGCAGCGCTTGATCAATAGTGTACAGCATTATTAAAGCCAGAGCAATTTAGGATTTATACTGCTATTGTGCCAATTGTTGCTGACTTCCTCAACTAGATACATGCTGCGACCATTGAAGATTCAATAGTCCTTGATATCAAGCAGCATATTAATAATGACAAGTTTAAGATTGAAGGAGATCTCTTATACTTTGAGGAGCGGCTATATATCCCAAAAGGGCCAGCACGACTTCGAATCTTTTAATCTCGTCATGACTTTCTAGCTGCGGGATATTTTGGATTCAACAAGACCTTGGAATTCATTTCCCGAGATTTTTGGTGGCTCCAAATGTGGAAGGATGTGAAAGATTTCATCCTCTCTTGTGACATTTGTTTAAGATCCAAGAACCCTTGGCATCGCCCTTATGGACTTCTATAGCCATTGCCTATTCCGTGTCATCTATGGTCTTCAGTTTCTATAGACTTTATTACAGATCTACCGCCATTGAATTCATTTGACAGCATCTTTGTTGTAACGGATCGACTTACGAAGATAGCACATTTTATCCCTTGCAGGAAGACATCGTCAAGCAAAGACACAGCAAGACTCTTCCTTGATAATCTGTATCGATATCATGGTCTACTAGATGATATCATGTTGGATCGAGGAATCCAATTTGTATCAAAGTTTTGGAGATCTTTTTTTAAGATATTGAAGGTGGACATCAAGCTTTCTTCGGCATTCCATCCTCAAACTGACAACCAAACGGAACGGGTGAATCAAGTTTTGGAACAATATTTACCATGCAGCATCAACTATCAACAAGATGATTGGATTGCACATCTAACCCTAGCCGAGTTTGCATATAACAACACCCTTCATGGATCAACTCAATAAACACCATTCTTTTCCAACTATGGGTACTATCCAAAGCTTGATCTATTGAATCCGTCAGTAAATAACAACCCAGCAGCTGAAGGATTGGTGCAACAGCTATCGAAGCTTCAAACCACATTGAAGCTTCAATTGCAAATTGCCCAAGAATCTTATAAAGCATCCGCAGATAAATTTTGGAATCACGCACATAATTTCAAAATTGGAGATAAAATATGGCTGCTTCGATGGAATATCAAGACCAAGCAGCCATGTGATAAGTTTGACTACTGGAGATTGAGACCATTTGTTATCCAGAAGCAGATGAATGTTGTGGCATACCGCTTAGAATTACCAACTGCTATGAAGGTACACCCTGTCTTTCATATTTCTCTGTTAGAGTCTTATCGGAAATTGTCTTTTCCTGGAAGAGTGCAATGTCCGCCACCTAGTATAGAAATTGAAAACAACAAAGAATATGAGGTGGAAAAGATACTAGATTCACGGTGAAGATGGAATAAATTAGAGTACTTTGTGCATTGGAGCGGCTATGATATTAATGAGCGAATATGCAAACCGGTTGAAAATCTTGCCAATACGTAGTGAAAGGTACGAGAATTCCATCAACAATATCTTAATAAATCAAAAGCTGGCCATTAACAAAGCATGAAGATGAAGCCTTCTCCAGAGAAATGAATAGAAAAAGAATCCAGGTCTTATTAAAACATAACTTGTTATATTTTATAGTATCAAGATATTTAATATCAAGGTGTATTTAGATATGGCTAGTAAAAATGTAGATACTATACTAGTAGTACCATCTCAACCAAGTAATTCATGACGTTGACCTCGAGATGAAGAATTAGAAGAGCCAAAAAGACGTCAAAGAATATTAAGCAGCAGGTCACTTGTAATTGTCTTTGAGGTTGAACCAGCTCATGCAAGTAGTGGCGAAGCGATATTTTCAGGTTGTTTCCACAATAAAGATACTGAAGTTCAGGCATGGACTCAAGTGGAAGGTGTTGGTCATTATCGATGGCTACAAGGATCCATGAATCATCTGCCTCGTGAACGACAGCTAGAGTATATTGCACAGACTATGCAACAAATTTTTGATTTCATACGTTTGTGAGTATACATCTCAAATGGCTTCTCAGAGACCTCAAAGCTAAAGGAGGAGGTAATGTCAAGGACATACTTATCAAAATCTTTTAGAATATTCTAGAAGATTCTTAGAACTCTCTAGAATCTTCCAAAGCCTTTTAATATCTTCCTAGTTGGTAGAAGTTGCTTGAGAAGCTTCTTAATTAGTAGAAGTTGCTTGAGAAGCTCCCTAGTTGGTGGAAGCTACTTGAAAAGCTCCCTAGTTGGTGGAAGCTACTTGAAAAGCTTCCTAGTTGGTGGAAGTTGCTTGAGAAGCTCCCTAATTGGTGGAAGCTACTTGAGAAGATTGTTAGGTAGGAGTATATATTGGAGTCGAGGCTGAAGAGTTCTTTAGTCTTGACAATACATCTCTTGAAGCTTTAGCTCACCTCTCTGGTATTATTTTTGTACTCGTTTGATTAATCCAATTCCTGCCAGTTCTTCTTAAACTTCTTGTTTAGACTTTAAGTCTATATTTTGTATCCGTGACATTAGAGATCAACCTTCATCTTCTCAAACTAACTATATTTTACATGAAGAGGTTCTTGAGAGGACTAAAGAACTCCCTAATATACCAGCCTTGGTAGTTATGACAAGGTCTTGATATACTAGTCCTCCTTCTCCTATTTCAATTGATAGTAAAAATAGTTTAGAAGATTCTTTTCACTTTTCAGATTTAAATGAAGCCACAACGGAGGCAATGGCTAGTATAAGAGATTTTAAAGAAGTATCTCAAGTCTTTAAATCCAAATTAAGTAGATTGCCAAGAAATTTAAAAGAAAATATTCAAATACAGGAATTTCTTTCTAAAGAAGAGTGAGAAGGACCTAAAATTTCTGACCTTGAATTTAATCCTTTAGCTCAATTTAAAGGCAACAATCAAGTCAAGTCATATGATTTATGGGAGGATTTAAAGAAAATTAAGACAGATATCACAATTGCTCAATTATTAGAGGTTTCTCGTCTAATAAAAAAGAGCTTAAAAATAAGCCTTCCCATTAAAAGACGACACCAATCAAAAGAAAAAATCCAAGCTCATGTTAGAACAATTCAAGTAGCATAAGAAGTGAAGGCAATTGAATTAGAAGTGTGTATAGTAGATAAAATCATATCCTATACTATTGTAGATAAAGGTAGTCGTTTGAATATTATGCGAGTGAGAACTATGGAGAAATTAGGATTTAGTATCAGTAGTCCCTACCCATTTGTGATTAATATGGCTAATCAAAGCTAAGACACACTTCTAGGATAAATTACTGATTGTAGGATGATAATGGGAGGTGAAGAATATTTTTTTACTTTTCATGTCATTCATATGCATCTTTGTAAACATTCATATCCATTACTTTTAGGTAGACCTTGGTTATAGGCACCTAATGCAAAAATTGATTGGCGAGGTAAAAAGCCCCATATCATCTATAGGCCACCAGGAAACTTAACTAAAATCCTTATTCAATCTCAAGGATTTTCTTTAATCCAAACCTCATCTCACTCTTTAGAAGATGAGATTTTGAATCCCCAATCATAGAAAGAATATAGAAAGAAGGTTAGATTTGCTGATTTGGTAGCAAGCAAGGGGATTCACTCAAATATGGTCCAAATAACTATATTAGGATGCATGGGCTCTTGATTATATGATTAGGAAGATGATGGAGAATTCACTCAATGGTTGAAAATACATCCTATTTCAAGTAAAGATGAGGTCATAAGTGTTAATTTTATAGATGGTTTTGCTTTGAAATTAAACCATAAAGAAAAAAAAAAATTTAGCAATCCTAGTAGATGACATTAATTGTAAAGATGTCTTTGGAGTAAACTTTGTCTTCATTCATCTACAATTTGTCTTCATCCTTTCTAATAGGCCTCTTAGTAGTTTAATTCTTCTTCTTTCGATCCCAATTGCCTCTCAAGGCTTTATACTAAGTATTTAGATCATATTTAATTTAAACGCCATAATCAAACTAAGTAAAAATCTAAAATAAAGTTTCTTATGTCAACTCTCTTTAATTTATTTTTCTAACTATTCTAACACATATTAGAATCTATGAACATATTATATATTTTAGTCAATTTTTATATATTATAAGCAATTATAATTTGACAACATTCCAAAATATTTACTATAATGATATAACATCATAACATGAAGTTTCTTAAATGTAATCACCTTCTTTTGATTAAATAAAAAATCAACTCAAATTCTAAAAAAACATCCAATCAAACTATATCTTACATATAATCAAGCAACTACAATACAAGTTCTTATTACAAATTCTAATAAGATTATTTTTCAACCACTCTTATTTCTTTCCACCTTTTTTGTTCTACCAATTAAGATGTCATAAATAGGACTTATTTGTCTAATTGGACAAATTGAGTTTTATTTTATCTATACTCCTACAAACTTCTCTTATTTCAAATTTAAACTTACAAATTATATATATTATACTTACTAATTAAAATAATACTATCCATAATTATTAGACAATTAAAAAAATTATAAAATAAATAAATAAATGAATAAATAAAATAAAGATAATAAAAGTATAAATCTCTACATCAATTCAAAGTTCTTTTTACACCTATGCCTTTGTTAATTCCTCCATATAGTACCACCATTAAGTAAAAATATATCATCCCATCTTTAAATATATAAATGATTCTAATAATAAAAAGTACCTCTAGAAACCAATTAAAATTTTTAAAATCATTGATGAATATTTGTCAAAAATATAAGATTTATTCTAATAATTATCTAATTAATAGAAGTAGGTAAAATAAGTTAATTTGATAATATCTTATAGAAAAGCTTTCTAGAAGCTTCATAGATACAAAATCACCTTTATACATGTTTATAGGTGATTGGAAGGTTAGAAACTTGGCTAACAAGCTAGCCATGTGTCGCATATATTGGTAGCTTGTGAAACAAGCTAGCCATATGTCGCACATGTTGGTAGCTTGTAGAACAAGCCAAGTACATGGCACACATGTAGGAAACTTGTCTTGTAAGTTTGACACGTGTCTTGCAAATTAGACATGTGTAGGAGGTCCTATAGAATGCCATCACGTAGTTCTTAGATAGATAGTATATATAGAGACAAGAATGAAGCCTTCTTCATTCTTGTCAATTCATTTCTTGCTTCTAGTCTAGTACAAGAGTCTCATGTATTTTCTAATCTTTGGCAATAGCCATTCTAGTTTCTTCTTGAATATACATATTTTTTTATTTCTATCTTCTTATTTTACTTTGACATAATTTTTACTAATTTATGCATCTGTTTTAGTTTGTGTCCTTGACAGATTGATAAAAAAGAAGTTACAATATGAGAGCTTTGTCTTTTTTTGATTAATAGTGGATTATTCCTTTCTCTTGATAAGACATAAACATATTAAAAATTGTGGATTATCCACTTCTAAACTAATATTATTTCTTTTTTTTTCTTTTTTTTTTGAATATTTTATTTAATAATAAAAATAGATACTTTCTTTTCTTTCTATCATAGCAGAGCTTGTTAAAATGAAGAGTGCAATGACACAAATGCAAGAGCAAATGAGAGAATTAATGATCGCAATACATTAACTCAATGCACTACCACAAGGAGCAATAAGATTAGCAAGAACTGAAGATATAGAGATGATTTGAGTTGCTTTAAGCCATACCACTTCACCTACAATTGAACACCATTCAAACATAAAAGAATCAAAATTAATCTTGTGCCATCAAACTTAGATCTAAGTTTGATGGCACAAGATCTAAGTTTGATGGCACAAGATCTAAGTTTGATGGCACAAGATTAATTAGTTTGATGGCACAAGATCTAAGTTTTGAGGATTCATCAATCAAGTACAATTAGTGATTGAACTTTAATTCCAAAGTTTTCCAACCCAATGGTCACAAGTTAAGTTTATTAAAATACTACTTTCAAGCTCTGCTTTATTGTGGTTTTTATCCTTTTTTAAATGACATGATCTAATATTGGATAATTAGGAGGCATTTTTAGTAGAATTTTGATTTATGTATGGAGAACATGATGCAATTCATATTATAACCAACAAGATCCGCATCTTGTAATAAGACAATTGATGAGTAACATCATATGCTTCACAATTTTGACAACTAATAATTGACATTAAGTGGGATGATGCTGCACTTATTAGCTAATTTTTTTATGGATTACAATATGAGGTAAACAAATTGATGCTCAACTTATCTGATCTTCAGACATTGAATTAAGTAATTGATTTTGCTGTGAAGTGTGACAATTGGCTTTTTGAATTTTGATCTGAGAGTTGTACTAGGGAGCCTCAATGTTACTATAATACAATGGCAACATCAACATCTTTCCAATATATACATTCAAAAATAGAAGATATGTAAATTGACGCAATATGTTTTAAATCTTTTATTGAATAAGAAAAGACTCGTCGTCATCAAGAAGGGTCGTATTTATATTATGGAAAACCTAAGCACATTTCTCAACATCATTCAAAAAAATGATGCAACCACAAAATGAGAAGTACAGCTGTCAAAAAAGAGAATATGTCTGAAAACGAATTTGTCCAACTACAATAGGGATTGTTGTCATGTTGTGATTTGGCTATTATGTGAAAAAATTATATATGTATATTTAATGTATAATTTACTACATAGCTAAATGAAAGCCATATCAGTAGACTTTTATTGATTATAAGATATGATTAGGTTGTTAGTTTAGAAAGAATCTATTAAAAGAATTACTATTGAGATTTATACAACCTTATTTCTTTTTTTGATAATAATTTTGAGGTTGATTTTATATTGATAATAACTTTTGTATATCTTAAGTCACCTTTGTTAGACATTGGTGATCCTTAAAATCTTAGTTTACTTCTTTTATTTGGTGCTTAAAACACAAAGTCTGTTAATCTTATAAGAAGAAGGATTAGCAAAGGATTTTTAGTGTAAAAAGGGTAGTTTAGCCATCCATGTAGATGGATAGAGGTAGATGATAGAAATCTCTATTCTAATTGGCCAAAAATCATGCCCAATGGGCTTTAAGGAGGTTGCCCGAGGATTTATTAGAAGTTAGGGTTTGTTTTTCGAAAGGAGTCAAACATCAAAGGCTAGGGTCATAAGGTTTAGGTTTTTGAATATGGTTTTGGTGCAAATCTTGTATGATTTGGACTTTTTATGAAAGAATTATAGGTGCTCAAAGTTAGGGTGTTAAAATTCTACCTATTGTCAATTTTTTAAGCATAACATGTGCATATAGAAAGCAATTAAGGATTGACGACTGAGATTGAAGAGAGCACTTTCTTAGCTACACTTTTTATGAGCAGTTTGATAAAATCCAAGCTAAGGTAAAGGAATTATTGGGAGTTGAAGTCAGTGCTTGTAAGCTAAAGATAGTAAGTGAACCTGCTTAACTAGTGGTTATATTTTGAGCTATATCTTAGACAATTTAATAAATTTTTCGGCTCAAAATTTTCAAAAGTGTATATGTTTATGTCAAAAGACTATGTATAAAAAATTTGTAATATTAGGATTTTGGATTTGTGAGATGTAGAGAAAATAGTGCTCAAGTGTCTCTGAGTTAGGATTTTAAGCACTTGCTAGGGATTTTGAGATATCGGATGATTGAAAGTAAATTTACAGATGATTCTTTCTTGTGGTAAAACTTAAGAGGATTATTTACATTGTGAACTAAATTTTATAGAAATTGAATGGTTGGATCAAGAGTTATTGAACTCTAAAGTTCAACAAGAACTAAGTCCTTTGACTTTTTACTACCGAAGCCTATAAACTCTCCATATCCAGGTACTCAATGTATTCCTAGATAAAAGTTAACGCCATATGACACCGTTGTCATGTGACGTGGCCTTCTATCTAGGAATACATTGGATACCTAGCTGTGGAGAGTTTATTTGAAACTTGATGGTAAAAATCCAACAGGTGATTTGTCCTTAATCAAAAAGACAAATAATATAACAATCTCACAAAAGAGAAGTTATATATATAAACCCTCTTATATTCAAGTAAGTTTGTACAAAAAAAGTTCAAATTTCTACAAAAACCCTTCAAAACTTTATTCACCCGCAAGGATTTATTTCTTATTGAACTTTAGAGTTCAATACCTCTTGATTCAATCATTCAATTTCTATAAAATTTAGTTCACAATGTAAATAATCTTCTTAAGTTTTACCACAAGAAAGAATCAGCTATAAAATCATTTCCAATCGTCTGATATCTCAAAACCCCTAGCAGGTGCTTAAAACCCTAGCTCAGAGACACCCGAGCACTATTTTTCTTATATCTCACAAATCCAAAATTCTAATGCTACAAAATTTTTTTACATAGTCTTATGACATAAACATATACACTCCTAAAAATTTTGAGCCAAAAATCTATGAAATTGCCTAAGATATAGCTCAAAATGTAACCACTATGTAAGCGGGTCACTTACTACCCTTAAGTTTGTGAGCACTAACTTCAACTCCCAATATCTCCTTCACCTTGGCTTAGATTTTATCAAGCTGTCTGTGAAAGGTGTAGCCGTAAAAGTGCTTTCTCCAACCCTAGTCGCCGATCCTTGATTACTCTATGTATGCGTGAGTTATATCCAAAAGAGTGACAGTAGGTCCAAAATCAACACCTTAACTTTGAGCGCCTATAACTTCTTCATAAAAAGTGCAAATCACACAAAATTTTCACCTAAACCTTATGATCCTAGCCTCTGATGTTTGACTCCTTTCCAAAAACAAACCCTAACTACTAATAAACCCTCAGGCAGCCTCCTTGAAGCCCATTGGGCATGATTTTGTCCAATTAGAATAGAGATTTCTATCATCCACCTCTATTCATTCACATGGATGGCCAAACTATCTTCTTTACACTAAAAACCATTTTCTAACCCTTCTTCTTATAAGATTTACATACTTGGTGCTTTAAGCACCAAATAAAAGAAGTAAATAAGATCTTAAGGATCACCAATGTCTAACATAGGTGACTTAAGATATATACAAGTTACTATCAATATAAAATTAACTTCAAAAGTTACTACTAAAAGGAAAATAAGATTGTATAAACCTTAATAATAATCCTTTTAATAGATCCTTTTTAAACTAATAACCTAACTACATCCTATAACCAATAAAAGTTCATTGATATGGCTTTTATTTAGCTATGTAGTACATTGTACATCAAATATATATGTATAATTTTTTCACATGGTAGCCAAACCACAACATGATACCGTGTAGCTAGAATCTTATATAACTCTTAATAAAGGTCATATCCTCTCCTCAAAATCCTCTCTTTATTTTATAATACATGTCTATTTGCGATCTAAAAACCACAAAGCCTCTGCCTTATTAAATTTGGAAGCTTCAGCGTATTTTTTAGATAAAGAATTTGTTAAAAGTTATAGAATACCTTTAGTACAAAAAATTAAATCTATACATGTAGAAGTCATAGATTGTCGCCCATTATCTTTTCGAGATATTATTCATGAAATCCTTCCTATAAATATAACTATAGATGGTTATAATAATTGTGTAATCTTTAATATAATTAAATCTCCCTCTAATCCAATCATTTTAGATTTATCATGGCTAGAAAAGTATAATCCTCGAATAGATTGGATTTCTCGTAGACTTGACTTTTTTCACAACATTAATGAGAGTCTTGTAAATCAAGTAACAAGCCATAAGTCTAGTATAATAAAATCCATATTTCTAGGTACAAAAGCTTTTATAAATGTAGCAAAAGAAGGATTATCTTTTGTTATTTATGTTACATCCATTTTTGATGGTGGAAAGACTTCAAGTGGCATTCCAAGCCAATATCAAAATTATCAAGATATTTTTGAGAAGAAGAATATAAATATTTTTTTAAAGCATTGTCTATATGATTGTTCAATTGATTTCAAAGAGAAAACTCAGCCTCCATTTAGACCAATCTATAGTTTATTACAAAATGAATTGGCTAAGCTTAAGAAATACATTGATGAAAACCTAGCCAAGATTTTCATATATCATTCAAAATCTCCAACAAGAACTCCTATCTTGTTTGTAAAGAAAAAAGATGGATTTCTACAAATGTGTGTAGATTATCAACGACTCAATAAGATTACCATCAAGAATAGATACCCTCTACCTTTGATATCTAGACTTTTTGATCAATTAAATCAAGTTAAGATCTATATAAAAATAGATCTAAGAAGAGCATATAACCTAATATGCATTAAAAAAGGTGATGAATGGAAGACTATATTTTGAATAAGATATGGATATTTTGAATATAATATCATATTTTTTGGACTTACAAATGTACCAATTGCTTTTCGACATCTTATGAATGACATATTTTGTGAGTTTCTTGATGATTTTGTTATCTATTATTTAGACAACATTCTGATCTATATTAAAAATATAGAAGAATATAAACTTCATATTTGTTATATATTACAAAAACTTAGAGATGTAAGATTATATGTCAAGATACAAAAGTGAGTATTTCACACTATCTAAGTTGACTTCTTAGGATACATTATTTCTAATGATGGTCCCAAAATAGATCCTAAGAAAATCAAGACAGTCATAGATTGGAAGATTTCAAAAATAATAAGAGATATTCAATATTTTTTGGTATTTGCTAATTGCTATCAAATCTTCATCTAAAATTTTTCTCAAGTTGCAGCTCTACTTACACGCTTAACTTATAAGAACAAACTTAAGTGGAGTAAAGAAGTAGAAGCATCATTTGAAGCTTTGATGACAGCTTTTATTTCTTCACTAATCTTATATCACATTAACTTTTCTAAGGCAATTTTTATGGAAACAAATGCATCAAACTTTGCTTTGGGGGCAGTATTATAACAATGATAGCAGATAATAAATTCCACCTAGTAGCTTTTTTTTCTAAGAAATTTTCGGCAACAGAAATCAATTATAAAATCCATGATAAAGAACTTCTTGCAATTGTGGATTCTTTTTAAGAATGGCATTTCTATCTGGAAGGTGCTTTTAGTCCAGTCACCATATATATGAATCATAAGAACCTCAAGTGTTTTATAGCAACATTGTCGTACTGTAATTGCTTACAGTATGTAAAATCCATTCAAAATGTATAATATGTTTATAGGTTTAGATATGTGTTAGAATGGTTAATAAAATAAATTAAAGGGGGTTGGTATAAAAAAAATTATATTAGATTTTTACTTAGCTTGGTTATGGGATTTAAATAACATAGATCTAAATGTTTAGTACAAAGCCTTGAGAGAAGGTGGGAGCCTAAGGATGAAAATTTAAGCTAGTAGGAGGCTAATTGGGAGGAATGAAATCAAGGCATGGTCGGATGAAGGCAAAGAATGGAGAACTTCATCCCTATTGGTTGAATACCATGCCCAATGGGCTTTGAGGAGGTTGCCCACGACTTTAACAAGGATTTTGGCAACTTCAAGGAGGGATTAGAAAATCAAAGACTAGGATTAAAAAGATTGTTTTTTGGGCTATAATTTTGGTATAAAAATTGAAAGATTTGGAATTTTAATGAGGGAGGAGTAGGCACTTGAAGTTAGGGTATACAAATTGTATCTATTGTCACTCTTGTAAAGATTGAAGGAGTTGTATGAGAGCTTTTGGAGATCAAAAGGTGCGACTAGAGAGGTGATTTGAAGCTCTACACCTAATGTGGAAGAATTACTACAATTGGAATTCTGAAGGAGATATTGGGAGTCAAAGATAGCAGATCGAATTCCAAAGTAGTAAATAGACCATTTTATTGATAGTGATGGGATTTGCCATATCTTGAGTTTTTTGACGAATTTTTATCTCAAAGTTTTTAAGAAGATGTATTATTATGCTAAAAAGCTATACATCAAAGTTTCATAGCATTTGGACTTTTAGATTGTGAGATATGAAGAATTTAGTACATGGGTGTTTGTAAAGAAGGATCTGAAGCTATGAAGCTACTGCTAGGATTTTGACAATATCTAAAAATCAGTAACAAATCAACAATTGAAATTTGTGGTGGTAGTTTTGAAGAATACATTAGTATTTCATATAAATTAAAAGTGGATTTAGAGGGTTGAATTAAAAGTTATGGATTATTGAAGTTCAAAAAAAATTCCCTTCCTACAAGGAAATAAGGGTTTAGAGTATGATGAAATAAGATTTTTGTATTGGATGTAATAGCCCTATGAAGAAATATTTTATATAAATTTGGGGGTTTTGTTATACTTGGATCTTGCTTGAGTAATTAGTAGCAGCCAAAAGCCCAGCGCTTTCTTGAGGCAGATTCTCTCTACCACGATAACATGCGTATTGAATCGTTGACTGGCTCGTTGGAGCATAACTTTGTCAAAATTCAAATTTATTATCATCTATCCACCAGGAAAATAATAAGGTCTATGTGATGCCCTTTCTAGATGTTTTTATCTTATATTAAAAGAAGGAGATTCAGCTTTTTATCAACAAAGAAGGATTCTTTTGAAATTAGAGCAATTTCATCTTCGAGCAATGAAATCAACATTGACTATTGATTCAACTTTTATTAAGCAAATCCAATGAAGTATGTCTTTACATCCTCTGGTCTATGAGATTAAGAATAATTCATCTAAGTCTCATGATACTTCGAAGTTTGAGTTTAAGAATGATCTACTTTATTTCAAAGGATGCCTATATATTTCAGAAGGCGCAATATAACTACGTGCTTTGGAAGCTCATCACAACCTCCTTGCGATAGGATATTTTTAATATAATAAGACTTTGGAGCTAATATCAAGAGATTTTTAGTAACCTTGTATATAGAAGGCTGTTAAAGAGTTTGTACAGTCATGTGACATTTGTTCAAGATCAAAAAGTCCTCGTCATTGACCTTACATACTTCTCCAACCATTACTTATACTAGAACAACCTTGGTCCTCTATTTCTATGGATTTTATTATGGATCTTCCAAAATCAAGTTCATATGACTCTATATTTGTGATTGTAGATCATTTTACTAAACTGGCATATTTTGTACCATGTACAAAATCTATTATACGTGAAGAAACAACTAAATTCTTCTTTGATAATATCTATCACTATTATGGATTATCAAGGGATATTATATTATATAGAAAAACATAATTTGTATCAAGATTTTAAAAGATTCTTTTCAAAATATTAAAGGTGGATATAAAACTATCTTTAATTTTTTATCTTCAAATTGATGGACAAACAAAACGAGTAAATCAAGTTTTAGAGCAAAATTTGAGATATATCATTAATTATCATCAAGATGACTAGACAATTGTTTTGCCATTAGCAGAGTTTGCTTATAATAATTTGATACATTCTTCTATTCAACAAACTCCATTCTTTGTAAATTATAATTATCATCCATGATTTGATACTTTTGACTTTTTAAAAGCTATAAATCTTATGGCAAAAGATTTAACAAATTGATTGTCAGAGCTACATGAAACAATGAAGACACAATTAAAGAAAGCTCAAGAACAACAAAAGATGAATGGGAATGTCTATTGTAAAGAACAACCTTGATTCCACGTGGACGATAAGGTATGGTTATTTAATTATAATATTAAGACTATCCGTCCTTGCGACAAACTGGATTATCATAGGCTTGAATCTTTTATGATTTGTGAACAAATTAATCCAATTGCTTATCAATTATGTCTACCAAAATCTATAAAGATCCATCTTGTATTCCACGTGTCACTACTCTAGCCATACAAGATAGTGGATATACAAAGAAGAAGACAAATGCCACCGCCTCCTATAGAAGTAGACAATAATAGAGAATTTGAAGTAGAAGAGGTTTTAGATTCAAGGCAGCGTCAAAATTGACTAGAATATCTTATACATTGGCGCAAGTACAATATTAGTGAATGCACTTGGGAGCCATCCAAGAATCTAGCAAATGCATCAGCAAAAGACAATGCGTTTCATTGACAACATCCGTCAAAATGAAGATAAAGAGTTAAGAAAATCTTTGCTATAAAGCAAAACAGGTTCTATATAGATTTCATATTATTTTGTATCATTTTTTGTTATTTTTTTGAATTTGTTTGTGCTAAAGAGATGGAAGATCAACAATCAGCAAATTTTGCTCAAGAACCATCATTTACTAGCTTATCAGTGTCATATTATAAGACTTTTATGTCGTGAAAAATATAAACAATAATGATTTCTACTTAATATTCAAATATCTTAGTTCAATAGGAACTTAAGATACTTAAAAAAGATTTATGAAAGCCTCTTTGATTATTTTCTTATTTTAATAGCTGATAGATAAAAATTAATTATTAAATTTTCTTTTTAGGTTATAAAAACTCTTTTATTACTTTTAAAAGCCATAAGTTAATAAAAATAGGATAATAAAAAATAATAATTAATATGGTTAATACTAGGATTAAATTGAGGGTAGTGTTAAGCTTAAAAATCCTTAGAATAAGTTAGATTGATATGCGGGGGTCGACCATGTATGGGACAAGGTTGAAATCAGACCTCTAGCCACAAAAATGGCCACCAAAGGTAGGAAGTCGGATCATTCGAAGATTAGCAACTATGATTGGAGAATTAGGTTTAAATTTATCTTAGGGACATTAGACTTCTTTTCATAGGATTTGAGAGGACTTAGCAATTACTATCTAAAATCAGGCTTGTATTAGGGGTTAAGTCTTTATGCAATAAAATTAGAACCAGCACTCTTAGCTATTGTGTACAATTGAAGTGACATCTATATTTGAAAATTTGATAATATTTGGATAATTAAGTGTGCTAAGATTAAATAAAAATTTGTAGCAATTTAATAGTACAATCGAGACTTATTTGATCTTTAGTACAAAAAAGTACCAAAAATTGGTAATTTAGGGTTACTTAAGATTTCTGTGATATCTAAAGATTTGATACTTGAACCAAAGTGAAATTTGGCACAATATTAGAAGACTTGGAAAAAAAGCTATATACAAAATTTTAGCTGAAGTTAATAATTCAAGAAGGAGAATTTGCCACTGAGATATCTACATCAACCTTCAAGCCGGTGGCCAAGTGACATTAGTGCAAGTTTTGGTTGATTTTCTACAATTTGTAAGTTGAGTTAGATTGAAACTTTTTGAACATATAGAAGACTTATATTTGCATTTGTATGCAAATTTTCACATCAAATTGACAATTAAATTAAGAATTATAGCTTATTAAAGTTTGATGAATAAGGTTAGGATTTGTAAAGAGCAACTTGATTGTGATAAGTAACAAAGCGATTGGCATTTATATGTATATGAAATTATTGAGAAGAGTGTTTTCAAGCAATTTTTATTGACTTAAGTACTCTCATATTGATATTCAATCATATTCTTCTTATATGGATGAAACTTGTTAAGGATTCTTGGATATTTGTGAATTGCAACTTCACCCTTCACAACCAGGTGCCCGGCGCATTGTCAAACAGGACAACAATTTGTCATGAAGTAAATACATCCATATATAGAAATCTTGCTTAATTTTCTTTTCTTTAAAGTTTTATTAAGTTATTTCTTTCTTCTTACCAATCTAGATTTTATATAATTTTGGAAAAAATTTCTCACATTCTTTCATTTTCTTTGGCTAAATTTTTACTTTATCTTTAATCTTAATCTTAACTTTGATTTAGCCTTGAAAACTTCTTTTATTTCTTTTACCAATTTTCCAATCTTAGGTTTTAATAGATTCAAGGTTATATTTGTAGATATAAGGAGTTTTGACTTTGAGATTGAATTTAGGATTTTATTAAGGATAAATGGAATTTTGGATGTCAATAGTCGGTTGCCATTAATATTACTAATTTGGAGGATTAGATTTGGTGTTTTTATAACTTTAAACTATTAGTTGTTGACTTGGACTTTGAAGACCTTGGCTGCGACTTCTTTGACGAGCTTAGAAGAGAAGAGGATGGGATTTTTTGGCAAGTCCAAGGAGGTATTCAAGGAGAGCTTCTTCTTGACATGAGTTTAGGTAGTAGAAAAACATGATTTGGAGCTTAGATGAGAGAGTTATGCTTGTTTGAACTTAGGCTACTAATATGATATCTACTATCACTTTTTTAGGTATATTAGGAGTTTTAAGATACTAGCAAGAATTCAAGAAATTGGATTAGAGACTAGACTTCAAGCTAAATATTTTCTGTCCAAGAATTGATAGAAATGAGTCTAGAATGAGTGAGATATGGCTAGTTAAAACCAGCAAACTAAACTAGGATTTTGAAGAAGTTAGATGAATAGAAAGGTTTGCTTTAAGCTAGAACTTGAGTTTCAAAATGAATTTGAAGTTTATTTTTTGTGTATGTATCATTTTTATTATAAAGAGTCTATGTCTAAAATTTCATATCAATTGAGACTTTGATTAGGGAGAAATGGCAAATTTTATTCTCAGGTATCTAAGGTTTTGACTTTTGAAAGTATCTGTTAAGGATTTGGTGATACCAATTGATTGGCAATGAATTTGGATTGGAAGTTTTGTGTGATGATGATCAAAGATGTAAGTTTTATGCTCTCAAATTTTGAGCTTATTTGAACAGCTGGATCTCAAAATATGAATTTTTAAGTTTCCAATTTGGTTTTGGCTTTTAAAATCACTTGGTAATATTTTGGTGATATTTGACAATTGGTAATGAATTCATAGCTTAAAAATTTTTTGACAATGATCAAAGGTATGAATTATATTTTATCAAATTTTAAACTTATTTAAACAATTGAATCTTAAAATATGAATTTTCAAGTTTCTAATTTGGTTTTGGCTTTTAAAATCATTTGCTAATATTTTGGTGATATTTGACAATCAATAATGAATTCATGGCTCAAAAATTTTGTGACAATGATCAAAGGTATGATATTTGTATTTCCAAATTTTGAGCTTATTTAAAAAGCTGGATCTTAAAATATGAATTTTCAAGTTTTTTATTTTGGTTTTGACTTATAAAATTACTTGCTAATATTTTGATGATATGTGGTGATTGGCAACGAATTCACAATTGAGAATTTTTGTAAAGATGACTAAAGAAGTAAATTTTGTATTTCCAAAGTTTGAACTTATTTAAATAGCTAAATCTAGATTTATAAATTTTTAAGCTAGAAAGGACCTATAAACTACCTTTAAAGAAAACAAAGATCAAAGTATGTGACAAGCACAATTCGACGTATCTTGGACTTCCTCAACATATAATCACTGCTCCTCATAAAATTCGTCCTAAGAAGGGGGGATAATGTCACGGATATAAGATTTATTCTAATAATTATCTAATTAATAGAAGTAAGTAAAATAAGTTAATTTGATAATATCTTATAGAAAAGCTTTCTAGAAGCTTTATAGATGTGAAATCACCTTTATACATGTTTATAGGTGATTGATAGGTTAGAAACTTGGCCAACAAGCTAGCCATGTATTGCACTTGTTGGCAGCTTGTAAAACAAGCCAAATACATGGCACACATATAGGAAACTTATCTTGCAAGTTTGACACATGACTTGCAAATTAGACACGTGTAGGAGGTCCTATAAAATGCCGTTGTCGTATTGTAATTGCTTATAGTATATAAAAATTAGTCAAAATACAAAATATATTCATAAATTTTAGTATGTGTTAGAATGGTTAGAAAAGTAAATTAAAGGGAATTGGTATAAGAAATCTTATTTTAGATTTTTACTTACTTTGGTTATGGGATTTAAATTATATAGAACCTAAAGATTTAGTATAAAGCCTTGAGAGGCAATTGGGATCCAAAGAAGAAGAATTAAAGTATTAAGAGGCTTATTTGGAAGGATGAAGATAAAGTGAGGATGAATGAAGACAAGGGATAAAGTTCTTCATTCCTATTGGTCAATGGTCATGCCCAATAGGCTTTGAGGAGGCTGCCTACAACAAAAATAAGGATTTCGGCAACTTCAAAGAAGCCATTGGAAAATCAGAGACTAAGGTTAGAAAGCTTGTTTTTTGTAATATAATTTTGGTATAAAAACCTAGGGATTTAGAATTTTAATGAGGGAGGAGTAGGCGCTTGAAATTAAGGTGTACAAATTGTACCTATTGTCACTCTTTTGAGGATTGGAGGGATTTTATGAGAGCTTTTGGAAATCAGGAGATGCGGCTAGAGAGGTGATTTCAAACTCTACAATTAATATAGAAGAATTACTACATTTGGAGTTCTGAAGAAGGAAATATTAGAAGTCAAAGATAGTAGATCAAATTCTAAGGCAGTAAGTAGGCCATTTTGTTGATAGTGATGGGATTTGCCATATCTTGAGTATTTAGACGAATTTTTGTTTCAAACTTTCTATAAAGGTGTATTATTATGCTAAAAAGCTATAAATCAAAGTTTCATAGCATTTAGACTTTTAGATTGTGAGATATGAAGAATTTAATACATAAGTGTTTGTAAATAAGGGTTTGAAGCTATTGTTAGGGTTTTTGCGATATCTAAAGATTGATAATAAATCAATGGTTGAAATTTGTAGTGGTAGTTGTTACAAATACATTAATACTTCATGTAAACTTTGAGTATATTTGGACAGTTGGATTAAAAGTTATAGATTGTTGAAGTTGGAAAAAATTCCCTTCCTACGGGAGAATGAGGGTTTTAGGATATTTTATTATGTTTTGAGTGGTTTGATGAAATAAGGCTTATATATTGGATGTAATAGCCCTGTGAAGATCTCTTTTATATAAATTTGGAGGTTTTATTAAATTTGGATCTTGGTTCAATAATTAGTGGCAACCAGAAGCCTAGCGGTTTTTTGAGGCAAATTCTCTCTACCACGACACTGCCACGTAGCTCTTAGATAGATAGTATATATAGAAACAAGAGTGAAGCCTTCTTCACTCTTGTCAACTCCTTTCTTGCTTCTAGTCTAGTTCAAGAGTTTCATGTATTTTCTAGTCTTTGGCAATAGGCATTCCAATTTCTTTTTGAATATACATCTTTATTTCTATCGTGTTATTTTCTTTTGACATAGTTTTTACTAATTTATGCATCTGTTTTAATTCATGTCCTTGACAGTATTTTATAAATAATTCTACAACCTTAATTAAGATATATGCTTGATAAAATATTCAAATCTTCATAAAACCAATACAATGCATTAATTTCACTTGGTATTTCATTAATATATAGAGGTGTAGATCTTGCTGAATATATTACAAAAAAAATATTCAAATATGATTTATAAGAAAATATAAAGTGTAAAAAATTAATGTTTTGAATTTATAAATAAAATTTTTTATTACAATATATTAAAATTCGACTTTCCAGTAACTTGCCAAATGCTAAATAAAATTTAACTTCATCCTATTCTCCTCCAACTTCTATTTGTAAAATATATTTTTTCATTTAAAATTTCTAATAAAACACTCAGGATGTTATTTTCAAATACTTGAACTCACGCTCCAATCCCTCCAATCCACCACTCCCTCATCCAAGCGAATTTAGATAACTGCCTATTCTCTGGAAAAAGCAGCGAGGCAAAGCAATCTTCGTCAGCTACTCCGGCGACGGCGCTACTTGCAGCAAAGAGAGCAAAGTCACAGCGTGTTGCAGGCGTGCAAGAGAGAAGGCACGGAGGTTACAAGGCAAGGAAAGGCAAGCAATTGTCGGTGAGGCAACGTGAGGCTGTGTTTGCTTGGATCTGGTCATGCTGAGGATGAGAATTAATGGTGGTCATCATCCGCGAGACGAATGAAACTTCGACGAGGACATCCACTGCATTGGCGTGGAAACGCGTGGCTGTCAGGGGTGGCCGTCGCCGCGCTGGTATCGTAGAGATTGATAACCACATATAAACTTAATTTGCATTTGTATCTTTACAAATGCTTCTCGATATATTTTACAATTTTTTTGTAAATATAATAAATATTATTAACAAGCACATAAGTTACAATATAATAATAATAGTAATTTTAAAAAAATTAGATTAGTTCTTTTTACATTTGGTTAGAGATTAATTTTCTATTGGCATTTTTTAAAAAAAAATTTAAGTTTAGCCAATTTAAGTTTTGAGGTTGAGATGGTTGAAGAAATTATTTTAATAATTGAAGAAGTAAAGGTTAAAACAAATACATAATCATTTTTTTTGAATTATTTATTTACATTAAAATTTATAAAAAAAACTATATCATTGTATAATTTATTAAAAACTATATATTTTCTAATTATAATTAATTAATTAAGAAATTTAACTTGTAAAAAAATCTATTTAATAAAATACAAGTTTATCTATTATATATATATATGTATGATATAATTGTTTCAAATGTCAAAGATTTTACAAATATTAAGATTATTTGTATATATTTGATTGTTTTAAAAGCAACAACTTTAAATTTGGATATACAAATAGTTTTTTATTTTTTGAATTCTATAGATATTTTTAGTATCAAATAAATGGCTTGATTTAGTATTTAATAAGGAAGTAGATGAAATTTTAACTGTTTAACTTCATCTTGTAATTTATAAAAAAAAAAAGTTATGTATTAATGTAGCATCATTTTATTTGATGTTTATAGGTGCTTTTAAAATTTGTATCAAATATATAGACACTACACAATTAGGTTATTCCACTTTGTTGATTTTATGATTTGTTGATTATAACTGAACTAAAATCATTGTTCATGTACATGGATTAATACGTTGCTTCAAACTTACTCAAATTATCAATTTATTTATTTATTTTTAGAATAACAAAAAACCACAACACAAATGAATGTTTTACATGATTATATACACAACAAATTCATAAAACCCAAAACTTTGATAAAATTAATTTATAAATTTGAGTAAAATCAGCAACTGAGATCTCTTTTTTTTAATTTCTTTTTGTTTTTTTTTGTTTTGTTCTGAGCAATTCCATTGTGCACATGACCTCAAATTTCTGCACATGACTTCCTAATCTAAATTTTATCACAATGACTCAGATACAATATATATATACATATATATGATGGTGGTAATTCAGATATACACATTGAAACCTAGCTTCAAATCAACGTGTCAATGTTTTGAATGTTATGAACTTGAGAGAGTGACCATCCCTCGTACACAAGTGCACGAAAGCCTTGCAAGTGATGAATTATCAAAAATCAGTTAAAATGGTTGTTTTCCTACACATGAGTTTCTAAAACAAGGGGTGTCAATCGTACAGAGTCGAACCGGAACAAAGCAACAAGCACATGCATCGAGTGCCAGCAAGGTCACAATTCATGAGCTGATACGAAGGTGATGAATTGGGAAGAATATAGAAGACATAGAACAGAAATGATTGTTATGCGTTGTAGAAGTGGAAGTTGGCTGCTTCGGTCATCAAGGACCGGAAACCACCGATGGTCGACACAAGCATCAACACCACGCCGAACACGATCACCGCCTGTGCATATTCACTCGCACGCAACCCAGTCAGCCAATGGTCCGAGTACTGGAAGGAAGGAACAATCTCTCATTATATCTACAATCTAGAAGCTTACAATCCTTTGACTGAATGTTCAGGAACGAGGTGGTTTTTGTAAGCAGGTACCCAGTTTGTGATCCATGACAAGCTCATAGGACTCGGCCGGTATATCATCAGCCACATGATGGACGGCAACTGCACATTAGGTCCAGGTGATGTTAGCGTTGGAGATGAAAGCAACAGAGGTGGACTAGCACAGAGGAGGATTGTGCAACTGCAACTTACAAAGTACGTGGTCGGTGAGAATGCAAATCCTCCGAAGAAGCCTAGCAAGGCAGCGAAAAACGGGAACGTCATAGCGACGAACATGGTGAAGCTGACGTAGAGAGAGCGGGTGACGAATCGAAGAAGCATCGACGGATTGAAACGCAAGTGCCCCACCAGGGTTGATTCCAACATGTCGTAAACTGGCATGGCGTAGATCTGGCAAAGACATCGGCGTTTCAGTCCAACTCTGAAGACCACCAGGTGAATTTAGGATGTTGTGTCATGGTGGAGGCATTGGAATATGTTACAGACAAGGTTTTGGATTTGAATGAAGAAGATTAGTTGATCACCTGGTAGCTTCCGATCACATGGACGACCACCATCAAATTGGCGATGACCACTAACCAGGTTGGCCGAGAGACGAAGGTGATGATATCGTCTGTCACTTGGTTACCGTAAGCCCAATACCCAATCAACGCAACAGGGAAATAGCCGATTGCCACAACCCCGTAAGCAAATTTGACCCCTCGCCACATGGCGATCTTGGATGGCACTTGTGGAGTGGAGGGCAAAGTGGATTGAATCTCCAACACCACGTTGTGCCCTGCATATGCAAATGCGATTGTTCCGAGGGCAGTGAAAGCTCCGAACCACCGGTCTGCTGTTGACAAATGACCTGGAACCTGTTGTACAGTGGAACCTCCCGCTTGCACCAGCTGGACAGGCTTAAACTGCGGGAAGTCGTAGCTTACCGGCTGCAGTAGCTCGATGTTGCCGGGGAGAGTGTGGCCATAGTGAGCAGGAATGGCCCAGGCTATGGTGGAGTAGCTGATGGACATGATGGCGGCAGCTAACGAGATGGCAGCTATGGAGTTGAAGTTGGGCAGCTGGGCTAGCACAAGCTGTACGATGGCGAAGAGGAAGATCCAGAAGACAATGCTGTCCTGCAACGGGCAGTGGTCGCCGCAGGTGATGGAGTAAGCGTGTTGCAGAGATTTTCCTGCGGTTACCATGTAGACGATGTCCACACCTACCTCGACTACTAATTGCATCGGGACTACGATCCATAGCCCCAATTTGGGGCCGAATGCTTCCTGGCCTAGTTCATGATATCTATCGAACCGCCTACCCGGGACAGCTTCGTGCATTTCCACCATCTGCCAGAGTGTGAAGAGGGTGATGATCCATGACAGGATGAGCATTAGGATGCCTGGACCCCTACAAGAACGCCCACATAATTATCGAAATGTTGGAGAAAACGGTGGCAGAAAAAGCGAGGAAAGAAGAGAACACGACAGGAATTGCTGTCAAATTTAGTGAAGTTAATACCATGTGAGGTAGACCATGGCATTGGGCAAAGCGAGAACACCCGCTCCCATCATGGCCGTCACGTTGTGGAAAGCCGCATGCTTCCAGTTGGCGCTGCGGTCTGCGGCAGTGATGGGGAGCCATGATTCCAAATCAATCAAGCGCTCACCAGTGACCCCCTTCAGATTTCGTAACCCCAGCCACCACACCCACCACAAGGTCCCCAATTACTAATTACCAGTGTGAAACGTATACCTTGAACACAGTTTGGAAGGGCATCGGCAAGTCAGGTCCATGGTGTGTGCATTAAACTCGGAGAATTTTCTTCTGAGAACAGGGTGATTAAACTTACTCGTTGTGGAGGTGCCAAGAGAAGGGAGGATTGCTGCAAGTAGAACCACCAATAAGCACGACATTGTCAGTCTATCTCCAACAAAACGACCGCGCCAACCAGAATGTTCTGAATGTACTAATATGAAGTTGTCGTGCAGGAAGACTTCGACAACCTGAATCATTAACATACAACAAAAAAATGTCCTAATTTTTGATGGAAGTGAGCGCGGCACTCTATGGTTATAATTTCTACCGACCGCGGAGAAGGAAAATCGAACTTTAGGAACCTTCAGTTCACTGGTACAACGATTCTCGTGAGGGAACGAGCGAAAGATAAAAACACCAAAAAATTTCAATTGCAAGAGAAGAGCACCCTAGATCTTTGAAATCCTCAACAAGATCTGTACCGGAGACTAAGAGACGTCGAAAACTGTAGCTCGCGCAGTAATGCGCACGTTTCATTCAGGTTTTCAAGAAATTCTATTTACCGTCGAATCCAGAAGAGATCAGACGAAGTTCCAGATGTTAAGTGCTACGGTTAGTTCCACTAGATTTTCCTCAAGCTGAGGGATCCGACAATGCGATCGAAATGCGATTTTGGATCTGGTTTTTTTTTCTAAAACCCCAGCATTCTGGATCTAAAAAACAAAACCCCCGGCGAAGAAAACCTTTCAAACATTGATTCAATGTGCGCGATCAGAACTACCGCCCACCTTCTGGAGTTCGATATGGTAAGAGTCGAGCGACACATCCATTCTTCCTCACGTGTTCGCTCAATCCCTCTCTCTCTCTCTCTCTCTCTATGCTCCCAGTGACCTTGAAACTCTGCCGACAGTCGACTCCTGTTCTCCCACCAGCGCCGCCCTGGTTCAACTGAAAACCAGATTCCTCATCCTCCTATTCTACGACTACGCAAAAGCCAATAGAATATCTGATACTGTGTCTCCGACGACAAAGCTGTGGGATATGGGATCTCGGAGCAGCAGGAGATACAATTGACCAATACTCTTAGGTCTTGCACGGACGAAAACAAATTAAGCTTCTCCAATCAGAAGAATCAATTGCCGCACTAGTCTCTCTAGACCAGACTGGGTACTGCTGGAGAGTGCGATGATTTAAGAATTGATACTCGACAGTGCTTATCACTTTGGGCAACGAGATTGGCCATGTGATTGCGTTCGTTGACTTTCCGCGTAAACTGAAGGATTCTGCAACCTGAAATGTGCAGCTCCAGGCGTTTGGCGGTGTGAGCTTGAGCTCATTGCTGACAGGATTTCGAACAGGATATTGACGGGGAGAAGGGCTATATCCGAGAGACGTCCTGCTGAAAGATTTTGAAAAGCTGACAATTCTCGTCACGGATTGATTTTTCAGTCTCCTGGAGTTGGAGTTCCGACAGGGCGTAAGTGCGTTTAGGCTTACATAGGTTGTGATGATGCTCTGGATGTTGCTTTCTTCAGTTGTTATATACCTCGCATTTTTCTGTATCGGAGCGACGACGTTTCGTTGGGAAGACTTTAAGTTTTTGTTTGGGAAGCTAGAGCTGTGGCATGAGCTGGGAATCTAGTGGTGCACGTATTGTGAGTTGGCGGTGGATGTGACATCACCGAGTCAGCGAAGAGGACATGTTGGTTGCACGTCTCTGACAGCATGCCAGTAGCTACTGGTCTTTGACAGTACACGGAGCCAGAGTACTGTACAGGTCGGGCATGATCGACATTGATTGTTGTGAACATAATGGTGTTTTGGAGTGGTGCTTTCTTTAAACAGCAGTCAACACAGTTGTTCCTGGAGACTTCAGAGAATTCAGTTGTGAAGGATCCAAAACTAGGCTAAATCCGCTCTGTTATTCCTCTTCAACTGGTATCCAGTATTCACTCTCCTCGACGGGTTAGCATCATGTCTACACTTGCATCAGTTAGGCAAAAAAGTAATCACATGAGCAGAGCATATGGACGGGAAATGCTGCCGATATCAACAGAACCTAATCAAAACATTCTTATTGGCAGTAAGGACCTATGATTCTGACCTGCACGTCGAGGGACTTGAGAAACTTCTCTCCCAAACTCTAGGGATAATAGAAGTGGCCACACGGAAAATGTCACTAGCTCCGATCTCCTTGGCAAAGTCTTACCAGTTAAGGTTTTTTCTGATTTGCTGTAGTTGTGGCAAACTAAAGAAATCACTCCGGGTAGTACAAACTTAAAAGATCCGGCAGTGATAGCTCTTATGAAAGCCGCAACTCTTCCTCCACCAAAATTGGACCCAAAAGAATTAAGCTAAAGCTCTTGCTCACAAAAGCAGGGCTCTGAGGTTGATAAACTGCCTGTCTGCTTTAAGCCCCAGGACGCCTTGAGTGTACAACCTCGATTTTCTCAATTGTGAAATTGTGGGTTGTGTAAATGTAACAATCTGCAGCAACCTTCAGACATGTTTCGCTGGAAAGTCACAACCCGCTACCACGCATCCAAGTACACAATCATCAATATCCCAGTTGGGACTGTGGATGCCCAATTACCCTAAATAGAACCACCTACAAAAATGCACAACTAACTTTGCATCCATCGACACACAACAAGAGCCTCCGCATGCCAGTCAAGCAGGTGAATAACAGCCCTCACAGCAGCTGATGCGAAGGAAACTCCAGAACCAATACCTGCATGGAGCATAAGCGGAGGGGCTCAAACATAAATTGCTATCCCACGTATGATAATGTGCATCAGTTACTGCAAGTTTGGTAATTTATCTCAATAGTAAATTTTGACAGGATGCACTTGTTCAAACAATGCATAAATACCACATCGAGTTAGATGCAAGGACATGACAAGAACATGAAGAATAGTCTCTTACATATAAAACCGTTGTATGGCTCTAAAACATCCTCATCGCCTACAATTGTCAATGAGATTTCAGCATCTGCAGCGATTATAATAGCCGGTACCCAAATCCACAGAAGTTATAATTTGCAGTCCAATACTCCCACTAATCTACAGCAGTATGTGAAGCGTAATCTCTATCGTTACATTCAATATATATATATACATACACACACACACACACACACACATATATATATACATATATATATATACATATATATATATATATATATATATGTGTGTGTGTGTGTGTGTGTGTGTGTACACATGCGAAATATACCTACTTTAGCTGACAAAAGCGGTAAGGTAATAAAAAAACATGCATCAAGACGGCAGGGAAACTCATCAATACGCCGAGATTCAGTGAGCTACACTCCAGCTCTGGTCAGCTGCTCTTCGATCCCTCCGGTCAAAGAAAGCAACGTGAAGCAAACCGCACCCTGGCTACTTCCCTAGCTGCTCCCCTTGCCCACCGAGAGCTACAAATGCAGAACTAGCGGATACGGATACATATAACAAAACAATCAAACGATCATGTCCTTCACCTCTTCGATATCTAGCCTGCGATGAAAATGTAGGTACTATTGGGTTACAAAAGTAACAATGAATATGCGGGAACATGAGAGCCTCGGAAACAAGTAGAAATGTATACGCAACCTTTCATCAACATCCTACACTTGTATTCATCTGAGCTAGCATAGATTGATATCATTAATTGCGAAAAACCTTGACGTAATTCGCGATAGAATTGGTGACCCAGGTCTTTTTCTGGCATAAAAATGCCAATTGCTTAGATGCTTCCTGGCACAAGCTTAACATGTTTCTCAGTTGACAGGAATATAATACGAATGAAAACAAATTTCACCAGAAAGATAGTGCAAACTTAAGATGGTAAGCTGCTAACTTCTTGTGAAAAACTAAACATAAATAATGGGTGATGCAGATGAGTGAGACCAAAAGTTGTACAAGGCATCTACGAGACTGTTCTTCAAACTAGGATTCAGCCACTCGAACAAAGAAAAAGAAATAGTGGTACCAGCTAAAAACCGTCCCACAACCATTAGCAACAGTAACGTTTGCTCCAATAACGATTTCTACGACCCTGCCGACCCTTCGGACCCATGAAATGTCGATCCCGAATTACAATGACCTTGTAATCCGTCATCCATTATCCGTCATCAAACACGTACATCAGTGGTGCCAAGAATACCTCTGTGCCCAGCAATCCCAACAACCAACCCTAACAACAAGCTACCCAACTACACGAAAGGCTTGTTGATTACTGGAAAAAACGTCGACTGCACAGCTCATCCAATTCTCACACGTCCGGCAACTTCTCAATGGCGGCACACCAATCAACCATTCCAGACACAACCCCAAAGCGAAATGCTGAGCAAAAGGCCCTCGTAATCCATTACATGAACTATCAAAGCCGCTACACATCTTCAGAGACAAGAGCCCAAATTCCCTTCTTTCGTAAATGACACCGAAACCACCCCAACCTCAGTCGACAGAATAACAACGCATACTCTCCCAGAACTCCACACTAAAGGAATGAGCGGTGGCCAGCATGGCTCTCAAAGAGAAAATGAGCAGGGCAAGCTTGGATGGCAACTAGGAGAGATGCAGATGGACATGTCGGCAGAGCTCCAGGTTTCCTAAGTCGCTCCCAGAGTTCATTAAAAGAGGTATTTTTACACATATACTTTTACATACATACATACATACATATATATATATATATATATATATATACTGTTCCCCATTAATTTATCTCCAAAAACTAATAACTTCCAATAATTGATCAAAATTTTGAACTAACTCTATTCTATGGTGCATGATTAATAATTTGTTTAAAAGCTCAAATGGTATAGTGATATTGATATCCTAAAATAACTTTATTATTTAAAGTTAAACTATTAATGTACAACAAAATATTTTTTAAAAAATTAAAACTGGAATACAATTATTAAGAAATAGATAGCTTACATTTTCTTGACCTTTATTTATAAAAGATTACATAATTTGCAAAGAAGAAGAAAAAATCTTAAAGCTCCAAAATATGTCATATTAAATGTATTAATAAAAAACTATAAAATGATAAAGTCTATAGGACTAATAAAAATAAAAATAAATATAGAGTTTATTAATATTTATGCATAATATGCATAAGTATAAAGACTTTATTTTTGTAATTTGAAACCATATAAAATAAAACTACTCTTTCTATCAACTTTGTTATGAGACATGGCTTCTTTAAGGATAGTTTGTTGTATCTAAGGAGGTGCACCAAGAGTCATAGTCTACCTAAGCTTATACTTGAAGTATCTTACAACAAGACATCAAAATCTCAAAATTCATAAAAAACTTATTTAATACTAGAAGAATTATTTTATTATATTTAAAAAATTTAAATTGTTCCAATTGTCTTGCATGTAAAATTTTGTAAAGATAAAATAGCTACAAAAAATTCATAATTGGGCATAAAAAATTCTATAATAAGGCATAATAAAAAATTTAATATTCTTATAAAAAAAATTCTTATATTATGATTTAAATATCTAAAGATAATACATAGGCATTCTATGGAAAACTTATAGATACATTATGATCATGTTTTAAATAATAATTAGTATTTTAGAAAGTTTAAATAAGATCCAAATATACTGCTAAGGATACAAACTAAAACAGATGCATAAGTTAGTAAAAACTATGTCAAAGGAAAATAATAAGATAGAAATAAAGAAATATATATATTCAAGAAGAAATTGAAATGGCTATTGCCAAAGACTAGAAAATACATGAGACTCATGAACTAGACTAGAAGCAAGAAAAGAATTGACAAGAAAGAAGAAGGCTTCACTCTTGTCTATATTTATACTATCTATCTAAGAATTATGTGACGATGTCGTGGTAGAGAGAATTTGCCTCAAGAAAGCACTGGGCTTCTGACTGCCACTAATTATTCAACCAAGATCGAAGTATAACAAAACCTCCAAATTTATATAAAATATTTCTTCATAGGGCTATTACATCTAATACATAAGTTTTATTTCCTCAAAACACTCAAAATATAACAAATACTCTAAAACCCTCATTTCCCTGTAGAGAGGGAATTTTTTCCGTATTTCAATAATCTATAACTTTTAATCCAACTATCCAAATCTACTCCAAATTTACATGAAGTACTGAAATATTCTTCACAACTACCACCACAAATGTCAACCATTGATTCATTACCAATCTTTAGATATTGCCAAAATCCTAGCAGTAGCTTCAAACCCTTATTTACAAACACCCATATACTAAATTCTTCATATCTCACAAACCCAATGTCTAAATGCTATGAAACTTTGATATACAGCTTCTTAGCATAATAATACACGTGCTTGGAAATTTTTAGACAAAAATTCGTCCAGAAATTTAAGATATGGCAAATCCCATCACTATCAACAAAATGGCCTACTTACTACCTTGGAATTCAATCTATTGTCTTTGACTCCCAATATCTCCTTCTTCAAAATTTCAATTATAATAATTCTTCCACATAAAGTGTAGATCTTCAAATCACCTCTCTAGCCGCATCTCCCAATCTCCAAAAGCTCTCATACAACTCCTTCAATCTGCAAAAGAGTGATAGTAGGTACAATTTGTACACCCTAACTTCAAGCGCCTACTCCTCCCTCATTAAAACTCCAAATCCTTTGATTTTTACACCAAAATTATAGCCTAAAAAACAAGCTTTTTAATTCTAGTCTTTGATTTTCTAATGGTCTCCTTGAAGTTGCTAAAACCCTTGTTAAGGTTGCAGGCAGCCTCCTCAAAGCCCATTGGGTATGGTATTCAATTAATAGGGATGAAGTTCTCCATTCTTTGCCTTCATCCAATGATGCCTTAATTTCATCCCTTCCAATTAGCCTCCTATTAGCTTAAATTTTCATCCTTAGGCTCCCACCTTCTTTCAAGGCTTTGTACTAAACATTTAGATCTATATAATTTAAATCCCATAATCAAACTAAGTAAAAATCTAAAATAATTTTTTTTACAGCAACCCCTTTTAATTTTAGTAAAGAAAATGTCCGTGACATTATCTAAACCTATAAACATATTATGCATTTTGAATGGATTTTACATACTCTAAGCAATTACAATACGATAGCGGTATTCTATAAGACCTCCTACACGTGTGTCAAACTTGTAAGACAAGTTTCCCACATATGCACTACACACTTGGCTTGTTCCGCAAGCTACCAATATGTGTGATACATGGCTAGCTTGTTCCACAAGCTACCAATATGTACAACACGTGACTAGCTTGTTGACTAAATTTCTAACCTACCAATCATCTATAGATATGTATAAAGATGATTCCGCATCTATGAAGCTTCTAGAAAGTTTTTTTCTAAGATATTATCAAATTAACTTATTTTACCTACTTCTATTAATCCATATTAATTAGATAGTTATTTGAGTAAATCTTATGTCCGTGACATTATCCCTCCTTCTACGAACGAGTTCCACGAAGAGCAGTGATTATATGTTGAAGAAGTCTAGGATTTGTCGAATTGTGCTTGTTACATACTTTGATTTTTATTCTCTTTAAAGGTAATTGATAGGTCCTTTCAGCCATGGATAGTATCCCATACCACAGCTAGAGGACCACCCTATTATTTGATCATTGTTGAGGCCTTTATAACTTCTTTAAAAAGAAGCATTTAGAACACCATCAAGAGTAGTTTCTACCTCTAAAAGTATCACCAAACATTGGGAGTGTCTTCCAAGGTCTTGATACCAAACACGTTATATTTTGCCATTAATCCAAGGAAAGACATGTCATTCTTGAAGGTCTTCATCTCTATTCTGTCATTTAAAAGGTTGTGATAGTCATAATATCTTGTCCGGTGTCGTATTGCAGCACGTTTATATAGTGAAAGGTATAAATAAGAATAATTTATATTTAATACTTGATTATCTTAGTTCAATAGGAACTTAAGATACTTAAGAAAAGAATTATGGAAGCCTCTTAGATTATTTTCTTGTTTTAATAGCTAATAGATAAAAGTTAGTTGTTAAAGTTTTCTTCTAGGCTATACAAACTCTATTACTGATTTTGAAAAGCCATAAGTTAATTAATATAGAATAGAAAAGAAAAATAGTTATTATGGTTGATATTAAGATAATGTTGAGGATAGAATTTAACTTAAAAATCCTTAAAATTAGTTGAATTGATATCCAAGGAAAGACCGGGTATGAGACAGGGTCGAAATCAGATCTCTAGGGACAAAAATGACCGCCGAAGGTAGGAGACGGGGGATATTTGAAGATCGGCAATAAAGATTGGATAGCTAGCTTAAAAGGGGTTCCAAGGGCATTTAGCTTGCAACTGTAGGGTTTTGGAGGACTTAGCAATCTCTATTCAAAGTCGGGGTTTGTATTGGTGATTTGGGTTTTTATATAAGACAATGATAGCTTGTATTGTTGAGTGATTCGTAAAATTTGTGAAGCATCTATAGTTCAAAATTTGATATTATCTGGATTTTTGGATATGCTAAGTATATATATAAATTTGTGTTAATCTAGCTATGCAATCAGGAGATATTTGAGTTTTGATACAAAGGATTGTCAGAAATTGGCAATTTAGAATTGGATAGGATTTCTATGATAACTAAAGATCCACCAATTGGATCAATATAATTTTTGGTATGCTAATAGAAGACTTTTAGATTGAGCTACACACCAAGTTTGAGCTGAAGTTAACAATGAAAGAAGGAGAAATCACCACTGGAGTTTCTGCATCAATCTTCAAGTTGGCAGCCGAGTGTCATCAGTGCGCTTTTTGGGCATTTTCTTGCAATCTGTAAGTTGGATTGGGCTAAATTTTTCTAAGCATGTAAAAGGCTTAACTTGCATTTCACACTAAGTGGACGGATTGATTAAAAATTATAGTTTGTCGAAGCTCACTGATTAGGGTTAGGACTTATAAACAAAAATAAAAATTGCTTAATTATAAAGGAAACGAGGTAATTAGGATATATGTAAGGTTGATTTTACTAAGAGGAGTGTTTTTAAACACTTTTGAATTGAAGCTCGAATTATATTCCTTATACATGGATGAAACCTATTAGGATTTCTTGAATATTTACAAACAGTACTTTACCTTCTACAACCAAGTGCCCGGTGCATTTCCGAACGAGACAACACGTATTACGATATAAGTGGTGAATCCGATGTGAAAGTTTGGGGTGGAAGGTATTGGCTTTTGTTATGGTTATTTGGAATTAATGGCACAAGAAAGCAAAATGGTGGATTTTGGAGCTATTGATGGAGCTTTGGATGGAGCTTCAAGTGGATCTTCTAGTGGAGCTTCTTCTGGTGGACAAGGTATGTATCTAGACCGGAACATTGCAAATATGTTTCAAGCTTTTACATTAATTATGCAACAACAACAAGAAAAGGATCGAAAGGAGGCTTTGGCAATCAAAGCACTACAAGCAGCGGTTAGCAAGGTTGACCAGTTTGATGGGAAGGACATATCTAAGTATTTGAGGTATTATATGCGGGAAATGGAATTGAATCGAGTCTCTGAAAGGGACATGATTTTATTATTTGGACTTGTTACAATACCAGAGATAAGAGAACATATGAAATCAATTACAGAGCAATTTGGAAGCTCTTGGGAGGAATTCTTTCATGTGTTGAGAAATGAGTATTTCTTAGAAGACTCTGATCGAGTCACTAAGAAATCATTTTTGGAATGGATTGAGCGTCCTAATAAGAAATTGCAAGCTACTGAATTATTAAGAGAGTTTGAAAGACAGTATTCTCGATTATCAAAAATAGAAAAGGTAACTTTGGAACCAAATAAGGTTGAGTTATTTCTTCAAACAGCAGATGGAGAATTACAAGAAAGGTTGGAGATTTGTCTTGAAGATATAGAAGAAGATGAAGGATTAACAACAAATTGGAAGAAGGTCGAGGATACAATAGGGTTGTTGGCAAAAAAGAAAAGGAGGAAGGATAGGGGGGTATCCAAAGAATGGTGCAAGTACTTAAAATTCAAGTGCCCACTTCACGGTTGACAGTACCTATTGTTCAACCTTCAACAACTATTTCAAAGAAAGAAGATATGAGGATTGAAGAACTTATATGCGGAATGTGGAATCTTCAAATTAAATTTGCAAGGCTTGAGGAGAAGACTTTTGTAATGAATTCAAAATCTACTTTTAAGCAAGGACATGTGCAAAGATGCATCTGATATGATGATGATTTCCATTCTCAAAAGGATTGTGGTGAGTTTAATGAAATGGTCCAACAAGGCATTGTTTTTTGGAAAGATGGAAAGGTGGCGTTAAAAGATATTGGTGATATTCTCCAAACCAACTTTGGTAAGGGAGATATGAAAGCATTGATTAAGGATTATTTGGCAGCGAATGGGATTGCAGTAATGAAAATTGTAAGTTATGGTACTAGAGTGGATGATAATGTTAAGCAAGAATTTTCTGGAAATATTGAACCAAGTGGGGTTTGGTCTTCTGCCATTTCTATAATGTATAAGAAGAAGATGCCACGAGAAGCTTTATTAAGAACTGTTGCAATAATTCGTGGAACTACGGATTGGAAGGATCCTGTAGAAGCTTTATCAGTACATGCCTATTTTGCTAAAAATCAACATGAAGCCTTGATAGAAGAAAAGAGAAGACAAGATTCTAATGATACAAGAGAAGGAAATTCTTCAAAAAGACAGACTCAGGGAAATAAGGCTCATGAGATGGCATCACAAGAATTACCAACAAATGATGCTTCAATATCTTCAAAAGAAAAATCAAAGGACTTAGGAGAAAAAACAAAGTCAACGGCTTACAAACTTCTCTCTGATATTGAAGCAGCAACAGATTTAAAGGAAGTGCTTGAAAAACGGGTCCTTAATGCTAAAGTTGAATTCACATTGAAGGAAATATTGGGTATTGCAAAGAAAGAATTCCATGATGTCATTATTGACAATATTAAGCGAAAGAGGCAATTAATGGGTGAATTTGGATCAAATCATATTATTCATGCACATATATGTGAGGATGAAGAAGATGAAATTGACAACTGTTATAAACAATCAACAAATGGAGGAAGGAATTATAATCAAAAAGCACGTTTTGATGATCCAAGTGATAAGGAGAAAGAAATTTTGAATCATTATACTCGAAAGCATTGGGCTAGAGCAACTACAGAGGCATTAGTAAAGATTGGAGATATGGATGAGCTAGTTGTTGCCTTGATTGACCATGGTTCAGAAATAAACCTTATGTCTAAGGATCTTTACATGAAACAGAAGTGGCCAATTGATATGGAGCATGGATGGATAATACGAGCGGCTAATAATACAAGAGGTGAGTTGTATGGTGCTTGCCCAGATGTGAAGGTTCGGATTGGTGATGTTACAATGGAACAAAATTTCTTTGTTCAAGATGCAATAACTTATCTTCTTATATTGGGACAACCATACATTATTGCGACTCGAATGGAAACAAAAGTCTTCGATGATAGATCAGCTTATGCATGGATTTGTAGTGAAGATGGAAAAAAGGCAATACAATTTTTGACTGTTCTTCCAAATCTTGAACAAAATCAAGACAAATTGAGAGAGAAACTATTGCCAATAGTCGTTGAAGAATTTACAGATTTATGAGGAATACCACTATAAAGCGGAATTATGGAGGTACAAAAGGGGAGGTACTCTCACAAGATATATGTATCTTTAATGCAGGATTTATTGGCATTTTTGAAAATGGGAGTGTTATATATAAGAGGATTGAGGATCTAAAAAGAAATGAAAGAAAAAGATTATGTGCTATTGAAAGAGAATTATATGGATTAAAAATATTAGAAGATGATGAAAAGATTATTGATATTTATGAAGAAAATGGATTGGAAGATCCTTTAGAACTGATTACATCTATTGGATTAGGTGATGATGATAAAATTATACAGATTCATTCGAAAGAAGTTTATGATATGATTGAATCTTTTCAAACGCCAGAGGTTATGGTTGAAACAAAATACAAGACAGTAGATAAGAAGATAAAACCCGTTGTTGGGCCTTTGCCAAAAGATTGTAAAGAATAGGTAGAAGGAGCATCAAGAGAAAAGAACTTGAGGGATCCAAGAAATATTGAGCATAAGTTTACTGAAGAAACTTTTGAAGAATTAAAGATTGGTTGTGATGGTTCCTTGTTGCCAGAGGAAATTATGTTCTTCAAAGAAATGCTAGCAAAACGAGGTAAATCATTTGTCTTTGAATCTCATGAAATTGGGTGTGTGGATCTAAATGTTGTAATTCCTATGGTTATTTTCACTATACTACATGTACCTTGGAATTTGAGGCCAATTCCAGTGCCAAGGGCACATTTATCAAGTTTGATAGAATTATTAAAAAAAAAGATGAAGATGAAGATTTTCGAGCCTTCTTTTGCACCATATTCTAGTTGATGGTTTACAGTGCCTAAGAAAAATGGATTATTATGATTTATTCAAGATATACAGCCAGTAAATGCAGTGACTATCAAAAATGGAGGAATTGGACCAATAGTAGATGAATTTGCTGAAGCATTTGCAGGAAAGGAAATTTATTCAATGGGTGACCTGTATTCAGGCTATGACCAATTTCAACTAGCAAAAGAAAGTAGAGACATGATATCAATGAGAACTCCACTTGGATTGGTTAAAATGTGTACTCTTCCTTAAGATGCTACTAATTCAGTTACACATATGATGAGCGGGATGAATAAGGTATTCAGGGATTTTATTTCTGAGAAGATTATGCCTTTTTTAGATGATGTTCATATTAAAGGGTGCAAAGAAGAAGACAAGGATGAAACTTTAGATAAAAGGGGGTATCGCAAGTATGTTGTCAATCATATACAAGATTGTGAAAAGATATTGACTCGGCTTGAAGAAGTTCATCTTACATTATCAGGTATAAAATCTATATTTGGAATACAAGAAGTTATAATTGTTGGATATTTATGTGGATTTTATGGAAGAAAACCAGATCTAGCTAAGATTGATGCAATTAGAAGAATAAAAGAAGATTGCAGTTCTTTAACAGAGGTGCGTAGGTTTTTGGGTGCATGTGTATTTTATCGTATTTGGATTCTTCACTATACTCATATAGCGGATCCATTGTATGAATTGTTACGCAAAGCTTATCATTTTAAATGGGAAGAAAAGCATATCAAAGCAATGTAGATATTGAAGGAATTATTAATATCACCTCCAGTATTGAGAAAAATTGATTATAAGTGCAATAGACCAGTGATTCTTACAGTGGATACTAGTCCAATTGCCATTGGGTGGGCAATGGGTCGAGATGATTCAAATGGACATAGATTTGCAGTTCGAGTTGGAGCTAAGGTTATAAGTGCACGCCAACGTGCATATTCTCAAGTAAAAAAGAAATTATAGAGAGTTGTTTCAGCTATGAAAGCTGAAAGGGATTATTTAATTGGGACAACAGTAGTGGTGGAAACAGATTGTTTACCTTTGCTTGGAATGATTACCAATTGCACAACTCTAGACATTGCAATGTTAAGATGGATTGCTTATATCAAGTCATTAAATCCGGAGTTTAAGCATGTTGTAAGAAAGGACAATTCCATAGCAGATATGTTATCTCAAGCAAGATATAATAGAGAAGATGAAATGATAGAGGATATTGATGATGTGGGTACTAAATTTTATTCAATTTCACAATTGAACAAGGAAAATAAGCCATTTCATAAAGAAAATTATGAAAGAGATTTATTGGATATTAGATATTATTTGAGCACGTTAACCAAGCATGCTAATTAGTTAGTTGAAAAATTTAAATAGATCATGAGAAAAGCATACAAGTTCATATTACAAGGGAGATTTCTATGAAAGAGGTCAAAATCAAACATTGGTATGCCACAACAAGTAGTAGATACCAAAGAAGATCAAGAAGAATTACTCAAGGAATTTCATGATAGTTTATGGGCAGGGCATAGAGGAATTTGGGCTACTTT
The DNA here is from genome assembly GCA_036785485.1 of Physcomitrellopsis africana. Lineage (NCBI taxonomy): Eukaryota > Viridiplantae > Streptophyta > Bryopsida > Funariales > Funariaceae > Physcomitrellopsis > Physcomitrellopsis africana. The sequence goes on along the minus strand of JAWRVF010000616.1, from coordinate 150,806 downwards.
TGCTAAATTGAAGGAGCGATATAGTTGGAAGAATATGTATCAAGATGCAACTTCATTTGTAGAATCTGGTGTGGCTTATCAAATGTATTTGAATATACGACATCGAGATGGTTTACATCCAACATATCCTTTGGCTATTCATTTTAAATGGGTTGTGGATTTGGTTATTATGCCAATGGGACTATGGCAAATGAGGTATTTAGTTTTGGCTCGTGAGGATTTATCAAACCAAGTGGAAGGCAGGGCTTTAAGGACAAAGTCTACAGAAGGAATTTGCAGGTTTTTACTTGAGGATGTTATTTGCTGCTACGGATGTGTGGAAAAGATCACTACATATCATAGAGAATTAAACGCATATGAAGCTCATGAATTCTTCAAGAGATGTGGAATTAATTTATCATTAACCACGGCTTATAATCCAGAAGGGAATGCAAAGAGTGAATGTGGACATCCACTAATTGTAAAAGCCTTGGTTAAAGCTTGCAATGGAAAAATGAGAGAATGGCCTCGACTTCTATCTTATGCATTATGGACTAATTGAACAACATATAATTTGGTGACAAGATATATGCCAGTGGAACTTATGACAGGTCAAAAATCTATTATGCCAATTGAAGAACAAGTGCCAACTTGGAGTGTACTACCTTGGAAAGATGGATTAACAAGAGAAGAGCTACTGGCTATTAGAATTCGGCAGCTTGAACAAAGATCAAAAGATGTGAAACTAGCATTAAAACGGTTATAAAAGGCAAGGCTAAAGAACAAGGCTCGGTTTGATAAACGACATCGATTGAGGCCTAAAGCAATTGAAAAAGGTGATTGGGTACTTGTTTATGACAACAGTTTGGATAACCAGTATAGTATCTTACAAAAATTTTTGAAACGTTGGTTTAGAGCCTATGTAGTGGTAACAGTTCAAGACAATGCCACATATTTATTGAAGGAATTGGATGGTATAAGGTTGAAGATACCTATTGCCAGGAAGCAAGTAAAAATTTTCAAAAGACGAGATGGAGAAATAAACGTGGAAGATTATATTGAAGATATCAATGACTTTGAAGAAGACAATTATATTGAAGTGGATGATGAAGAAGAACTTGGTGTAGAAAATGAAGAGATGGTATGATGCCAACTATGACATATGTTTCATTTGGCGCATACCGGAGGATGCGCAGATTCAGAGGGGATGGATGTCGTATTGCAGCATGTTTATATAGTGAAAGGTATAAATAAGAATAATTTATATTTAATACTTGATTATCTTAGTTCAATAGGAATTTAAGATACTTAAGAAAAGGATTATGGAAGCCTCTAAGATTATTTTCTTGTTTTAATAGCTAATAGATAAAAGTTAGTTGTTAAAGTTTTCTTCTAGGCTATACAAACTCTATTACTGATTTTGAAAAGCCATAAGTTAATTAATATAGAATAGAAAAGAAAAATAGTTATTATGGTTGATATTAAGATAATGTTGAGGATAGAATTTAACTTAAAAATCCTTAAAATTAGTTGAATTGATATCCAAGGAAAGACCGGGTATGAGACAGGGTCGAAATCAGATCTCTAGAGACAAAAATGACCGCCGAAGGTAGGAGACGGGGGATATTTGAAGATCGGCAATAAAGATTGGATAGCTAGCTTAAAAGGGGTTCCAAGGGCATTTAGCTTGTGACTATAGGATTTTGGAGGACTTAGCAATCTCTATTCAAAGTCGGGGTTTGTATTGGTGATTTGGGTTTTTATATAAGACAATGATAGCTTGTATTGTTGAGTGATTCGTAAAATTTGTGAAGCATCTATAGTTCAAAATTTGATATTATCTGGATTTTTGGGTATGCTAAGTATATATATAAATTTGTGTTAATCTAGCTATGCAATCAGGAGATATTTGAGTTTTGATACAAAGGATTGTCAGATTTGGCAGTTTAGGGTTGGATAGGATTTCTATGATAACTAAAGATCCACTAATTGGATCAACATAATTTTTGGTATGCTAATAGAAGACTTTTATACTGAGCTTCACACCAAGTTTGAGCTGAAGTTAACAATGAAAGAAGGAGAAATCACCACTGGAGTTTCTGCATTAATCTTCAAGTTGGCAGTCGAGTGTCATCAGTGCGCTTTTTGGGTATTTTCTTGCAATCTGTAAGTTGGATTGGGCTAAATTTTTCTAAGCATGTAAAAGGCTTAACTCGCATTTCACACTAAGTGGACGGGTTGATTAAAAATTATAGTTTGTCGAAGCTCACTGATTAGGGTTAGGACTTATAAACAAAAATAAAAATTGCTTAATTATAAAGGAAACGAGGTAATTAGGGTATATGTAAGGTTGATTTTACTAAAAGGAGTGTTTTTAAATACTTTTGAATTGAAACTTGAATTATACATGGATGAAACCTATTAGGATTTCTTGAATATTTGCAAACAGTACTTACCTTCTACAACCAAGTGCCCGGTGCATTTCCGAACGAGACAACACATAATACGATACCGATAAATCAGCAAATAATAGCTCTTGAGCTGAATTCGTTGATTGTTAATCCTCCATCACTTTTGCATAAACAAATTCCAAGAAATAACAAACAATAATATAAGATAGGATGAAACCTCTATAAAATTTGCTTAGCTTTATAGCAAAGATTTTCTTGATTTTTTTATCTTGATTTTGATGCATGTCATTGATGAAATGCATTGACTTTTATTGATGCATTTGTTAGATTCCTAGATGGCTTCTATGTGCATTCACTAATATCGTATCCGTGCCAATGCACAAGATATTCTAGTCAATTTTGATGTTGCCTTGAATTTAAAATCTCTTTGACCTTAAATTTTTCATTGTTATCCACTTCTATAGGAAGCGGTGGCATTTGTCTTCTTCCTTGTATATCCATTATCTTACATGGCTTGAGCAGTGGCTTATAGAATACCTGATGGATCTTCATAGATTTTGGTAGGCATAATCAATAAGCAACTGAATTGATTTGTTCACAAATTCAAAAAGATCCAAGCCTACAATAATCCAACTTGTCGCAAGGATGGATAGTCTTGATATTACGATGAAGTAACCATATCTTATTGTCCATGTGGAATTGAGGTTGTTCCTTGTGATAGACATCTGCATTGAATTTTTGTCATTCTTGAGCTTTCTTTACTTATGCCTTCATTGTTACATGTAGCTCTGATAAACCATTTGTTAAATCTTCTGCTGCAAGATTATCAGCTTTTAAAAAGCTAAAAGTATCAAGTCGTAGATAATAATTATAATTTACAAAGAATGGAGTTTGTTGAGTAGAAGAATGTACCAAATTATTATAAGCAAACTGTGCCAATAATAAAAGAGTTGTCCAATCATCTTCATGGTAGTTGATGGTACATCTCAAATATTGCTCCAAAATTTTATTTACTCGTTCCGTTTATCCATCAATTTGAGGGTGGAAAGCTGAGGATAATTTTATATTCACCTTCAATATTTTAAAAAGAGTCCTCCAAAACCTTGATATAAATTACATTCCTTTGTTTAATATAATATCCCTTAATAGTCCATAATAGTGATAGATATTATCAAGGAAGAGTTTAGCTATTTTTTCACATGTAATAGATTTTGTACATGATACAAAATGTCCCATTTTGATAAAATGATCTACAATCATGAATATAGAATCATATGAACTTGACTTTGAAAGATCTATGATAAAATCCATAGAAATAGAAGACGAAGGTTGTTTTTATATAGGTAATGGTTGGAGAAGTCTATAAGATTAGTGATAAGGAATTTTTGATCTTGAACAAATGTCACATGACTATACAAATTTTTTGACAACTTTTCAAATCTGAGGCCACCAAAAATCTCTCAATATTAACTCCAAAGTCTTATTATATCCAAAATGTCCTGCCGTAGGGAGGTTGTGACAAGCTTCTAGAGCACATAGTTATGTTATGCCTTTTGAAATATATAGGCATCCTTCAAAATAGAGCAAATCATTCTTGAACTCAAACTTAGAAGTATCATGAAAATTAGATGAATTATTCTTAATCTCATGGACAAGAGGATCTGAAGACATATTAGACTGGATTTACTTGACAAAAGTGGAATCAACAGTTAATGTTAATTTCATTACTCAAAGATGAAATTATTGTGGCTTTAAGAGGATCATTCTTTGTTGATCAAAAGTTAAATTTCTTTCTTTTGGTACAAGATAAGAACGTCTAGAAACGACATTGGATAGACCTTGTTGTTTTTCTAGCCAATAGGTGATAATAAATTCTAATTTTGACAAAGACATGCTTCAACGAGTCTAGCGATGATTCAATATATGCGCAGACATAAAATACTTGAGGTTCTTGTGATCCGTATATATAATAACTAGACTATAAATGCCTTCTTGATAGTGGCACCATTCTTGAAAAGAATCCACAATTATAAGAAGTTATTTATCATGGATTTTGTAATTGATTTCTGTTGCTAAAAATTTCATGGAATAGAAAGCTACTAGGTGGAGTTTGTCATCTTCTCCCATTTGTGACAATACTACACCTAAAGCAAAATTTGAGGCATCTATTTCCATAAAAAATGCCTTAGAAAAGTCAACATAATACATGATTAATGTAGAATTAAAAGCTGCCTTCAAAGCCTCAAACGATGCTTCTACTTCTTTATTCCACTCTAGTTTGTCCTTACAAGTTAAGCATATAAGTAGAGCTGCAAGTTGAAAAAAATTCTTGATAAAGATTTGGTAATAATTGGCAAATCCCAAAAAATATTATACATCTCTTATTGTTTTTGGAATCTTCCAATCTATGAATGTCTGGACTTTCTTAGGATCCATTTTGAGACCATCATTCAAAATGATGTATCCTAAGAAGTCAACTTGAGTAGTGTGAAATACACACTTTTCCATCTTGGCATATAATCATATATCTCTAAGTTTTTGTAATACACAACGAATATGAAGTTCATATTCTTCTGTGTTTTTAAAGTAGATTAAAATATTGTCCAAATAGCACAGAATGAAGTCATCAAGAAATTCACAAAAAACGTCATTCATAAAATGTTGAAAATCAGCTTGGTGCATTTATAATTCCAAAAGATATGACATTATATTTGAAATGTCCATACCTTATTCGAAATGCAATCTTCTATTTATCACCTTTTTTGATGCGTACTTGGTTGTATGTTTCTCTTAGATCTATTTTTGTATAGATCTTGGTTGATTCAATTGATCAAAAAGTCCAGATATCAAAAGTAAAAGATACTTATTCTTGATGGTAATCTTATTGAATCCTCAATAATCTACACATATCTATAGTGATCCATCTTTCTTCTTTATAAACAAGATAGGAGCTCTTGTTGAGAATTTTGAATGGCGTATGAAATTCTTGGCCAAGTTCTCATCAATATATTTCTTAAATTCAACCAATTCATTTTGGGATAGATTGTAGATCGGTCCAAATAGAGGCTGAGTTCCCTCTTTGAGATCAATTGAACAATCATATAGACGATGCTCCGGAAGAATGTTTGCATTCTTCTTCTCAAAAACATCTTGATAATTTTGATATTGGCTTCAAATACCACTTGAATTCCTTCTACTATCAGAAAGGAATGTAGCATAAATAGCAAAAGATGATCCTTCTTTTGCTTCATTCATAAATGCTTATATGCTTATAAGTATAGATTTTACTATATTAGGCTCATGGTTTGTTACTTGACTTATGGGATTCTTATTAATGCTTTGAGAAAAGTCAAATCGTATAGTGTCGTATGACGTGGCCTTCTATCTGAGAATACACTGGGTACCTAGCTGTGGAGAATTTATTTGAAATTTGATGGCAAAATCCAACACGTAGTTTGTCCTCAATAAAAAGGACAAATAATACAAAAATCTCACAAAGGAGTAATTACATATGTAAACCCTCTTGTATTCAAGTAAGTTTGTACAAAAAAGGTTCAAATTTCTACAAAAACCCTTCAAAACTTTATTCACCCACAAGGACCTATTTCTTGCTAAACTTTAGAGTCCAATAATTCTTGATCGAACCATTTAGTTTCTATAAAATTTAATTCAAAGTGTAGATAATTCTCTTAAGTTTCATCACAAGAAAGAATCAACCACAAATTCATTTCTAATCGTCTGATATCTCAAAATCCCTAGCAGATGCTTAAAACCCTAGCTCACAGACACCCAAGCACTATTTTCCTTATATCTCACAAACCCAAAATCTTAATGCCACAAAATTTTTGTACATAGTCTTGTGACATAAGTATATATACTCCTAAAAATTTTGAATCAAAAGTCTTTCAAATTACCTAAGATATAGCTCAAAATGTAACCACTATGTAAGTGGATTACTTACTTCCCTTAAGTTTGTAAGCACTGATTTTAACTTCCAATATCTCCTTTATTCTAGCTTGGATTTTATCAAGCCATATATAGAAAGTATAGCTGTAAAAGTGTTCTCTCCAACACTAGTCGCCGATCCTCAATTGCTCTCTGTATGCGCGAGTTATATCCAAAAGAGTGACAATAGGTCCAAAATCAACACCTTAACTTTGGGCGCCTATAACTTCTTCATAAAAAGTACAAATCACACAAAATTTGCACCTAAACCAGATCCAAAAATCTAAACCTTATGATCCTAGCCTCTGATGTTCGACTCCTTTCCAAAAACAAACCCTAACTCCTAATAAACCCTCGGGCAGCCTCCTTGAAGCCCATTGGGCATGATTTTTGGCCAATTAGAATAGAGATTTCTATCATCCACCTCTATTCATCCACATGGATGGCCAAACTACCCTTTTTACACTAAAAACCTTTTTCTAATCCTTCTTCTTATAAGATTTACATACTTGGTGCTTTAAGTACCAAATAAAAGAAATAAATAAGATCTTAAGGATCACCAATGTCTAACATAGGTGACTTAAGATATATACAAGTTACTATCAATGTAAAATTAACTTCAAAAGTCACTACTAAAAGAAAATAAGATTGTATAAATCTTAATAATAATCCTTTTAACAGATCCCTTCTAAACTAGCAACCTAATCATATCTTATAACCAATAAAATCTATTATTATAGCTTTCACTTAATTATATAATGAATTGTATATTAAATATACATGTATAATTTTTTCACATAGTAGCCGAACCACAACACGACAACGGGAAATCTAATCTATTTGAGGGTTATACTTTTTTAGCCATGATAATCTAAAATGATTAGATTAGAGAGAGATTTAATTGTATTAAAGATTACACAATTATTATAACCATCTATTATTACATTTATAGGAAAGATTTTATGAGTAACATTTCCAGAAGATAATAGGCAACCATCTATGACTTCCACATGTATAAGTTTAATTTTTTGTATTGAATGTGTTCTATGATTTTTAACAAATTTTTTATCTAAAAAATACACTGAGGTTTTTGAATCTAATAAGGTAGAGGCTTTGTGATTTTTAGGTCCCAAATAGACATCTATTATAAAACAAGGAGAGGATTTTGAGGAGAAGATAAGACCTTTACTAGGAGTTGTACAAGATTCCAGCTGCACAGTCCTTATTGTAGCTGGATAAACTTATTTTCTAACATATTGTCTTCTTTAATAGCCGTACTCCTCATCTTGTAGTTGCGTCATTTTTTTGAACAATGCTGAGCAGTGTACTTAGGTTCTTTATAATATAAATTCAATCTTTTTTGACGACGACGAGTCTTTTCTTGTTCAGTAAGAGGTTTGAAATTTATCACGTTGATTTGCATCTCTTCTACTTTTCAATGTACGTATTGAGAAGACATTGATATTGCCATTGTATTATAGTAACATTGGAGCTCCCTTGTACAACTTTTCAATTAAAATTCAAAAAATCAATTATCACACTTCACAACAAAATTAATTGTTTGACTCAATATCTTAGGATCAAGTAAGTTGAGCATCAATTTTTTTACTTCATATTGTAATCCAAAAGAAAATTGGCTAATAAGCGCAACATCATTCTACCTAGTGTCAATTGCTAATTGTTAAAATTATGAAGCATATGATATCATTGATTGATTGTCTTATTACAAGATACAGATCTTGTTAGTTGTAATACAAATTGCATCATGTTCTCCATACATAAATCAAAATTTCGTTAAAAATACCTCCAAATTATCCAATATTGGATCATGTCATATAAGAAAGGACAAAAACCATGATAAAACAGAATCTGACAATAGTGTTCCAATAAACTTGACTTATAATCTCTAGGTTGGATAACTTTGGAGTTGAAGTTCAATCACCAATTGTACTTGATTGATGAATCTTTGAAACTTAGATCTAGTGCCATCAAACTTCTTTGGCAAACTAATCTTTGATTATTTGATGCTTGAATGATGTTCAATCATAAGTGAAGTGGTATGGCTTGAAGCAGCTCGAATCATCTTTATATCTTAGCTTCCTGCTAATCTTGTTGCTTCTTGTGATGGTGTATAGAGTTGATGCATTACAAGAATTCTATTACTACCATTCAGCAAGTAAAACTAACACCTGGCAATCTTCTAGTCATAAACAATCAAAGAGTAATACATAGGCGGTCAAAATTTACTCCAAGATATGATGGTAAGGACCGATGGCTGCAAAGAGTATATGTATTTACGAATATATGGAAAGGAAGATCTGAGGTACAAAGTAGACAGAGAGTGATATCTGCTATGAACTAAAATTTGATCACAATATTATACAAAAGTAAGTATTAGTTATAGGATATTATTAGTATTATTTTTTTGTTGCCTGTATTAGGGATATATCTTGGATCTGATCTATAGAGCCCGTAGCATGCAAAATTTTGGTCAAGTCCTGTGTGATCCCTAGATGCTTGCTTGAACACTGAAATCATAGCTGTCTTCCTATTATCTCTAAATCCTAACTAGAAGTGCATAGGGCTAATGATAAAGGCAAGATACATACACCAATGAGCTCCTCGTAGAGACGTAGGATCTATTTTGTCATATTTTGTATCATAGAACGTGGTTCATATCTTTAAGTTTTTACATGTATTCTTATACTTGTGTTACTATTTTTGTTAGATTCTTTAGTGGATACTTGAACATACTAACTATTGTTTCTCTTAACACATTGATATTTTCATTCTTAGAGTGGTACGTACCACTCTCTACAATGATTATATATAACACTGCGTACTAGAGAAGGGCACTCTCATTAGCATTCTTCATCGGGAGTGTTGGCATAAATGCAGCTTTAATTCTCTCATTTGCTCTTGTATTTGTACCACTGCACTCTTTATTTTAGCAAGCTCTACCATGATACCACAATGAAAAAGGAAAAAAAGGTGTCTACTTTCACTATAAAATAAAATACTTAAGAACAAAGGAAAAAATTTTAGAAACAATATCAGTTTAGAAGTGGGTAATCTACAACTTCTAATATGCTTATGTCCTATTAAGAAAAAGAGATAATCCACTTTTAATCAAGAATAGATAAAGTTCTGATATTGTAACTTCATTTTTGTCAATCTTTCAAAGACACAAACTAAAAGAAATGTATAAGTTAGTTAAAAACTATGTCAAAAGAAAATAAAAAAAAAAAAAAAAAAAAAATATGTATATTTAAGAAGAAACTAGAATGGTTATTGCTAAAGACTAGAAAATATATGAGACTCTTGAACTAGACTAGAAGCAAGAAAGGAGTTGACAAGACTGAAGAAGGCTTCTCTCTTATTTCTATTTATACTATCTATCTAAGAGCTATGTGGCAATATTCTATAGGACCTCTTACACGTATCTAATTTACAAAATACGTGTCAAACTTGTAAGACAAGTTTTTCACATATGTGCCACGTACTTGGCTTGTTCTGCAAGCTACCAATATGTGTGATACATGGCTAGCTTGTTCCACAAGCTACCAATATGTGCGACACGTGGCTAGCTTGTTGACCAAGTTTCTAACCTACCAATCACCTATAGACATGTATAAAAGTGATTCCGCATCTATGAAGCTTTTAGGAAGTTTCTTTCTAAGATATTATCAAATTAATTAATTTACCTATTTCCATTAATCTATATTAATTAGATAATTATTGGGATAAATCTTATATCCGTGACATGTATTCTATAGAAGATATCTTTAAAATAATATATTTATATAAATAAGCTAAAGTAGAAATTATAAATAGATAGATTATAATAGAATATAATTATTATATGATTTTCTAAAAATAATATTATATATATCATTAGCTACAAGAAGATAAACTATGTCTTTATATAATCATAATACTTCAAATTAGTCAAAAATCTGCATGGAACTTTAAATGAACATGTGGATAGCATTAGTGATTTTCTTTTAGGTTTTAAAAGTATTAACAATAATTTTATAACATTTGGTGTTAAAATATCTTTTGGACAAATTTTAGTATGTATGTATATATATATATATATATATATATACAAAATTTTATGATTATTTGAAAAAATTAATATCATATTAAAATCAGATTTTGTAAAAAATGCACTATAAAATTAAAAAATCATACTTATACAAAGATAAGAATATCATTAAATTAAAATAAATATTTTATTAAAAAATTGATTTAAATCTTTTTTATTTATAGAAATAATATAGTTATATTTTAAAAGATCATATTTTATTATAAATTTTATTAAATATAGATATATAAATAAATAAAAATCATTAAAATATCTTAATTAAGTCCAATTCTTATAGATATATTTTAGAATTTGTCATCTAAATATTAAAAAAAATTATTTATTAAATCTTAAATAAGTCAAATATATAAGAGTATTTAGGCATATATTAATTTAGGCATATAAAAATTCTCATGTTTAATTGAATAATAATAAAATTAATAATAAAATTATATTATATATATTTATAGATTAATTATAATAATAGATAAAAAATTATTACATATATATATATATATATATTTATTTATTTAGAAATTTTAAAAAAATAATTTTATATATTTTTAGAGATAAATAAGCCTTGAAAAAAAATATTCAAAAATATTTAAAAAGAATAAATAGAATTTTAAAAGACTAATACATATATAATCTAAAATTTATATAAAATATAAAAGATTTATTGTTTTTATATTTTATTCTTTATATTTTATATTTATAATTTTATAAATAAAATAATCAAAAGAATTCTAAATTTATTATATAAGATTGAAATCAAACATTTGTAAGGTTTTTTTTATATGAGTTATTTTTAAATTTTATAGCTTTTATAGAAAAAAGACATTCAATTTTTAAAACCTATAAAATCATAACTTTTGACATATATTTTATGTGTAGATATATGATATTATAGATATATATAACAAAATATTAAAACAAATCTACTTAATATTACTATTGATTTTGTTTTAAAATAAAGTTAAAACTTTTGACATATTAGTTAACATAGATATAAAAAAATAAACAAATAAAAAATCTAATATTAATACTAAATTCATATATTTATATATATATATACATATACATGTTTTTTCTTCTCCAACCTTGTAGCAATTTTTGCAAGACAATATTTCTTTTTTTGTGGTGGTTTAAAGCTATACATATTAGCTTTTGATTTTGATGACTTATTGAACCTCCTACAAATAATATATTATTGGTGCAAAATTAATCTCTATTTTTGTTCATACAATTTTCTTTTATTAAACAACATAATTTTCTATAATTTTACCCAATATAAAACCTAAAGTATTGCTATGCACACATGAAGTATCTTTCCTGATTTTTTAACTATCCATAAGATGACTTAGCACCTCATCTACCACTGTCAAAACTCAAGTACATTGCTACCAAAGACACTCAGAAGCAGCTTCACAAACTTTGCATCCACTGTATAAAAAGAGGAATTGAAGATAAGTTGGTCCACCACAGTCAAGTTCCATGGGCCTTGGGAACAAGCTTCCGGAATAACAACAATAATACTAAAAGCATAAAAATCTGAAATTATCCAAAGTATTTTACTACCCTTCAGTCAAATTTGAGCTTCAGCACTAAACTCCATGAACAAACTAGAAATAGAACAAGTAATCAGAACCACCCTCGGATTCCACAAACCAACCTTTGTTTCATCCAAAGAAGGGGCCTGTCACAGCATAAAAATAATGAAAAAGAACTCATCCACAGAAAAGACCTCGTCGAAACTCCTCACCGGATTAATCGCTCGCGGATGTTTTTTACGTTCCCCTGGGAGGAAGTTACAACGTGGTGCGTGGTTCTCTCATTCGAACGTTGTGGGGCATCCTTCGTGGCAACTTCGGGGATAAATTACAAAATTCAAAACCGGGGACGTCCGCACCACGCGGTCCGGACCGCGCGCTCTCAGCCTCATTCAAGCTTCGTCTCGCCGCCATCCTCCCGCCATGGACCTCGTCTCCAGCGCCCCTTTTGTTCTTGAATTCTTTTTTCTCAATGACGAGTTGCTTTCGCCAATTGTGTCCGCATTTTGTAATCTCCTTGCCCCGCAGCCTGATCCGAGTTCGTCTCTCCGTAGCACCTGGCTTGTGACCCTGTCTTCGCTACTTTCAGTTTCGGCAGGGATATGCCAGAAGGTCACGGCTGATGGCGATGCTCTTTAGTCGCATTAGCACACTTCAAGGGTCTTATCTGATCGATGGTGAAGTTGAGAGGGAAAGCGTCCTTGTTTTGTGCTAGGGCATTTTAGATCCGGGGTGGTGCTGGTTTGGCGCTTCGAGAGTTGATGAACATTCCCTTTTCTTGCATTCATCAGGAGCTTGTGAAGGGTTTTTAATAGCGAGGAGAGGGTATATCGTGGGGGTGAGAGTATGGGTGAGATTTGGTAGTGTTGCAGGTGCGTGCGGTTTATTCTGGTGCGATCGCATTGAGTGCAGCATTATCGGCAGCGTTGTATGTTGGTGAATCTTCGTAACAGCGGTGAGGATTGATGTTTCGGGGTTGAATTTTGGAGTGGTGTTAGCGGTATATTTGACGATGTATTGGAGCCGAATTCGCTTTGGCGTTATGGAAATCGAGTAGAGGTTGTGATGCAGTGACGGGGATTCTCCCGCAGCTGCAGCGATTTGGAGATACTTGGGCGCGAAAATAACGTATGTTGTGACCACAATTCTTTTTTCCTTGGAATTTTGAGTGGAATGTCACGATGCCAAGGTAATTATGAGATGGCAATAGCTTCAAATTGCGTGTGGATTGAGCAGGGTCCTTTTTGTCCTTTTGGATGAATCCATTCAGGTGGATTCACATTTCGCGAGGTTGTCCTTCGTCTGGTGATCATTTTGTTTATTTCCTTGGCAAGTACGTTTCATGATGACGGCTGGATTCAGAGTGTCTGGAACATTTTACTGTTTCATTGTCAAGTTAGTTCACAACCGGGTAGCAGTATCCTATCTCCTGAAGGATTTACATGTCTTCAATTACAGCTCCGACTGTCTCTATTCTGGTGTTGGAATGCTATTCTTTGTTGCATCTGCTTCTTTTCGTTGCCTCGGTTCACTGACTCTTGTCCATGTTGTTATTAGTTATTGTACGCACTGCTTGGAGTAGGTGACTGCGTGACTTTTTTTATTGATTGTCCACCAGAGACCATACGCTTCAAATACTGGTCAAGAGCAAGTAATTCTATGGAAATCTGGGTTACAGTCACTAGGGGTTTCTCATACGGAACCAAGATTCCGAAAGAGCTGAATTATTCTTATGAGACACTTTTAAAACAAGACAATTTCAAATGAGTTATACCATGATCCAATTCAGTCGTTTTTAGTTCGGTGAAATGATTCTTAATTCGTAGTCTCAAGTAGCTCCAGCGATTATGCCAGTCATTATTGCAGGCGGAAAACATGAATGCGAGTGTCCTTGTGTCGCATTAAATACCCGGCTTGCGAGATCCTTATGCTATCAGGAACACTTTACGAAAATCTTTGCGTGGTGGAATATACAGTTTTTTTCTCTCCTTATTTGGCTGTAGTTGATCTTTGCAACAGTCATACATGAAAGAGCTCAACTGAATTTTGCACTCAGGCCCTCAAATATGTAGAATGAGGCATCAAATGTGATAATTTGATGTACTGTTATACCTATTCCGGATGTAGTGGCGGAGCCATATGGTACCAAGTACAAGCTTGGAGTGGGTAATTTTATGTAGCTGAATTCGACTGGTAGCGTTGTTGAACTTGGATTTAGAAATTAAAACTAGCCGTCGAGCCCCTTACAGTTGGAATCTGGAATTTCCTTGTAAGCGAGTTAGAGGATGGTCAGGAAACCGAGTCGTTGATGCTGATGTGTTACTTGCAGGAGGTACTTGAAGATACACTGTACTCAATCATTCGTTTAGACGCAGAAAGAGATCATGGTGACCGTAGATCAGTAAGCAAGCGTTGGCTTAGTTTGTCTGTGGCGTTCTTTTGGTTTAATACATTGCAGATGCATTTTTCAGGAAATTATGGATAGTGGGGATCGGACAGAGGTTGGCAAGTTCGACCCATTTCGGAACATTGACTGGACATATGAATTCTCAGCTCCAAAGTACTACGACTTCACCTATGAAGAGACAGATGCAGACGCGTTGGCAGCAGAGAGATGGTTCGAATTAGCGATACCGTACGAAAATTCTCGTACGTATTCCTTCTTCCCAATCAATTTCTCAACAAAGTGAATCTTGAAGTTGTCACTTATTACATGTTCGAGCTGAACTTCAGAAAGGAAGTCTAACAGGGGTGAGAAATAAGCTAATTTAATGATCACCTAGTACTGCCGCAAGAATGAAAGGGCCCAATGGATGAATGTCAGGCATTCTGATTGCTTATAATCTTGGAAAACCTTTGAGGGTGCATCTGCCATTGCTTCAGTTTAACACAAACATTGAGTGGATTCACGGCAAGAATGCAGTAGAAAGTATATTTCTATGAGTATTCGTCACCTTGATTGGATTTGCTTTCAAAATGTTTTGAAGTTAGCACTACACTCTATCAACCTTTACTCCTTGTCATATCACAATTGTATTTCGCAGATTTCATCTAACATCTCATCTTGGAATTTTGTCAGCTCATGTTTTTAAAACTAAATCGATCCCAGAGCTTCAGTCCACTGCAAGGGGGAGAAATCATGGTGGCGAACTTGAGGCATTACAGGTCTGCTCAAACACTGCGTTCAATCTATCCTTACGCAGACATTTATTTTGATACTTCGTAAAAATATCTTCATCTGCTGCTTTTTGAACAGATTGCAGTGTGTGTGTATTGCTGAATCCGTACTTACTTAAGGTGTGTTAAGATCTACGAGGATCAATCAATGTTGAATAGAGGCTCATCAATCCGTTGTTTACGAGCTGCCATTTGATGCGATCATCGTACAGGAACGTGGCATACTCTTGGGTTCGAGAGTTTTGTTGAAAATACATTCGACCCTTGATCTATGACCGATATAACTAGAAAAATACGTCTACATTTTTGTCCAGCTAGGGCTTTGGTTGGGGATGGATCATCTATTCAGAGCTTATCTGCTGTGAAAATCCGCTGATACAGGTGTAATGTTTCTGATGACAGATTTTAGCTCACGTATCCCCGTTGCCGAACCGTAAAAATGCACTCATGGAAGCCGAAGAGCTTTCGGATAATTGCAACGAAGAATATTCTCAAAAGACTTTAGATTGTGCACAAGAAGCTGCCAATTGTGCAGATATGGATGCGGATTGTCAAGAAGATACCGATGTGCTATGCAAAGGTTTGCAACTCTATACACTTCCAATTACTCACGTGATACTTGTAGAGAAGAGCATGCGTACTGCAGTAAAACCTCTTGCTAAATCACTGGGTGATTGATTTAATTGTGGAAAATTTAATTTGTTGACTTGCTGATAGTCTAGTGTAAATCTGCCCTCTATCTGCTTTTCTTTGGCAAGACTTGAAAGAAGCTTAGATTCTTTGAATTGTGCCACTTTGAATTACACTCACTGCAGATCTGATTGTTGGTTCATCTTGTTGCTTCTGCTGATGCCAGTTCTGTTCTCTGTTATTTGAAATACACCAGACATGTTGATTCTTCTCTGCTGTTTGTGGTGTAGTTCAAAGAGACTAATGTACCACAACTGTCTAATTGAATGGATTGATGGAGCGATGGGGTTGAGTGTAAGTCAGGGCATCGATGTGATTTTTAAGCTCTGTTCGTCAAATATTAAGATTTCCTGGCGATGATCATGATGCCTCCTCGCTGAAGGCTCGGATAGAAAAGGAACAGTAAGGGTGTAATAGCTAATTTTCTGTGTGGGAATTCTTATTTGTGCACCTATTGTATAGCTTCTCGTTCTGAATGGGCACTTCACGTGTCAAAATTTGTTGAATCGTTTGGTTCTTCGTTTCAGTTCCAACCTCGAATTGCCTTCAAGAAGAACCATACACACCGGTGGGTCGCGCAATCACTGGAGTGATAGAAAATAATGCCAATCGAACCCCTCCTACAGCCTTGGCAGCGCTCGTCATCTCTCCAGGGAGTCTGCCAGCCAAACGATTATATTCAGATGCATGGAAGGAACCACCTCCTGAACAAGTACCTCGCTCAATATCAAAAAACAGGCTATCATTTTCCAGGTTCACAACGTTTCTTGTCTATCTCTCGTTAGTTAGCAAGGATGAGATGTGTGTCTCTGTGGGGGGTACTTTTCAACGAGTAACCTCATTGAAGAAAACATCGTTGTGCGTCGTTGGATTCCTCTATTGTCCGACTACCCTTGTGATTATGTCTCTCAGTTACGGCCTCTTAGAGAGAAACTCCGAATGGCTGATGAATAAAATTCTTTGAAAATATTTGGCAAATTCTTAACGTCAATCAGTGACATTTTAGAATCGATTGTAGTGCCTGAAATTCCTGTTTGATAATTTTGTGACTGCATCAGAAGTGGTCGTAAGAAAGCTTCAGCCAACAAGAAGCCGATCATTGCCAGTTTCAAGTTTTATGCCCAACCTGAGAAAAAGCAGAAGCTTGAGGGAGAGCGGCTTCAAAAGGTATCGACCTTGAGTCTATCTACTTGTGAACTTGTCTCTTATGAACTCTCGTATTAAACTATACATAAACATATGGTAGAGCGGCTACTTGTGTCTGAAATTGGGTCAAATTGGACATGGAAGAAGGTCCTTGTTAACAAGGGATTAATGCAAAATTGTTTCTGAGCGGACGAATTTTGTTCGTGCAGAATCTATTGCTGCTTGGAACTGCTTGTTAAGTTTTTTGTGTATTCTTTCATGCAGCTTCTCTACATGAAGGACAGGTTGCCGAGACCAAAGAATCCTCCTACTTTGACGGTACCTCTTGAGTTCCAGTTTCGTACAGATGAACGGGCACACACTCATCCCGTAGATTCCAACAAGGTAATCTACAGATCTTTATGCGACGTCCGTTTGTATATGTTTATATCAATCAATTATATGTTTATATCAATCATATTTGTGAGGTGATGACGTGCTCGTCTTTTGTACACCTGCTACCGACATTGATCCTCTTATCTGTTCAGGCTTCACCCTTCGTATCCATGGCCGAAAGAGTCCGAAGGTTCCATTTGAAAACTCCAGAACGATTTCACATTCACAGCAACAATTCAGTTAATGAGGTAAATAATCTTTACTCATTGTAGATGTGTGATAGTGAAACATACAGAGCTAAGTCATGTCAACATGTAGGAAAGTGAAAGTAGTGTTTGGGTCTTTCTTACAGTCGATTTTCTTGTTGCTGACTCACTTAAAAAGTATAATTTCCTTACGAAAGTGAGCCTGATTTCTGAATAGACTAAAGCGATGGAGTACGAGAAAGGAAAGCCGAAGTTAACGGTTGCAAAGTCTCCAACTTTTGGAACATCTCAGAGAACTCGCCCCCCAAAGTTTGTTATCTCACATCACCTCTCTCTTGAGAATATTTTCATTCATATATGTTTAGTATATTGTGCTGAAAATTTTCTTTGACACAGTACCAAAGGTGGATAGTTATTGTGAAAAATTAGAGATCTCAAATAACCAGTCGTTCTTTCGAACCCGAAAGCAGAGATTGTTTGCACGCTGGTTTCATCAGCTACTGCCACAACTAATGAATGAGTTGCAAGAGCTTTCATGCCAAATTCTGTGATGACACATTTGTTTTCATTCTAGATCAAATCTTTGCATAAGTGATATTTGGCAACATCGAGTGGTTTTCTGCGTGGAAGTTGATGTGATAAGATCTGCCCAACAGGGTGAAAAGTGCAGCAGAACTTGAAGAGGAAATGCTCGCTAGGATGCCGAAGTTCAAGGCTCGCCCACTACCAAAGAAGGTAACTATCTCAAACAGAGTAATCATTGGTGTCTGCCGTCAGGAAACCAATGGTCATATGTGGGGAAAAATGTTAAACAAAAAAAAAAAATTCTGTTTTGCAATTTCAAGGTCCAAGTTTTTACAATTTGTAGGCAACGCAAGACCTTCACTAAGTCGATAATCCCGATTGAACCGCCAGTTCCACTGCGAATGTATAGCAAACTTTAGATTGTTAACCAATCAGAAGTTACCGGGAGAGACTTGTGATACATATATTAGTCTGTTGCTTCGTAAACCGGCTTTCTCTGAGTTATTATTTTGGGCGCAGATTCTTGAAGCGCCTGTGTTACCAACTTTTTCTAAATCCATTCCGCATGTACCAGAGTTTCAGGTGACTTTCTATCAGATTTACATGATGAATTTTGAGTTCTTGACATTGTCTCATTACCAGTTTGATTATCTGGTAGATACTCTTTCGGAGGCAACGAAAGTCTGACTGGCAAGTCGCCTTTCCAGTATCAAAATGATTGTTAGAAATACCATAGGAGTCAATCTACTTGTGCTCTTTTCTATCTGGTTAACGATTTTAATTTTAATGTCGATGGCTTATAATTGATTGTTTTCGTCAACAGGAGTTCCACCTACACACCATGGAACGAGCTCAGCATCATGCAAGCTCAGCGAGTTCCTCATCTGGAGATTCTGTCTGTACTTCGGTGTGTGTTTAACTTTATCTGCTATGGGAGTGACATCCGATTCTGGTGTTTCCAACAATCTTCACAAATCTTTTGCTCAAAGTTTTGTTACTTGCGATGGTATGCTTACAATGAGTGTAACCATATTCAGGAGAATGTGTCAAAACCAAAAGACTTTTCAAAAATGCGTCCGCCGCAGCTTCAAACAGCTAGCCGTGTTCGCCCTTCTACGTACGTATGTAAAACCTCAATTTTGGTTGCATCTGCTAGCAATTCGTAGCTCTATGACTTGGCTTAGAGTTCGGATCTCGTATTTAATATCGATTCGTCCAGTTCTACGTATGAGCAATGCTTGTTCTTCCATTGAACGCTCTTGAAACTGGCACCATACGTAGGGTGAAGAGTTCGAAAGAGCTAGAAGAAGAGGAGCTTGCGAACATGCCGAAGTTCAAAGCCCGTCCATTAAACAAGATGGTGACATCTCGATGCCCTGTTTCTGATATTTGGCGATGTTGTAGCAATGAATTGGTTGCTGCTTTGCACTGAAACGTGGGGATCAAACGAGGTTTAGATTAGTAATGATGAAGCAGTAGATTAGAACCTTGAATATGGTTATTGATATCTATCCAACAAGGACGCACCATGCAATTCTTGAACCTCCAACCCTAATCTGTGATCTTTTGTTTGCAGATTTTTGATAGCAAAGGTGACCTTGGTGTTCATCGGAACCAGAAAAGAGAGGTTACCACGCCCCAAGTGAGTGTTCTTTGACAATATTACTAATTTGTGGTGGCTATTTTTATTTCTTGTATTGTTGGGATAAAGTTCTAAATGGAGTTGGATACGTTTGTTCATTGTAGGAGTTTCACTTGAAGACCGACGAACGTGCTCACTCACGTGATCCAGACATACTGGCGGATCAAATACAGAAGGTAAGAACAAACCTATGAACTGATATATGCAAGTGCAAAACTCAAGGTCGCCATGTTTTTAAGTACTTAGAATTGTTAATGATGGTGCTTATTGTTTGATCCACTCTGATGTGCATGATTAGCTTGCCATAACCAAGCCAAGCAAGGGCGAAAAACCATTACGACCGACAATACCAAAACCCTTTCATCTGGCTACCGACGTAAGCGTTATTTTCATTTTCATATATTGCAATGCAATGAGCTTTTCTGTCGTCCATTTCTCAGGTACTATATGTATTGTTGTCCATATTGTAGATTTCATCTCTCATCATGATGATAGAATGTGTTTGTATGCACTTTATGCATTCGAAATTCTCGACACATATTATTCTAGTCTTTTATATCTGATATAATTTTTTTGTTTCTACAATAGGACCGTGGACTGGCAAAGGGGATGAGGGAAATTCAGGAGAGAATTCGGCAACAACAGGATGAATCCAAGGCTCGAATACCGATAGCGAACCCTCTACCCTTGACCACTGAGATCCCAGATGTAAGCATGTTTTAGAAGCTTGCACTTTGGATTTAGTCATCCTGAAGTTCCTGTCCACCGTTGAATTTGTCTAAGATAGACACGATTGAGTACATCTGTTACTTATCTTCGAATTCCTTGGACTGTTAGGTGCTCTATCGCTGTTTAGAGAGCAGTGCAACGCAGATACCCAGTACTTACATCAGCAGCTGATACCTTGTATTTATTTGTTCCAGATACCTCCCAAGCCAGTTCCCAAAGAATGCACGAAGCCGGAGCCTTTCTATTTGGAAAGTTTGTTGCTTCACGAACAGGAACAAGAACGGCTTGCACAAGAACGCATCCAAGCTGAACAACTCAACGCTGCGCTAAGAGAATTTCATGCACAACCCAACCTCTCCAAGTTAGTTCCTTTGCATATTATTTAATTTCTCTCATCTTTCCCTAAGTATTCTACATGTGAACTTCAGATTCTTTTCGAAATCTAAGACAATGTCATTAGTTTTAGTAAACTTCTTTTTGTCTCTCTCGAACTGCATAATATAAGAGTTGGAAGTAAACACTAAGATCGTGTGAACCTATTTTCTGCTAATTTAGCGGTACCCTTCCATCATAAACACCTTACAAGTACAAGATAATCAATAGTTTCATGGAACCATCAGTTGCGTACGCGAACATTTTGTTGCTTTATATTGTACTGATTAGTGCTTTCCATTCGTAAAACCCGTAGATTTGACCCATGTGGCCTTGTTAGATCTTGATTTTCAGTTATCAGTACTATCATTTTGAGGGATCATGTGTACTTCGATTTGATTGCAGAGTACCAGCTGTTTTGCCAGACATGCCAAGGAAGGCGCTCACTCTTATTGACGAATTTAATCTCCTTGTTGATCAACGTGCTGTTGAGAGAGGAGAATTTGATAAAAAGGTAGTACTTGAATATTTTCCTGGTAGTTGATTTTTGCACTGTAAGTTTCAAAGTGGCATGTGCATTTTAGTGTCGTGTACGGACTAGACTAAGTAACAAACTAGCTGTACAGATTGCAGGGAAATTTGATTGACTCAGACTACCCAATGCTTAACTTCACACAATATTTAGGATGTCAAGGGAATGGGATGTTTTAACCTAAACAATTTATATAATTTTAACGTCTGGATACATTTTATTAAAGAGTGTGCTATGAAGTTGGTTTAATGAAGTCCGTTACAGCACAACTTTCTAAGTACCTGCGATAGGTATGTAAATCTTCCTTGTGGTACATACAACCATCAGCATTTAAACTCCCTTCACATTGCCTGCAACTGATAGGTGGCAGAGAAGCAGATGCAGTACAAGCGCTATCGAGAAATGTATGAAGCTGCCAAAAAGGTAATTTTCTTTTCGTATTAGTGGTTTTCTCTGTTAGCTTACATTCTCTTCATTCATGAGCTCACTTCATGATAACCGTTCTGACCATCAAGGCATGCAGACAACTTTTGGTATCTTAAAAAATCTTTCTTAATTTCATAATAGTATTGAATAATCAATGAGTTATGTTCTTTACCATATACATATATATATATATATATATACACACACACTCACAAATCATTCTTACTACCTTATGCCAGAAGGTTATTGTATCACATCTTTAACTCATCCGAGCTGGAGTTTTTCTGTCACAGGCAGAAGAGGAGAGGTTTTTGAAGGCTATGAGAAAGGAAATGATGCCTACAGCTCGTCCTATGCCAGCATTTCCTCGACCACGCTTACCACTTCGGTACAGGATAATCAACTCTTTGTATTAAGATCCATGACCTCTCTGATCCCTTGAGAGTAGGTTGAGAGGACTTACTGGTTTGATCTGAACGTTTTATCTCAGGCTACATCATGCTTTTGAGCAAGTAGATTATGAGGGACTACGATGCATGTTATGTCTAGCGACTGTCGGTTTCCTGGTAACATCAAAAAGTTTTACAATAAGGTGTACAACAGGTAGTTCGTAATAAGGGGAGTTTAAACTAAGCATCACATATTGCCTTAAAAACATTCCAGATCCATGATATTGATAGAGTTGACTGAGTCTCTCTGCAACACTAGATTGATCTTTTCTGATATGTTCTTTGTGGGATGGTGTTGTCCCATGAGAAAACTTATTTATCAACTGTGTTTGTGTTTGTTCTCGCAGGTCCACAAAAGAACCTACCAAACCAATGTCACCTCAGTTTTCGAAGAAAACTTTGCACAAGGAGCGGTGACAGAACTAATTCCACGGATACTCCAGACCTCGCCCTACCGTTTCTTAATGCACAACCAGATATTTTTTAATACTCTTATTACAATGTAACATAAAAGCTTCAACTTCTATGCTACTCATAATTTACTTCCAAGTTGCTTGGAAAGTTATACAAAAGTTTTTTTTAGGCAGGCACAACACTTGTGCAAGAAATTATCCATTCATCATTGATTTCCATGAGTTGGTGCTCATACCACATTTACAGATATTGAAAGATACGAAGAGATTCTCATGGGAACTATTGTAGACTAATAAAGCAAGTTTCAGTTCTCTTACCAGGGTATTGATTTGAATAACAAGTTCATTGTTAGAAATTCTGCCTCTCTACATTGAATTGTTTTGTGGATCACCTGAAAGTGTACCTCATGTATTCTTATTCTCTATCTGCTTTATCCCTCTTGACTGATGAATACCAACCTTCGCACTTGATATCCAAATGGATTGCTGCACCTCCATCTCATCTCAGCTGTTAGACGGCTTCTGGAAGTGGGTATGATTAGATGAACCCCAGCTTGCAGTCCCCTACGTCCACTTTCCAAGTTACGAATACTTACAAAAAATACATATGTCACCAAATACATTAGATTTGTTTCTTACTTATATTAGTACAATTTTGTTTAAAAAGTATTAAATTTTTTATTGAACCATTTAATACAAAGGTACAAAAGAACTTTGGTCCAAATTAAACCTTTTAAATTTATACCATTGTAATAAAAACTTTTATTTATTTATTTATTGACACAAAATTAAGATGGACCTAATGTATTAATGGAGTAGAAAAAGTATAATTGACTACTTAACTCCTTATATCTGAAAGGAGAGCTAAGAATACTAAGAATAAGGAGCAACTACTAAAGCAAACTCATCTACACTTTTGTATATGATTACACCATATTGAGGTATTCTAGAATTCCATTTAATTACTTTGTCATTTTTAGAACCAAGTATATATTTAGCCATCCAAGAATTATTCCATCTCATGAGTAGGGAAGACTTATGTTGCAAGTGTTTTATTAAATTTTTTTTGACAAATTTCCAACAAATTTATCTATATTTGATAAGATCCTTTCAAACTATGCTTCTAGAATGGAGTATATTCCATACTTTATTTTTAAAGGCAAACTTGTTTCTTTGAATCCAAATAGTCCATAAACAAAGTTCCTTAAGAAACACCAAATCTTACAAAAATATTTGAATCTAAAAGAAAGAATTTCTACAAAAATAGCATGTTGCTGAGTGAAAGATTTCAAAGAATTGTAATTCTAAGAATTAGATATTAATTTATATAAAAGAGAAGTGGCCCAATCCTAGATGTAATGGACTAAATGATAATCCTAAAATCGATAGAGAATGGATTCAACATTTAAAGTTGACACATAATATAGTGAATATTAATATTAGGATTGATTTTTTTCCTCCAAGTATTAAGTGCTACACCTTTATACCATATAAGCCAAATAAACAAAGTTTCTTTATCAGAATGGAAGTTGGATCAAGCATCTTTCTAATAAAGTAAAAAGTCTTAACTAAGAAGAGAAGTTCATTTTTTAGCCACTAGATTAGTAATATAACAAATATTTTGAAGTAATTTTTTGCCAAGTTTGACAAAATAAGTCATAAATTCTTCTCCAATAACTTAGGAATATAATAGAGGATCAAAGGTCAAATCACTAATTAAACCATAGAAGAAATTAATGCCAAAAGCTCTTTTCTTTGTTTGTTTTGTTTTTTGAACAATCCTAACAATTTTCAAAAAACCTTCTATTTGATTCTTATTTTCTTCTAAGTCTTGTTCAAGTAAAAGTTTTTCTTTTTATCAAAGTGTAGAATTCTAAATTAAATATGTACTCAAAAAAATTTAATATTTGTAGGATTAGATAGAAAAAATTATTTATTCTCATCTTAACCCATATATTCTAAAGGGAGTTAAAATACCACATGAAGAAGATGATCTAAATCTAACTTATATAATCTAATCTAATCATTGAATTTTGGAAGGGCATTATCATATTGAAGTATGTTTTTTCAAGAGATTAAAAAATAAATATGAAATAAATTCCAATTAAAGCTATAAAATAATATAATGTGATATATAGATATTATTTCTTTTGTAGTGAAAGGAATTATGAGCCCTTTAAAGAAATTTTTGATACAATGAAGATTCTTTGAATAGAAAATTATAACTTGAGAGGATTCTAGATGAATATCAATTAAAAGAAATTGAAGATCTTATCATAAAAAATAATTTTACATGTTATGAAAGGAAGTAGGAAGATTGAGTCAAAAAAATTCATACACATATGTCTAAATTTTTCCTATTTTATTCCATGTTTTAGACCCAATACTTCATTTATGATTTTGAATAAGTGACCAAAGTAGATTTGGTGCCCAAGTTCCATAAGCAATAGGTTTAATATTCATCATTCTAAATCTAAGAAATTATTGAATATTTACTTATCCAGTTGAAGAGCCACTAATACCTATTTAGACAAGATAGTTTTGGGTGGCTTCTTTTAGGTTGATGATGCCAAGGCCTCCTTCTTCACGAGCTTAATAATTAACATGCCATTCTACTTTGGACGGTGTCGTACTGTAATTACTTACAATATGTAAAAATTAGTTAAAATATATTATATATTTATGAATCTAGATGTGTGTTAGAATGGTTAGTAAGTTAAATTAAAAATGGTTGATAGAAGAAACTTTATTTTATTTTATTTTACCTATTTTAGTTATGGTATTTAAAAATTATAAGATCTAAATGTTTAGTATGAAGCCTTGAGAGAAGGTTGGGACTTAAGGATGAAAATTCAAGCTAGTAAGAGGCTAATTGGGAGGGATGAAATCAAGCCATGGTCGGATGAAGGCAAGGAATAGGGAACTTCATCCCTATTGGTCGAATACCATGCCCAATGGGCTTTGAGGAGGCTGCCCGCGACCTTAACAAGGGTTTTCGGCGACTTCAAAAAGGGGATTTGCAATTTCAGAGGAGGGGTTGTAAAGTTTAGGGTTTTGGGTATAGTTTGAGAGGAAATTTTAGGCGATTTGGAGTTAGGGTGAAGAAGTTATACTTGTTCAAAGTTAAAGAGTGGATTTCATATATACTGTCACTCTTTTGGGATTTCGCGGAGTTGTACGGAGGCTTTTGGAGATCGGACGGTGCGGTTGGAAAGGTGATTTCAAGATCTACGTCTATTACGAAGGAATTCTTAAGTTTTGAGTTTAGACGAAGGAGATATGAAGAGTTGAAGACAGCGCATCCAATTCCAAGGCAGTAAGTAGACCGTTTTGTTGATGGTGATGGGGTTTTCCATATCTTAAGTTTTTGGACGAATTTTTGTCTAAAAATTTCCAAGAAGGTGTATTATTGTGCTAAAAAGCTATACATCAAAGTTTCATAGCATTTGGACTTTTAGATTGTGAGATATGAAGAATTTAGTACACGGGTGTTTGTAAACAAGGGTTTAAAGCTACTGCTAGGGTTTTGGCGATATCTAAAGATCGATAATGAATCGACGGTTGAAATTTGTGGTGATAGTTGTGAAGAATATATCAGTACTTCATGTAAATTTGGAGTAGTTTTGGACGGTTGGATTAAAAGTTATGGGTTATTGAAGTTCGGAAAAAATTCCCTTCCTACGGGAGAATGAGGGTTTAGAGTATTTTGTTATGTTTTGAGTGGTTTGAGGAAATTAGGCTTGTGTATTGGGTGTAATAGCCCTATGGAGATCTCTTTTATATAAAATTGGGGGTTTTTATTATACTTGAATCTTTCTTGAGTAATTAGTGGCAGCCAGAAGCCCAGCGCTTTCTTGAGGCAGATTCTCTCTACCCCGACAACGGAATTAAGGAAGTAGTATTTTTTCACAAGAAGTTTTAAACCATTGATTTAATTTTTTTGAATAGCCTTAATAAAGCCAATCTATATGGCTAAAAAGAAATATAATTTAAAAAAAAAAAAAAAAAAAATAGAAAACTTTTTCTTCCTCACTTTAGATTATAATTATAGAGTCATTAGTGTATTGGCTAATGACTTGTTGTTTGAGATCCCATAGAATATAAATATCTTATGGGTGGTATTATTTGATAGTTGTAATTGTAAGAAAATACATAAATTTTCTAATTGTAAGAAAATACATAAATTTTTTCAAACAACAAAATCAAGACATAACACATGAAGATGTAGAGGAAGAGATTGATCTCTTTATGAATGAAGAAGAAGAAATGGATTTTGAAAAAAACATTATTAGAACAATAGTATGACACTAATTACAACTTTGATTCTTTTTAGTACATATTGGAGGATGCACATGTTCAAAAGAGATGGATGTTGTGTTGTGGTTCAGCTACCATATAAAAATAATGTACATATAATTTATTATACAACTAAGTGAAAGTCATATCAATGGATTTTAATTAATTAAAAAATATAATTAGATTATCATTTTTAAAGGTGTCTATTTCAAAGAGCTACTATTGAGATTTATACAATTTTATTTTTTTTATAGTTATTTTTGAAATTAATTTTATATTAATAATAAATTTTATATATTTTGAATCACTTTTATTAGATATTGGAGAATTTTGAAATCTTATTTTATTTTTTTATTTGATATTTAGAACACATATTATATAAATCTTATTAAAAAAATGATTAAAAAGAAGTCTTAGTACCAAAAAGAGTAGTTAGGCCATCTATATGGATGAATAGAAATAGATGATAGAAATCTCCATTTTTATTGGCTAAAAGTTATATCTAATGGATTTTAAAGAAGCTATTTGAGGCCTTATTAGAAATTAATTTTTTAAATCATTTGAATATTGAAGATTAGAGTCAATAAGTTTAGATTTTTAGATATGGTTTTGTTATAAAAATTGAATGATTTGGAATTTTGTACAAGAGATATAGGCGCTCAAAGTTAACATATTGATTTTGTATCTACTATCATTCTTTGGGATATAACACATGAATACAAAAAAAAATAAAGAATTGGTAATTAGGATTACAAAGAGAATTTTTTTGGCTATACTTTGTATATATAGCTTGATGAATTCTAAGTTGAAATGAAGGAGATATTGGAAGTTGTAGTCAGCACTTGCAATCTAAATGCAATAAATAACCTACTTAATTAGTGGTTGTATTTTGAGCTATATCTCAAGCAATTTGATAAGATTTTGATTCAAAATTTTTTAAAATGTATATTATTATGTTAAAAAGCTACAAACACATTTTTGTGGTATTTGGATTTTGGATTTTTGAGATATAAAGAAAATAGTTCTTTGATGTCTATAAATTAGGATTTTGAGTATCTGCTAGGATTTTTGAGATATCAAATAATTAAAAATAAATATACATCTAATATTTCTTATAATAAAGCTTAATGATATAAGCTATATTTTTAAAAAATTTGAAAAAAATTAAATGGCTACACCAAGACATATTCAATCCTAATATTAAAAAAAAAAAAAAAAAAAAAAAAATTATAGATGAATAAGATATTGAAAGATTTTATTACAATTGAAGCATTTTGTATAAATTAAAGGGATTTTTTAAGAGCTAAGACTTCATAAAATTGTCAAAAATAGATATATAAGGCTATGATAAAATATTGATATAAAGATGAATTATTAAAAGGAGATTATAGATTTTTCTTGAAATTATTAAAATTTTAACTTATTAAAAATTAGTTAATTATGATTTGGCATAGAAAAGGATATGAAGGATTTTCTAGATACCATAGAAAAATCTTATGTACAAATCTATTTAAGTATAAAAGGTTCTTATTAGTATAATATTTTTTTTAATATTATAATATTTATTTGTCATCTTTATTAAGAACAAAGCACTTATCAAAGCCTAGCCAATAAATAAAAAATAAACTCTCTACAACTAGGTAGCTAGTATATTTGTAGATTAAAAATCATATTATATAATAATGACATCTATAATATTCTATTATATATAGGAGCTCTTATATTACTAACTAAGTATTTAATTTTTTAAAAAGATTAGTATACAAACACCTCTAATTTCCACATCATTAGAATTGTTCATAAAAATTTGAACTGCTTCTAAAATATAAAAATTCACATTGAGCCACAAAGATTTATTTAATTTTTGGACCTTTGATTCACACAACTTTTATTTTTAAATAAAAATAATATTATATTTTAGAAAAATAGTCTAGATATAACTACAAAGTTACAATATGTTTAAAAGGTCATTTAGATCCTTTATATTATAAGATAAAATCTTTAACTTTATAAATTATTAGAGGAAGAAAAGCCTAGATACATCTCATTAGCAAGTGATTGTCTTCTTAGAGATTTAAAGTATTCTCTTTCTTGCAATGAAGACCTACACTTATTACCTTTTTTCAACTTATAAGAAAAAAGATTTGAATGAGTTGTTTAATAAAATATTATTCTTTAAAGGTTCAAAATCCATATTGTGTGAATTAAAAGGTTGATAGAGATGGAAGCTTGTATGCCTATGTAAAGAATGTCTACCATTGCTAAATAAGGCATCCATTTCCAAAATGAATGGTTTTGTTGGATCTATGTGGACAAGTATAGGAGGTGAAGTGAAAGATTCTTTTAGCTTCTTAAATGCTTCTTCAGCCTTGTCATCCCAGATAAATTTGTTCTTACATGTGAGTCACGTTTATAGAGCCACAATCTTGGAATAGTCTTTGATGAAGATTTTGTAAAAATTTACAAATCCCAAAAAACATTATACATCTCTGATTGATGATAGTTGTTTCCATTCTATGATAGTTTGTATCTTTTTTGGATCTATGAAAATCACATTTTTAGAAGCAATATATCCTAAAAACTTGATTGATGGTTGATGGAAAGAACACTTTTCCAATTTGGCATATAATCCACTTTCTCATAGTTTTTTCAATACCTTCTATATATGATGTTTATATTCTTGTTCATTGTTAGAGAAGATCAAGATATCATCCAAATAGATGACTACAAAGTCATTTAAGTATTCTTGTAAGATATCATTCATCATGTATTGAAAGACTATAGGTGCATTTGTAAGTCTAAAAGGCATAACATTGTACTCAAAATGTCCATACCTTGTACAAAATGCTGTCTTCCATTGATTTTCTTTTTTAATCCTGACTAGGTTATAGGCGCCTTTCAAATCAATCTTTGTAAAGATCTTTGCTTGTCCTAATTGTTCCAATAATCTTGAGATTAATGGTAATGGATAACAATTTTTTATAGTTACCTTGTTCAAATCTCAATAGTCAACACATATACGTAAAGAACCATCTTTCTTCTTCACAAATAAGATAGGAGCTCCCATAGGTGATTTTGAATGTTGAATAAAATTCTTGGCTAGATTTTCATCAATATATTCCTGTAAGGCTATAAGCTTTGTTTGTGACAGATTATAAATTGGACCAAATGGAGTTTGAGCTCCATCTTGTAATTCGATTGTATAGTCATAAGGATGGTGTTGCAATAATATATTTGTTTTTTTCTTTTCAAATAAGTCTTCAAGGTCATGATATTGACTAGGAATATCTTTCTTCAATTGCTTTGTTGGATCTTTCATTGTAATAGCGTATAATTCAAATGCAACCTTTTTTTTTGCTGCTTGCATAAATATTTTAGCTCTAAAGAATGGAATAACACCTCATTTCTTCTTTTGATGTTTAGGTCTTAAAGAAATATTTTCCAAACTTCAATCAATATCAAGATTATGTAGCTCAAACTAAGGGAGTCCAATGACAGTAGGATTTATCGGGCATCGAATGATGTTGAAAATAATTTGTAATACTTGATCTCGTAGTATCACTTCTAATGGTTGAATTTCTTCGATAACATCTCTTGATGCAAGGTTTCGTCCATCAATGACTTCAATGGATGCACGACGGATCTTCTTTATAAGTACTAGATTGTGCTTGGTTGTAAAATCCTTATCCATAAAGCATGCTGAGGCTCCAGTATCTAAAAGGACTTTAGCAAAAATCTCTTGTTTTAGGATTCTTATATATATATATATATATATATATATATATGAAGTATAAAATAGGATGTTGGATGTGGAGATAAAAAGAGACTTTTTTTTAATACTTTAGATTTGGGGGTGTCCAACAACAAGATCTTCATTGTGGTTGAATGTCTTTGTTTTTGGACCTTTCTAATTCAGATGTTATACCTTGTACCTTGAATTCTCTAGACTTGTTCAAACAATTTGTTGCCTTGTGATTGGATCTTTGATAATAAAGACATAGATTTTCTTATCAATGTCTAGTCTTTTTTGCTGGTGTTAATGACTTGAATTGAGTCGCATCAATTTGCATAGATTTAAGATATGCTAATAGCTTCTTTGATATTCTTGAAGATGTACCTTGATAGATAATGCTGAAAATTTATTGCCTCTCTTGCCGTAACTCAAATACGCAATTAGCACAAGTAATGGCTTAAGCTATGAATTCTTCTAAGCTTTTAATTTTTGGCATTGTGATCAATAGATTCTTTACATCATCTTTCAGGCCATAATAAAATCGAAACATAAATGCCTTATCATTCCAATTGAGATCACAAGTTAATTATTGAAATTTTGCGGTATAAATCGTAGCTGAACGTTGTCTTTTTCGTAGATTTTTAATCTTCCTTTCAACCACCCTCTCTCCATCACTATCTCCAAATACAACAGTAAATCTTTCTATAAAAGCCTTCAAATTATATAAGATTGGAAAATTCTTTTCTAATAGTGGAACAAATCATGATCGAGCACTTCTTGATAAAAGGGTGCCCACAAAAGCGACTTGAGTGAATCCATTTGGGTACCAAGAAGGATATAGTTGTAAATAAAGTCATACTTATTATACAAACCTTCAAAAATTGAAGCTTGTTCCATCAAATTTATCAAGCATACTAGCTTTTGGCTCTTTTATGACAATCTTTGGAGCTTCTAAAGGAATTATGTGCATAGCTTGTCTATTGCCTACTTCCTTCACTTGAATAATCTATTGTTGCAAATTATGAATTTTTGGCTTAGCTTCTTTGGATACTTACTCCATTTACGATTTCTTTTTTGGATTACAAAGAAATGCATTTTTTTTCATACAATATCCAAAAGAGTTCAAAGATTTGTAAGAGTTGTCACTCTATTCTTTGTTTGAGAGGATGCACCTCCATTAATCTGATGAATTTCCATATTAACAAAGAAGAAATCAATAAACCGTTAATGTAGTATTTTCTATACTAAAAGGAATAATTTTAAATAATTAATTTAGAAGAGGGTAATCTGCAACCTCTAAAATACATTGATATATATATATTAAAAAAAGAATAATCTACTCTTTCCAAAGAAAAAATCAACTACAACAAGTAAGCATATTAGTCTAGAGGAGGGTAGTCTGCACTCTTCTAGAATGTAATAATATCTTGAAGAGGGATAATCCACTCTTTACCAAGAGATCAAAGCTTTAATATGCTTATATAAGCAATCTTGCCAAACTGTTATAGATGCAAGATAGCAGGTTAGTAAAGAAATAAAGAAAAAATTTCAGAACTAGAATAATTTCAAGAACAAAGAACTAGATAGATAATAACAAGAGCTGGATCCAAAATAAGAGACTAGATTGATATCAAGAACAAGAAATTAGATTGATATCAAGAACAAGGCAACACTTTGGATTACTCCAAGACTTGTGTTGACAAGACTGAGGTACTCATTGGTCTTGTCTCTTATTTATACTACAAGGCTTATGTCTTATTGGACCTTCTAAGAATATCATAGAAACTTTTAGAAGCTTGAGGAAGATTTTGGAAGATTCTAAAAGTCTACAGAAGATTTTAGAAGATTTTAGAAGATTCTAGAGGATTCTTGAAGACTATAGAAGATTCTTAGATGACTAAAGAAGATTTTAGAAGGTTCTAGAAGATTCTAGAAGACTACAGAAAGTTCTAAAAAGTGATAATTTAAAATATATCTATGACATATGATAATATAGAGTGAAAAAGAAGTCCCTCTTCTGGAAGTAAATTATAAGTTTGAATTCCATCCATATTATCTTTTATATGTACCGCCTTTAATTATAATTGAAAGGATGACAAATTTTATTTATAAATTATATTTATAAATTATATTTATAAATTATATTTATAAATTATATTTTAACATATAGATTTGCCATGTCATTGAAACTATGATTAGATATTATTAAAAGCTTAGGCACATTTATTAGTGATATATTATAATTTCTTATAGTATATAAAAACTAGTTTAAATATATAATATATTCATAAGTTTTAATATGTATTAAAATAATTAATAAAATACTTAAAGAAGTTGATATAAGAAAATTTATTTTAATTTTTTTTACTTGGTTTGGTTATGGCGTTTAAATTATATAGGACCTAAATGTTTAATATGAAGCCTTGAGAGAAGATTGAAGGCCAAAGATAAAGAACTAAACTACTAACATGTTGTGGTTTATAGTTTTACTTATTCTACCAATATTGCCTAGACTAAACTTGTAAAGGGGGATTCAAGCTCAAAGAAAGATTAAACACATGAAATACACTGATAGAGTCACAAAATCAAATGCTCCTGAACGGCAGAGTCCAATGAACATGCAACATTCTAAACAATCCCGACCTCTCCAACTTCCAACAATCCCGCAAGAACAACTAGCAATATTATATTATCTTGATAGATTGCATACAACTGCTATACATTCCAATCACTAGAAATAACTTCTCACCAAAAACGTCTTCCAAAATAAATTATCTTTCTAATATTCTCTTTCACCGCTCAACTCTCACAGTCAATACATCATAACATTCTTATTCACACTCAAATTGCATTGATGTATTCCGTCTTCAGCTGCCAATTCACCACACCAAACTCAATCATCACATAATTTCAATCTCTTATACATCTACATATAAATTTAATTTTTTTATTTTATTACTGTATTTTATAGTTTACATGGTATGATCAATTGGAGTGTTATCCAAATTCTCCATTATAGTCTAATACAAAAAAAAACAAAAGAAAGAGGTAGCACCAAGCTTATTTCAATTCTTGACTCTCATAGTCGGGCCTAAATTCCTTCTTCTTTATTCTCTTTATACTAAAAATTAAGACTCCAACTGTCATCTCTCTTGCCTTAATCACTTTTCCAATTAATTTTCCTACACTATCATCTATATTGGCCAAAAATTAGATTAATCATCCGATCTATCAATTTTAAATTCTTACTTTATCTTTTTAAAATTATCTATCAATTTTATATAGCTCTACTCCTAATTGTACAATACCTTTGCAAACACAAAATTGATAGAAAAAAAACTTTGAGTTATGAAGCTGACTCTCTAGATTGGGACACTCTAAGATTCCTCCTAAAAGGTTCTTCTACATCTGGTTCTAACTCTAAGTCCTCGTCCTCCTCTGATAAATCTAAATGGTTATCCTTCAATTGGATTAATAAATCCTTGTTATCCACTCCCAATTCTCAAATTTGAGCCTCCAATAGTAAAATTTTGGCACCTTTTACTTCTAATTGGCATTCCTATTGCTGTAATTTTTCTTCTAGCCCACCAATACTTGAAATTGGCGAGACAAATACATGTGGTCGACTAATATTGACTACATTGCCCTCCAATTTTTCCACTTCAACTTTCAAGGTACAAATTTCTATCCGTACTTTATCTGTTTCAATTTTGTATTAGTCCTCCAATTTCACCTTTTTTTGGCTCAATTTTGATGTCTTCTCACGTTTTGCTTGCAATTGACTTTTTAATGCCTCTTTTCAAATCCCACATTTTGCAATTCTCTAATAATTCATGCTTTTGGCCGTTCAAGATTCATTAAATGCGTTCTTTATCTTTTGTACAAGCTTCCTATTCTTCCCTTAATTTCCATAACTTGGATTCCACCTTTTCCTTGATAATATGACCCTGTTTTATAATTTGATGGCTTTTCTCCATTATCTCCTTCTTGCTCGTGTCCAATTATTGCCTTAAGTTTTTCTCCAACTTACTCACTATAAGCTGCAATTAAAAAATTTGATCCAATATTACTTCTATGAGACTCTCTTTCCATTATTCTGATACTCGTAACTGGAATCTCAGTCACCACCTCTGTTATTGAGAGAATTAGAGTCTGCACTAGTATTATTATTAGAATGGCCTCCTATTCCACCGATTGACTTGACTCTCCAACTTCATGCACCACTACCACTAGGCTAGCTATTGGTCCCGTCAAATTTTGAACACATCAAGGAGGCACTAAAGAGGGTATATTTCTCTCTACTATTGGCGATATTTGACTCAATGTATGCACAATTACAGAGTGCACATAATTGGAACAGAGCAAGGATGCAAACTTCTCCATCTTTCGTTTGGCTACCATCTTTGTATGGATTCTGATTGCGATAAATGTTGTCCAATTAAACACTATTCCTTCCAACGTTCCTATCATTGCAAACAAGAGCCGTTTGGATATGTAGATGGTATGTTGGTTCAAGCCTAACCGCTTCTAAATGAACCGCATTCACTCCATAAGCTTTGATGTGAGTGCCTCCACTATTTTTCAATCCTGGTTCTTTTCCAATGATGACATGCCGCCTTTAAAATAACTACTTGGTCGAAAGTCACTAGACACTTTGATATCCACCACAAGCTTACCAACCAAGAGATACAATACCTTCTATAAGGTATCCTTGTCTATCCTGATTATCCTCGTTTTTATTATATTCAAACCATCCTCTGGGTTGTAATGTGCTATATATTCTGCCACCAATTCTACATCAATTGGCGGCAAATTAATTGACTCTCTCAAAAATACATATAGTTGTGCATTTCTAAAATCTCTCTGCTTTTGTGGAATCCAACAAATTTCCAAGTTCATTGGTTCTATGTTGGTAATCACCACTAGAAATGGCGACTCTAAATTATTTTTATTCCTCACATTTCGGACACTTTCATCTCTGTCCATAGCTCTCTTTGATCTTTCTATTGACATTATGGACTATTATGCACTTCGTACTCCTTACTCATGCTAATACTATTTTAGTTCACTAAAGTAACTCTATACTCCAATACATATGCTTCATACAATAATATTCGCAACTTCCACTAAATACCCCGCTCCTAATCTTTTATTCAGGTCTGAATCCACAATCCCAAATCCAGTGTATCATAATTTCACATCAAATTTTCTTAACTAGGTGACAATAGTACCCCAATTAACCATCAGTCATCTTCTCTAACCAACATGCTTCGACAATATAGGAAATCTATCATTTACAAGTACTCCCTCTTCTTTTCCAATTTTAAAACCCGTCTCGGATTTACATTGTCGTATGGCGTGAATTTCTATCTCGGAATATATTTGGTATCTAGCTATAGAGAGTTTACTTGAAATTTGATAGCAAAAATCCAACAAGTGATTTTTTTCTCAATAAAAAAGACAAATAATACAAAAAATTTATAAAAGAGAAGTTATATATAAAAACCCTCCTGTATTTGGTTTATACAAAAAGGGTTCAAATTTCCACAAAAACCCTTCAAAACTTTATTCACCCGCAAGGATTTTTTTTTTTTTCTAATCTTTAAAGTCCAATAAACCTTGATCTAACCATTTTATTTCTATAAAATTTTCTTTAAAGTGTAGACAATCTTCTTAAGTTTCACCACAAAAAAGAATCAACCGTAAATTCATTTTTGATTGTCCGATATCTCAAAACCCCTATAAGGTGCTTAAAACCCTAGCTTAGTGACACCTGAGCACTATTTTCCTTATATCTCACAAACCCAAAATCCTAATGCCACAATATTTTTATATATTATCTTATAATATAAATATATATACTTTTAAAAATTTTGAGCCAAAAATCTATTAAATTGCCTAAGATATAGCTTAAAATATAACCACTAGTGAAGTGAGGTCACTTACTACTCTCAGCTTACAAGTATTGACTTCAACTCCCAATATCTCCTTCACCATAGCTTGGATTTTATTGAAATTTACATGAATAGTATAGCCAAGAAAGTACTCTTTCCAATTCTAATTGCTGATTATCTATTGCTTTTTGTATGCACGCGTTATGCTTAAAAGAGTGACAATAGGTAGAATTTCAACACCCTAACTTTGAGCGCCTATAACTCTTTCATTAAAAGTCCAAATAATACAAAATTTGCACCAAAATCATATCTAAAAACCCAAACTTGCTGATCCTAGCCTTTGATGTTCGACTCTTTTCCAAAAACAAACCCCTAATCCCTAATAAACCCTCGGGCGGCCTCCTTGAAGCCCATTGGGCATGATTTTTGGCCAATAGGAATAGAGACTTCTATCATCCATCTCCATTCATTCACATAGATAGCCTAACTACCCCCTTTCATACTAAAAATCCCTTTCTAATCCTTTTTCTTATAAGATTTATATAATATGTGTTCTAAACACCAAATAAAAGAAGTAAATAAGATCTTAAGGATCACCAATGTCTAACAAAGGTGACTTAAGATATACAAAAGTTATTATCAATATAAAATCAACTTCAAAATCACTATCAAAAAAAAAATAAGGTTGTATAAACCTTAATAATAATCCTTTTAATAGATCTCTTCTAAATTAATAATCTAACCACATCTTACAACCAATAAAATCTAGTATTATAGCTTTCACGTAATTATATAATGAATTATACATTAAATATATATATATAATTTTTTTACATGGTAGCCAAATTACAACACGATAACATACAATAAAGTCATAACTAGTTTTTTTTGATTTGTGTAATAAATTGAGTATCCATAAAATCTTCCAATTGAATTAAATCATTAGAAAAAGCTTCCACTACTCGATATAGTCTGTGACAACGGACTTGGAATTTCATCAAAAAATTGTGAAATTGAATATCATAAAGAAGCACTAGATCATTGGATATAAAAGATTTGGGATGTAATTTACTATCATAATAATTCTTACGGCGGCGCTGTCGTACTGCATTTACGTGCAGTGTATAAAAATATTAAAAATCTTGTATCTATTGTTAATATATGTGTGAGTGCTAGAAGTTATTTTAGAAGATATTATAAGGAGAGGATTTATTATAGCCACTTAGTTAGTGAATTAAGATGGCTATTTGTTTTGTTCCTACCTTATTTATATCCTAGAATAGACTCTTTTGTAATTAGAAGAAAGGTAAAGGTTGTTTACCTTTCTTGTTGACTTTTGAGGTAGAATGGACCTTATGAAGGGTAAGAAAGAAGAGCATGGGGTGAATAAGGCCCATCCAATAGGATTTGGCTGCCCATGTGGGCGTCTCATAGTCTAATATAGAAAGAAAGGGAGATATACTCCTCTTGTTAGACCGAGAGGAGAAGGCAGTTTTGAATAGTGAACTTTGGAGAGAGATAGCTCGAAGGAGATAGAAGTGTTTGTAGTGAAAATTGGTGGGTGTGTTCTTCAAGTTGTGAGGATTCTAGAACCTACTCACTTGCTTGTATTGGAGTTGTGAACAAAAGGTTATGCTTGTTTTAGTAGAGTGAGGTTTGCTGCCACCCGACGAAGAGGGGCAGAAACTTCGAGCTGCCACTGCAAGTTTGATTTCAACTCTTTCTTCGTGAAATTTACAAAGAGTGTGGAAAATTGTGCTAGCTTTCTATCAAGATATCTCTTGTAGCATTTGGAGTTGGAGAGCAAAAGTTGTGAGCTTGAGAGTGGGAAAGGGTTTGCTGCCACCCGACGAAGAGGGGCAGAGACTTTGTTCAACCACCCAAGTCGGACAATCTCTTCAATCTTTTTGATATTTTAGTGCTTGTAGTAGCTTGTGTAAGCTTTCCACAAAAACAAAAATCAATACATTTGGAGCTTTGATGAAAGTTTTATGAGCCGTGAAGTGTCAAAGAGGGAAAATTGTTGCTAGGGTTTGAAGAGTAGAATCGACTAGCTACAAAATCTGGAGTTTGAGAGGCATGCATGCGAAATTTTAGAACAAGTTAGGTGATGGAGTGAGCTTTCTAAAAAGCTATTGCATGTCCAATTTGGAGAAAGGAAGTAATCACAACAAAGGCTGAAGTGAAGAGGAGCTTTGCTGCCTTTGCATTTGCTTGGAAATTTTAGCGCCTACTTCTTTTAGCCATAACTTTTAAATGGTAAGTCATCTATTTGTGAAAATTTGATATATTTTACAATGGATTATTGGCTTTCCATAGGCTGTAAGCACGCTTGATTCGACCTTTGGATGAATTTTTAGTGATTTATTTAGTTTCAGTTTGTTGTATAACTTGTATTCCTCATATGCGGTTGTATTTTGAGGTATACTTGAATACATACATACTTTGCTTATACTTTTTATACAAGTATATATACTTGTATTTATACAAGTATTCTATAAGTATTCTACAAGTATTCTACATAATATTTGTACAAGTATTTGTACAAGTATTATACCAAGGATTTATACAAGTATTTGTATAAATGTTATACCAAGGATTTATACAAGTATTTATACAAGTATTTGTATAAGTATTATTCAAGTATTTATACTTTATATTTGTACAAGACTTGTACAAGTATAATACAAGTATAACTTGAAAGCTTGAAGAAATATTGTGCAAGTATAGAACATACTTGCACGGCTTCCTCTCATGTTCCCTGCTAGTTCTAGTAGCAGCTAGGAATCCGGCATTTTTCCAAGGCGAATTCTCTCTACCCGACAGCGCTGTATAGCTTCCATAGTTAAAAGAGCCGTAGCTCTAACTTCATCTAATTTTTCCAATTGAGCTAATCAATATTTGAGGGATGCCTTGTCACCAAGATATTCATCCAATGCAATTCTTAAACACTAAACTTTCAATTTAATTAGTAATATTGCCTCTTGTCCATATACCAATTGAAATGGTGTGGAACTCATAGTTACTTTATACGCAATACAATATGTCCACAAAGTTGCAAACAATTTTGTATCCCAGTCCGTTCTCACACCAGACACCGTCTTAGTTAAAACTTTGTACAAAATATCGTTGATCTTTTCAGTCTATCCATTAGTCCGAGGGTGATATGGTATTATTTTTTGATATTTGATCTCATATTTATCTATCAAGGCTGAAATCAAAGAATTAATAAAATACGTGCCGCAATCACTAATCAATTCTTTAGGACACCCAATGTTGTATGACGTGAATTTATATCTAGGAATACATTGGATACCTAGCTATAGAAAGTCTATCTGTAACTTAATGGCCAAGCTCTAATAAGTTATTTGTCCTTAATAAGAAGAATAAATACACACAATAATATAAAAATATGTATTGTATAGATAAAACATCTTATTTATAAATAGGTTTGTACATAGGATTTTTCTATGACATGTAGAAAATCCTTAGGAACCTTTTAAAGACTCATTTATATATCAAAAATTTATCATGGCTCTATATACCTATATTTTACACTTTTATGAATTCTTAGCTTCCAAAAACCGTTTTAGTACAAACAAAAGTTCAAATTTGCAACAAAATTCCTTCAAAGTATTTTTTTTTCTACAAAGGATATTTTTCTTTCTAAACTTTAGAAATTCATATATTCTGATTCAACCATTTAGTCCTCTTTAAACTTATAGACATAGTAGATTTCACCCTTAAGCTTAACTACAAAGAAGAATTGACCATAAATTCATTTCCAATCGCTTGATATCTTAGGAATCCCATCAAGTGCTTAAAACCCTAGCTCAGAGACACCTAAGCACTATTTTCCTTATATCTTACAAGCCCAAAATTTTAATGCCAAAACATTTTTGCACATAGTCTTGAGACAAAAAGATATACACTCTTAAAACTTTTGAGCCAAAAATCTATCAAATTGCTCAAGATATAGCTCAAAATGTAACCACTAGTTAAGCAGAGTCACTTACTGCCCTTAGCTTACAAGTACTCACTTCAACCTCCAATTTCTCCTTCATTTCAACTTAGATTTTATCAAATTATACATAAAAAGTGTAGTTATGAAAGTATTCTCTTCAATTCCAATCATCGATCCTTGATTGCTCTTTGTATATGCTATATATATCCAAAAGACTGACAGTAGGTCCGAAATCAACACCTTAACTTTGAGTACCTATAATTTCTTCATAAAAAGTGCAAATTATACAAAATTTGCACCTAAACCAGATCCAAAAATCTAAACCTTATGACCTTAGCCTTTGATATTCAATTTCCTTTGAAAAACAAACCCTAACTCTTAATAAATCCTTAGGCAGCCTCCTTGAAGCCCATTGGATATGATTTTTGGCCAATTAAAATAGAGATTCCTATCATCTACCTCTATCCATCCACATGGATGGCCAAACTACCCTTTTTACACTAAAAACCCTTTTCTAATCTTTCTTCTTATAAGATTTATATACTTTGTGCTTTAAGCACCAAATAAAAGAAGTAAACAAAGATTTTAAGGGTCATCAATGCTTAACAAAGGTAACTTAAGATATACAAAACTTACTATCACTATAAAATCAATCTCAAAATTACTATCAAAAGAAGAAATAAGGTTGTATAAATCTCAATAATAATCCTTTTAATGAATCCTTTCTAAAATAGCAACCTAGCCATATCTTGTAACCAATAAAAGTCTATTGATATGGCTCTCATTTAACTATATTATAAGTAATACATTAAATATACATGTATAATTTTTTCACATAGTAGCCAAACCACAACATGATATCAAAGTGAGTGATAATATTCTCATATAAAAATATGGCTATTGTATTAGTATTATCATTTTTCATTGCTACCGCTTCAACCTATTTTGTTACATAATTGGTTGCTACCAAAATATATCTTTTATGTCTATTTCATGAGGCTGATGTGATTGGTCCTACAAAATCAATATCCTATTTTTCAAATGGTGCTTGTGCCAAAATTGGTATCAACAGCATGGTAGAAGTACCAATAGATCTACTAATATGCTAACAATGATCACAGCGTCATACATATTGGTGTACATCAAAAAATATAGTTGGCTACTAATAATTGACTATTAAAGCTTTTCGAGCAGTATTATCACCGACAAAGTGCCCATTGCAACTATCGAGGTGACAGCCTTCTAATATGATATATACTTCACTTTGAAATATACAACGGCGTAATATTCCATCCTTCTTTTACTTATACAAAATGTCACTGATCATGGTATATAGAGCACTTTTCAAAATCTGGCACCGCTTAAATTTCTCGCTATAAGTAAGTAAAAATATTTGGAATATCAAGTATTGAATCAATTCACTATATTTTTGTGAAATTACATCCACAACAAATAATTTTGCATCCAGAAGTGCATCATTGATAGGTTCATTTTTCAATATGTTGGTTAGATGGGATAAATTATCCACATTGGCATGTTTCTTTTCTAGTCAAATATTAATAATAAAATTAAATTCTTGAACAAATAACACTTATCGAGCAATGCGTCCACTCAATTGAGGTTTATTGACTATATACTTAAGAGCATCGTCATCGACATGAAACACAAATGGATAACCAAACAAATAATGCCAAAAATTTTGTATAGAAAAGATCATGTCCAAGGGTTCTTATTCAGTTATAATGTAATTTTGTTCGAAAATAATGAATTATCAAGTAGCATAATATATTGGATGATTTAAATCCTTTTCATCCTTCTGATTTAATATGGATCCAATAGCAACATTAGATGCATCAATGTAAATATGAAATAATTTTGTCCAATACAATACAACCAATATTAGTATAGACACCACTTAGTGCTTCAATTCTTCAAACACAATTGTACATTCATCAGTTCAAATTGAACTAATTTCATGCGATGGTGGTTTTTTTAAGAAATTAGTTAAAAGCTAACATAAGACAACAAATAATCAATAAATTACCAATAATAGCTGACATAGCCTACAAAACTAGAAACATCCAACACTGTTTCTGGCTTTGGTAAGGCCAATATAAGAGTAACTCTATCTGGATCAATAATAATATCAGCCATAGAAACAATGTGTCTCAAAAGCTTTCCTGAGGGTACTCAAAATTGACACTTCTCATAATTCAAAGATATCTCATACTTATCACATTGATCCAAATATTGACCAAGACATTTCAAATAGTCAATTGTCGTATTAAATATATAAAAATCATCTAAAAATATCTCCATTGATAATCATAAATAATCTTGAAATGCTTACATCATTATTCTTTGAAATGTGGTTGGAACATTACATAATCCAAATAGCATCATTTTATAAGCAAATATGCTCCAATCCGTGATAAAAGTAGTCTTTACTTAATCCTCTGTTGTAATTTTAATTTGACTGTAATCCAAAAATCCATCCAAAAAGGAATAACATTCATGTCCAGCTATCACATCTAGTATACTATCCATAAAAAATAAAGAAAAATAATCCTTCATGATCATCGCGTTTAATTTACGAAAGTCTTGATAGATTTGGATTTTTACATTCTTCTTCGATACTATCACAATTGGTGAAATCTATTCATTATACAATACTGGATAAATAAAGTCCACTTCAAAAAGTTTATCTACTTCCTCTTTTACCATGAGAAAATATTTTGGATTAAGGTGGTGTTATCTTTGACAAACTGGTGTAGCATCCTCCTCTAAGGTAATTCGATGCTCACAAACTTTGATAGGAATATCTTTTAAATCAGCATATAATCAAGCAAAAGTAGATTTATGACTTAGAAAGAATTCTTTCTAATTTCTCAACTCTATATCCATAATACTAGTATATACTTTGATAATCTTAGGTGTTTTATTGGTGCCAAGATTAACGGATTGACACACAGGTCCCGCAACAACCATTGATTTGATTTTCTTCTCCTGCTCTGAATCCTTCATATAATTCGACAAATTGGAATTATCCATTTTTTATTTCAATGTACTAACTTCATTAACCGCAAAATTATTCATCCAATCAGCGATAGCATGATCAAAATTTTCTAGTCCTTTGGATATACTAAATATTCTCCGAGTCTTTCATATTGGTATGACATGCCTTGTTTCTGCAGGTGAATTGAGTTATCACCAATTTTCATTGAATTGATAACTTCATCATATTTTGCATCAGGTTGATCCTCATCCTCGGATGTTGCCCTAAAACTCGAAATTTGAGATTTACCATAATATTGAACTGGATACATTTGTAAAACAAACTTGTCTCTATCCTTTTCAATAGTCAACGTTCCATAGTCCCAATCGTTCCTAGCTTTGGCTTAGTATAGCCACAATTGATCCAATAATTTTGGATATGATAATATAGAATTCTGTAGTTAAAAAATAA
This sequence comes from Physcomitrellopsis africana, assembly GCA_036785485.1. Taxonomy (NCBI): domain Eukaryota; kingdom Viridiplantae; phylum Streptophyta; class Bryopsida; order Funariales; family Funariaceae; genus Physcomitrellopsis; species Physcomitrellopsis africana. The sequence goes on along the minus strand of JAWRVF010000616.1, from coordinate 106,799 downwards.
TATAATCAATCTTATATATGATTCCAACAATAACGATATCAATATTGCAAAAAATACCCATAGGCTTTATGCGATTGTGATTAGTCATTCTCAATACGAAGTTCATGGATAACAGTTGAATTAAATCCAAGTTCTCTATTGTATCTGCAGTTATTAAATTTATACTAGAACCTCCATCTATTTGAACTCCAAAAACAAGAATACCATCAATAGATACATCAATAATTAGTGTGCCTAGATTTGGATTCAAATTAATTTTATGAATTTTTTTATTACAAGTCTTTCATTGTATTAACAAAGAATTCAATATAAAACGACTTTTTGGTGTAATTGCTAATAATTACTTCATTGTAATTGAGGGTTTAATTTCATCCAAATCTTTCAAAATATCACAAGGTTTTATATTGGTAGTAATTCCTAGTGCCCTCTTCTTTTTCATTGATTTCAATTTAATTCCTTGAAATAATTTGTCTTACCTTATAGAGTTCTGAATTTGAATTACTAAATGAAGTTTGTCGGGATTCCCATCCATGATAGGATCTTTTAATCAATGACATGATTCCTGAAATTTTATAGATATTAGTATTGGTTTAGGTTCAATCAATATCTCAAGACTAGGGACATTTTCAGATTGCCTAGACGAATAAGATCCCAACATCGATAATATTTTTGGTACTAGTATTGGAATCAAAATTCCAACCAATGAATTCAATTGATCCTTTGCAACTAGTGTACCTACTTGTTGAATTGAGTCTTTTTTTTTTTTGTTGGGCCTGGATAAGTACTACATGGATGCATTTCACTTGATTTATCAGGTAATCTTGTGGAGCTAAATTACTATCCTCTATCTTACTTTGCAGCTGGATACATTGATCTTGGTTATTAAAATTAAATGGAGCATTGCAGTGCTCATATGCATGTCTCGGCTGCTTACAATTTTCACATATTGGAGCATTGCACTGCTCATATATATATTCCAACTGCTTACAATTTCTACATATTGGAGCATATTCATCACTTGTTCTTAGATTGGGACATTTATTAGCATAATGTTCTAATTGCCTACAACAATAACATCAAAGTGATCTTCTTTCGACACCATCAAGAATATTTGGTGTTTCTACTAATATATACTAGTTGAGCTTGTTCCAAGTTGGATGGATAAATGATCCCGGCTGACCAATTGTCACGGACACAGAATACAAAGAGGAAATTTAAACAAGAATTTCAAAGAGAACTGGCAAGAACTAGATTGATCAGATGAGTACAAGAGCAACACCAGAGAGGTGAGCTAGAGCTCCAAGAGATGTGTTGTCGAGACTGAAGAACTCTTCAGCCTCGACTCCTATATATACTTCTAAATAAGAAACTTCTTGAGCGACTTCCAACAACTTAGAAAGCTTCTTGAGCAGCTTCCATGAATTAGGAAGCTTCTCAAGCAACTTCTACCAGCTTAGAAGCTTCTCAAGTAACTTCTACTAACTAGGAAGCTTCTCAAGAAACTTCCACTAACTGCTAGTGGAAACTTCTAGAAGGTTCCAGGGACTTGTTTCTAGAATGTTCTAATTTCTAGAAGGTTCTAAGACTATGTCCCTAACATCACCCCCTCCTTTAGCTTTGAGGTCTCCGAGAAGCAATGTTGTTGTCAGTCAATACCAACGCAAAAAAATGAAGATCTGTCGCATAACGTCTGCTATGAATTCCAATTGTCTTTCACGAGGCAAGTGGTTCATCGGTCCTTGAAGCCAACGGTAGTGGCCCATGCCCTCAACTTCCGACCAAGCATGAACTTCCGTGTCCTCATTGTGAAACTGTCCTGCAAACATACCTTCTGGCTGACCATTGTAAGCAGGCTCGACTTCAAATACAATCACCAGTGATCGGTTACTTGGTATCCTCCGTCGTCGTCGTGGTGCAGGTGGTTCTTCATCTTGAGGTCGCCTTCGTGAGCTAATAGGTTGAGATGATATGATTGGCATGGTATCTATCTCTTGGCTATCCATGTCGAAAGACCAACTATGGCTATCAAAAAAGATCTACTCTATCTTGGAGAAAATAACCACATCAACTATGAATTTTGGTAGTGTTCTCCCCTCCTTTTATGTTACTAGATGAGCAAGCTTCAGAAAGAAGTTACCCTCAAACCAGCTTAGGTTTCTGAGGATATTGTTGATGAAACTCTTGTACCTTTTGCGACGCATTGGCAAGATTTTTGAACGGCTCCCATGTTCGCTCATTGATATCGTAGCCTCTCCAATATACAAAACACTCCAATTTTCTTCATTTATGCCGCAAATCTAGTACCTTTTCTACCTCGTATTCCTCGTGGTTCTCGATTTCAATACTTTGTATTCTTCCAGTAAAAGACGATTCTCGATAAATCTCCAACAAAGAAACATGAAAGACTGGATGAACCTTCATAGCAGCTGGTAACTCTAGACAGTACGCCACTGGATTGATTTGCTTCAAGATGACAAATGGTCCCAACCTCCGGTAGTCCAACTTATCACACGGCCGCTTGGTCTTGATATTCCGCCGAAGTAGCCATACCTTATCTCCAGTTTTGAAAATAGGTGCTTGATTTCGAAGTTTATCTACGGATGTCTTATAAGACTCTTGAGCAGACTGCAATTCCATCTTTAACATAGTTTGAAGCTTTGATAGCTGCTTCACAAATCCTTTAGCTGCTAGGTTGTTATTTGTTGATAGACTTAACAAATCAAGCTTCGGATGGTACCCATAGTTAGAAAAGAATGGTGTTTGTTGAGTTGATGCGTGCAAGGTGTTGTTATATGCAAACTCGACTAACGATAGATATGCGGCCCAATCATCTTGCTGATAGTTGATGCTGCATCTTAGATACTGTTCCAAAACTTGATTCACCCGTTCCGTTTGGCCGTCAGTTTGAGGATGGAAAGCTGAAGAAAGCTTGATATCCACCTTCAATATTTCAAAAAAAGATCTCCAAAACTTTGATACGAATTGAGTTCCTTGATCCGACACGATATGATCTAGTAGACCATGATATCGATACACATTATCAAGAAAGAGCCTTGCTATATCTTCACTTGACGATGTCTTCTTGCAAGGGACAAAGTGCGCAATCTTTGTAAGTCAATCTACCACAACAAATGCTGGTCGAATGCTGCCTCTCCAGCCTTTGGTGCAAGATACGATCTCCTTGATTATGCGTCAAATAGTCCTTGTTGCTTTCCAGGTCAATAAGTGATAACAAAGTCGAATCTGGATAGCAACATATTCCACCGAGCTTGACGCCGATTCAAAATTCGAGCTGACATGAAATATTCCAAATTCTTGTGATCCGTGTATATGGTTACCGGATGTGCCGCTCCTTCAAAAAAGTGACGCCACTCTTGGAAAGAATCTACTATAGCAAGAAGCTCCTTATCGTGGATCTCATAATTGATCTCAGCAGCAGAGAACTTTCGAGAATAGAATGCAACTGGATAGAGCTTTTCATCAGCACCCATCTGTGAAAGTACGGCTCTCAAAGCAAAATCCGAAGCATCGGTTTCCAATTAAAAGACCTTTGCAAAATCTGGGTGGATCAAGATCGGAGCCGTTGTAAACGCCATCTTAAGATCTTGAAATGCTTTCTTTGCTAGGAGTCCCCATTCGAGCTTGTCCTTACACGTCAACCGAGTGAGTGGAGCAGCAACTTGGGAATAATTCTGAATAAAAATCCGATAGAAGTTAGCAAAACCAAGAAAACATTGTACGTCTCTAACCGTCTTTGGAACCTCCCATGACACGATTGCTTCCACTTTCTTGGGATCCATTTTCAAGCCTTCTGTAGTCGCGATGAATTCTAAAAATTCCATTTCAGTTTGGTGAAATAAGCACTTCTCTAACTTGGCATAGAGTCCTCGCTCACGTAGTTTTTCAAGGACGAGATAAACATGCTTTTCATGCTCTTTTTCGTTCTTAGAAAATATCAGAATATCATCCAGATAGATGACAACAAAATCGTCAAGATGCTCCCGGAAGATGTCATTCATCATGTGTTAAAAAATTGTCGGAGCATTGGTAAGACCAAAAGGCATGCCATTATATTCAAAATGGCCATACCTTGTACGGAAAGTTGTCTTCCATTCGTCTCCTTTTTTAATTCATACAAGGTTGTAGGCTCCTCTTAGATCGATTTTTATAAAGATCCTTGCCCGTCCAAGTTGTTCAAGAAGACTAGATATCAAGGATAATGGGTAACGATTCTTCTTTGTTACCTTGTTGAGACCTCGATAGTCCACGCACATCTATAGCGAGCCATCCTTTTTTTTTACAAATAAGATTGGTGCTCCAGCTGGTGACTTCGAATGGCGAATGAAGTTCTTGGCTAGATTCTCATCAATGTACTTCCGCAATTCTGCCAACTCCATCTGCGACAAATTGTAGATTGGGCCAAAAGGGGGTTGTGCTCCTTCTTGTAAGTCTATGGCACAATGATATGGTTGGTGCTCCGGTAGCATATCAACATTTTTCTTTTGAAACACATCTTGAAAATCTTTATATTGCTCTGGTATACTTACTGTCGAAATCTTCTCTTTGCTGGTTGGAGTCGCATAAATGACAAATGGTGTACATTCCTTGGACAATCTTACAAATGCTCTTGCTCCAATAAATAAAGGTTTTTTGATTTGAGGTCTTCTAACTAGTTTACTCTCGAAACGTTCTATTGGAAATGTTATCTTTCGTAACCTCCAATCTATGGTTGGATTATACTTTTCCAACCAGGAAAGATCAAGAATAATAGGACTTGACGAAGTCTTTATAATATTGAAGATAATATAACTACTATGGTCCTTAAATGCTATTTCTATAGGTTCTGATTCATGAGTGACACTACCAGACAATAAAGGTCGTCCATCTATGACTTCTACGTAAATAGGTTTAGGTTTCCGTACTAGAGGGATCTTATGATGTTTAGCATATTCTTCGTCTAAGAAACAAGCGGATGCTCCTGAATCTAGTAATGCTAAGGTTTTAAGCTTCTGAGGACCAAAAATCAAAGGGATTGTAAAACAAAGGGCAGGTTGGGCAGAGAGGGAGGAACTTGATTGTTGTTGCGATTTTTGACTGCCCAGCCGCACGGTTCCTATTGTGGCTGGGCATTTTCGTTTTCCTAAAAAAATGTGCCTCTGGTCTTGACAATGCCTCGATTCTGCTTCTTGGGGCAATTTCCAACCTTGTGGCCTTCTTCACCGCAATATAAGCATAGTCCTTCCTCCATGCGCCGCTTCTTCTCTTCTAGAGTGAGGGATTTGACACGTACCGCATCAATTTGCATGTCGTCTGTCTCGGAATGTGAATTCAAACTGCTTGCTGACATGGTTGAGGCGTGACGAGTCACATGTTGTCTTGAGCGTTGATCTTAGCGACGCTAAAAAAGGCGGTTGTCACACTTCACAGCTTAGCTAATGGCTTCATTGAGCGTTCGTGGATCAGGAAGAGATAATAGCAAATCCTTCACATCATCCCTCAAATCCCAATAAAATTGACTCGTCAATGCTTCTTCATCCCAGTTGATGTCACATGCTAATTGTCTGAAGTCTGATGCATAAACTGATGCAAAGCGTGTCCCTTGTCGTAGTGATCGAATCTTTGTTGTAGCCCATCGAGCCTTGTCATGCTCACCAAATGCTTTTGCAAATGCTTCCAAAAAAGTTTCGAAGTTGTTCAAAATTGATGATCCCTTCTCGAATAAAGGAGCAAACCATGATAGAGCCTGCCTTGTAAGTAGGGTTCCAACCAGTCCAACACGTGACTCCTCTGTTGGATAGCGTTCGGGTTGTAAAATTGTTATTAACCTGATTTGATTGACAAAACCTTGAAACTTGGAGCGTGTACCATCGAACTTATCTGGAAGACTAACTCGAGGCTCCTTTTGTTGTAGAACTAGTGGTTCTTGTCGAATTACAGGCAAAGCTATTTCTTCTGGTGCAAAAACTTGAGGTTGATGAATTCTAGATTGTGTTACTCCAGATGCTCCATCATTATGAAGTCTTGCAAACGCTTCTTCAATCTCCGTAGTTCTTTGCGATAACATAGCAAGGGCATTTATAATGGCGTCCAACTTGGACTCCGAACTTTCAGTCATACTAATCCCTTGACCTCCAGCCATTCTAAAAGAGAGAAATAATTGATTCTACGAAGAAGAAAATATTGGTTTAGAGGAGGGTACTCCGCAACCTCTAAAACGTCTAAAATCCTTCAAGAAGAGAGGTAATCCACTCTCTCCAGGAAGAATAAGACTCCAATATTATAATGGAAGAGATATCAGTTTAGAGGAGGATAATCCGCAACCTCTAAAACACTAGTATACCTTCAAGAAGAGGGGTAATCCACACTCTAACAAGAAGGACTAGTTCTAATATCTAAGATGAAAGCAGTCTCGACAAACTGTCACAGACACAGAATACGAAGAGGAAATCTAAACAAGAATTTCAAAGAGAACTGGCAAGAACTAGATTGATCAGATGAGTACAAGAGCAACACCAGAGAGGTGAGCTAGAGCTCCAAGAGATGTGTTGTCGAGACTGAAGAACTCTTCAGCCTCGACTCCTATATATATTTTTAAATAAGAAACTTCTTGAGCGACTTTCAACAACTTAGGAAGCTTTTCGAGCAGCTTCCATGAATTAGGAAGCTTCTCAAGCAACTTCCACTAACTAGGAAGCTTCTCAAGAAACTTCCACTAACTGCTAGTGGAAACTTCTAGAAGGTTCCAGGGACTTGCTTCTAGAATATTTTAATTTCTAGAAGGTTCTAAGATTATGTCCCTAATACCAATTTGTACTATAGAATTTAAAATTGATTTGTGTATGGGTAGATATTGAGAATATCTTTACTGATTTTGCACAAAATCCTCAGGATTGGATACATATTCTTGATTTTATGCCAAATTTTAAAAATTAGAAAAACTCCTATTTTGTTTATTTGAACGATTGCCATTCCACCCAAATCTATTTCATGTCTGGACTTGATTAACATCCCGCGAAGTTGATGGAATCATAGTTTGATTACCAAATTGTTGTTACTTTTGTAAATTCTAATAATTTGTGGTGCTATATTTACCTCCACAAAATGTGCATTGCATAACAATTTGGGGTGGTGAAGAACATTTTATTACCAAATGGCCTTGTCCCTTACAATTACTGCATCAAATATTGGATCGCAAATTGATCAGCTTATGCCTCTTCTCCTTATCTTTTGCCAGATTAATAGCCAATTTGTCCATCTTCTTTGTCAAAATTAACAATAAAGCCTCATTTGAATCCTTCCATACTAGTTTATTAGATAATTCTTTTGTATATATTGGATTTTGATATGAAAGGTATAAGAAATACGTAACTATAATAATTGGTAGTACTACTTGCAATGATACAATATTAACTATTTTCTACGGGTTAGCACTAAAATTTGTATCGTAATCAATCATTCTTAGATAACTGCCTATCGTTTCATTCTAAGTTCGCATTTGATAAACTGCCTGAGATGAAATTATTGTGGCTCCAGGAGTTAAAAATTGGTCATAATGACATTCTTTTTACACCTTAGTTTGATCAAATAAAGAAGCAATGGTAATCAATTGGGCCTTCTTTACAAATATTTTTAATTCTGGTGGATATAATTTGTTAACCAATATAAACAAAACAAAAAATTTTGATATTTAATTATTTGGCCATTTATTAAGGATATCTGCTACTTGGCCATAATATGATTACACTGCTTTTCATAGTACCATTTTGCTGTTTATTAATCTTTCACTGAAATGCTCTTCGAATCCAATTGGTCAAAAATGTATTAAAAATATATTTTTCAATGCCTCCCAATTAGAAAATTGATCCACAGATTGGCAATTATACTATTCAAATGTCGTATCTTTCAAGGTCGTTGGCAGCCATCTCAACCAAATATCTTCAATTCTACCATTATTGGCTACACATGCAATTAGGAATTGAAACAAGTATTGATCTGGGTCTACTTTTGGCAAACCTCTAAAGCTAGGTAATAGAGCTACGCTAGTTGTGCGATCACCTGCCGTGCCCATTTACATTGTAATTGGAATTGCTAGTCCCCTTGTTGCCATTGAAGATGACAATGTTTTACTTAGTTCCTTATTAAAATAAATACTACCTCCCCCAATTATCTTTTTTGGACTTCTAGGCTTTCGTAATTTATTATTATTATCTATAAATAATTTTATTGGTTAAAATTGAGATAAAAACGAGAGATTTTGAAACACGCTGTCGTAGAACGTGGCCTTCTATCTGAGAATACATTGGATACTTGGCTGTGGAGAGTTTATTTGAAATTTGATGGCAAAAACCGACAAGTGGTTTGTCCTCAATAAAAGGACAAATAATTCAAAAATTTCACAAAAGAGAAGTTATATATGTAAACCCTCTTGTATTCAAGTAATTTTGTACAAAAAAGGTTCAAATTTCCACAAAAACCCTTCAAAGCTTTATTCACCTGCAAGGACCTATTTCTTCCTGAACTTTAGAGTCCAATAACTCTTGATCCAACCGTTCAGTTTCTATAAAATTTAGTTCAAAGTGTAGATAACTTTCTTAAGTTTCATCATAAGAAAGAATCAACCGTAAATTCGTTTCCGATCGTCTGATATCTCAAAATTCCTAGCAGGTGCTTGAAATCCTAGCTCAGAGACACCCAAGCACTATTTTCCTTATATCTTACAAACCCACAATGCCACAAAATATTTGCACATAGTCTTGTGACATAAACATATACACTCCTGAAAAATTTGAGCCAAAAACTTATCAAATTTCATTAGATATAGCTCAAAATGTAACCACTATGTAAGTGGGTCACTTACTGCCCTTAAGTCAGTAAACACTGACTTCAATTCTCAATATCTCCTTCACCCTAGCTTAGATTTTATCAAGTCGTACATAAAAAGTGTAGCCGTGAAGGTGCTCTCTTTAATCCCAATTGCCGATCCTCAATTGCTCTCTGTATGCGCGAGTTATACTCAAAAGCGTGACAGTAGGTCCAAAATCAACACCTTAACTTTGGGCGCCTATAACTTCTTCATAAAAAGTGCAAATCACACAAAATTTGCACCTAAACCAGATCCAAAAACCTAAACCTTATGATCCTAGCCTTTGATGTTTGACTCCTTTCCAAAAACAAACCCTAACTCCTAATAAACCCTCGGGCAGCCTCCTTGAAGCCCATTGGGCATGATTTTTGGCCAATTAGAATAGAGATTTCTATCATCCACCTCTATTCATCCACATGGATGGCCAAACTACCCTTTTTACACTAAAAACCCTTTTCTAACCCTTCTTCTTATAAGATTTACATACTTGGTGCTTTAAGCACCAAATAAAAGAAATAAATAAGATCTTAAGGATCACCAATGTCTAACATAGGTGACTTAAGATATATACAAGTTATTATCCATATAAAATTAACTTCAAAAGTCACTACTAAAAGAAAATGAGGTTGTATAAACCTTAATAATAATCCTTTTAATAGATCCTTTCTAAACTAACAACCTAATCACATCCTATAACCAATAAAAATCCACTGATATGGCTCTCATTTAACTATGTAGTAAATTGTACATTAAATATACATGTACAATTTTTTCATATAGTAGCCAAACCACAACACGACAACGCTAAATTGGCCTTTATTGGCAAGCAATTCATGTTATTCTAAAAAATCAGTCTTATTAGAATCGGTTGTATCCACAATTAGAAATTATCCAATAGAATATCCAATTTTTCTATGCTCCATTCTCCTCCCATTAATGGACTCAAGAATTACGCTAGACTATTTGCCAAATTATCAGCAAGTGTTCTTGGTAATTTCTTTAATGGTATATATGTCTGAAATATTAAAGATCTTTTATATTTTGGATATGCTTGGATGTACCAACAAGCATGCAACCATGGTTTAATGCAATTCTATTGACACTTCTTCTTTAGATTTTGTTCTTCTTCGTCTCGCAATAAATTTCTTGCTTACGTTGTTGTGTTGTGACACAATTATATGGTGGAACTATGACTAAAAATGATTTTTTAATTAATATTATATTATCTTAGTTCAATAAGAATTCAACATATTTTAACAAGGTTTTTATGAAAGCCTCTTAGTTTATTTTCTTCACTTAATAGCTAGTAGATAAGAATTAGTTAGTAATGTTACCTTCTAGGCTGTAGTAATTCTTTTACTGTCTTAGAAAGACCATAAAATGATTAAAAAATAATAAAAAGAATAAATTACTAGCATGATTGATATTAGGATTAAGTTGAGGGTAGAGTCAGGCTATAAAATCCCTAGGACAGATTAGATTGATATCCGGGATTTGGCCGTTTGTAGGATCGGATCAAAATTAGACCTCTAGCTACTATAACAATTGCCTAGGACAAAATATGGGGGATTTGGCAAATTGGATTTTTGTATTGGATAGCTAGCTTGAAGCTTCTTTTAAGGACATTAAGCTTGTTTTCATAGGATTTTGAATGATTTTGCAATCATTATTCAAAGTTAGTAATTGTATTGGTATTTTGGATTTTATATAAGACAATGATGGCTTGCATTCTTGATTGATTTGTATAATTTGTATAACATCTACAGTTCAAAATTTAATATTTTTTGGATTGTTGAGTATGCTAAGTGTGTACAAAATTTTGTATTAATCTAATAGTGCAATTAGGAGATATTTGGGCTTTGATACAGAAGATTGTCGGAAATTGGCAGTTTAGGGTTGGGTAGAATTTCTATGATAACTAAAGGTCTATCAATTGGATCAGCATAAATTTTGGCATGGTGATAGAAGACTTAGAGATCAAGCTACAAACCAAGTTTGAGCTGAAGTTAAGAGTTGAAGAAGGAGAAATCACCACTCGAATTTTTGCATTAGTTTTCAAGTTGGTGGCTGAGTATTATTAATGTGGTTTTTGGGCATTTTCTCGCAATCTATAAGTTGGATTGGATTGAATTTTTTTTGAGCATATAAAAGGCTTATACTAACATTTGTATGCAAATTTTCATACTAAGTGGACAATTGAATTAAAAGTTATAGCTTATCAAAGTTCACTAATTAGGATTAGGACTTGCAAAGAAAAATAAAAATTGCTTAATTATTAAAGAAACAAGGCAATTGGAGTATATGTATGGTTGATGTTACTAAGAGGAGTGTTTTCAAAAAAATTTGAATTGAAATTTAAATTATATTCTTCATACATGGATAAAATCTATTAGGATTTCTTGATTATTTGCAAACACAACTTTACCTTCCACAGCCAGGTGCCTGATGCATTTCCGAATAAGACAATATGTAATATGACAGTAATGTTGTGGTAGAGAGATTTTGCCTCAAGAAAGCGCTAGGCTTCTAGCTGCCATTAACTACTCAATCAAGATCTAAGTATAACAAAACTCCCAAATTTATATAAAAGATTTCTTCATAGGACTATTACATCTAATACATAAGTCTTATTTCATCAAACCACTCAAAACATAACAAATGCTTTAAAACCCTCATTCTCTTGTAGGAAGGGAATTTTTTCCAAACTTCAATAATCTATAATTTTTAATCCAATTGACAAAATCTATTCAAAATTTACATGAAATAATAAAATATTCTTCACAACTACTATTACAAATTTTAAGTATTGATTAATTATCAATCTTTAGATATCACCAAAATCCTAGCAGTAGCTTCAAGCCCTTCTTTACAAACACCTATGTACTAAATTCTTCATATCTCATAATCTAAAAGTCCAAATATTATGAAACTTTAATATATAACTTTTCAGCATAATAATACATCTTTTTAGAAAGTTTGAGATAAAAATTTGTCCAAAAACTCAAGATATGGCAAATCCCATTACTATCAACAAAACGGCCTACTTACTACCTTGGAATTCGATTTGCTATCTTTGACTCTCAATATCTTCTTCTACAAGAATTCAAATGTAATAATTCTTTCACATTAAATATAGAACTTAGAATCACCTCTCTAGTCGCACCTTCCAATGTCTAAAAGCTCTCATATAATTCTTCATATCCTCAAAAGAGTGACAATAGATACAATTTATATACCTTAATTTCAAGCACCTACTCCTCCCTCATTAAAACTCCATATCCTTCAATTTTTATACCAAAATTATAGTACAAAAAACAAGATTTCTAACTCTAGTCTCTAATTTTTGAATGGCCTCCTTGAAGTTGCCAAAACCCTTATTCTTGTTGTAGGCAGCCTCCTCAAAGCCCATTGGGCATGGCTATTGACCAATAGGAATGAAAAATTTCATCCCTTATCTTCATTCATCCTCACTTTATCTTCATCCTTCTAAATAAGCCTCTTAATATTTTAATTCTTCTTCTTTGGATCCCAATTGCCTCTCAAGGCTTTATACTAAATCTTTAGGTCCTATTTAATTTAAACTCTATAACCAAACTAAGTAAAAATCTAAAATAAATTTTCTTATACCAACTTCTTTTAATTTATTTTATTAACCATTCTAACACATATTAGAACTTATAAATATATTATATATTTTAATTAGTTTTACATTCTATAAGAAATTATAGTACAATAGCGCTATCTCTTGTCTTCCTTTCAAAAGGCATGTTTTCCTTAATGCGATACTTTCATTCTTATTAACCATGATCTTTCTTCATTTGTCTAAAATTGCTTTTCATCTCAAATCTAATTATATATTTGGCTTTACTTTTAAATTGATACTAATTTTAAAACATCTTTGTACATTATGCAAAAATTACTTGTTTGGCTGTTAACTCCTAGCATTCAAACTATCATCCATCCCCGGCAACGGCGCCAAAAATATAATTTATTGTTTTATTTATTCTACCAATACTACCTAGACTAAACTTATAAAGAAGGATTTGAATCTAAAAAAAGATTAAATGCATGAAATACATTGCTAGAATCATATAATTAACTGCTCCTGAACGACAAAGTCCAATGAACATGCAATGCTATTAATAATCTTGACCTCTCTAACTTCCAACAATCTTACAAGAACAACTAACGATATTATATTATCTTGATAGACTGTATACAACCGCTATACATTCCAATCATTAGAAATAACTTCTCACCAAGAACGTCTTCCAAAATGAATCATCTTTCCAATATTTTCATTCACCGCTCAACTCTCACAGTCAATACGCTATAACATTCTCATTCATACTCAAATTGCATTAATGTGTTCCGTCTTTGTTTGTTAATTTACCACACTAAACTCAATCATCATATAATTTCAATCTCTTACACATCTATATATGAATTTAATTTTTTGTTTTAATATTGTACTTCATAGTTTACATGGTACGATCAATCAAAATGTTATCTGAATTCTCCACTACAGTCTAACACAAAAGAAAATAGAAGAGAGAGATAGCACCAAGCTTACCCCGACTCTTGACTCTCATAATTGGACTTGGATTCCTTCTTTCTTATTCTCTTTATATTAAAAATTGAGACTCCAACCATCATCTTTCCTGCCTTAATTGCTATTTCAACTAACTTTCCTATGCTACCATCTATACTGGCCAGAAATTGGATTAATCATCCAATCTATCAATTTTTAATCCTTACTCTACCTTCTCAAAATTATCTATTTATTTAATAGATGCTTATTTGAAAGAATGAAAGTAAAGTATGGATAAATAAAGGCACGAAGTGTAGCTCTTCATTTTTATTGGTCAATGATCATACCCAATAGGCTTTGAGGAGGCTATCCACAAGGAGGACAAGAATTTTGGCAATTTCAAGAAGAGTATTCAAAAATTGAAGACTAAAGTTAGAAAGCTTATTTTTTGTACTATAATTTTGGTATAAGAATCAAGAGATTTGGAGTTTTTATGAAGAAGGCGTAGGCACTTGAAATTAAGGTATACAAATTGTATCTACTATCACTCTTTTGAAAATACAAGTAGTTATATGAAAGCTTTTGGAAATTGAAAGGTGCAACTAGAGAGGTGATTTCAAGATCTATATTTGATATATAAATATTGCTATATTTAGAATTTTAAAAAAAAGATATTGGAAGTCAAAAATAGTAGATTGAATTCCAAGGCAATAAGTAGACCATTTTGTTGATAGTAATGGTTTTTGATATGTCTTGAGCTTCTGGACGAACTTTTGTATAAACATTTTTAATAAAGTATATTATTATATTAAAAAGCTATACATTAAAGTTTCATAGCATTTAGACGTTTAGTTTATGAGATATGAAGGATTTAGTATGTGGATATTTGTAAACAAGGATTTGAAGCTACTATTAGGTTTTTGGCAATATCTAAAGATCAATAAAGAATCAATGGTTGAAACTTGTTGTGGTAGTTTTTAAAAATATATCAATACTTCACGTAAATTTTGAGTAGATTTAGATGGTTGGATTAAAAATTATGATTTATTGAAGTTTGAAAAAAAAATCATCTCTATGAATGAATGAGGGTTTTAGAGTATTTTGTTACATTTTGAGTGTTTTGTGAAAGTAAGACTTATGTATTAGGTGTAATAGCCTTGTGAAGAAGACTTTTATATAAAATTGGGAGTTTTGTTATTTTGGATCTTAATTGAGTAATTAGTAGTAGCAAGAAGCTCAGTGCTTTCATGAAGCAAATTCTCTCTACCATGACAACAATGTTGTATTATATGTTGTCTTATTTGAGAATACATTGGGCACCAGGTTATAGAAGGTGAAATTGTATTTTAAAAGTATGCAAGAAATTCTATAGATTTCACTTATATAAGAAGAATGTAATTCAAATCTCAATTCAAAAGTGTTTAAAGCTAATACAAAGTATTAAAAAATACTCTTCTTAATAATCTCAATCATACACAAATTCCAATTGCCTTATTACTTTCACAATTTGGCAACTTCAATTTTTCTTTGCAATTCCTATTTCTACTTAGTGAAATTTAGTAAGATGTAATTCTTAATTTAACCATCCACTTAATGTAAAATTTTGCACAAAAATGCCACTATAAGTCCTCAATATACTTAGAAAATTTCAGCCCAATCCAACTTATAGATTGTGAAAAAAACATCCACAAACTGCACTAATGTCACTCAGCTACCAACTTTAAGTTGATGTAGATATTCTAATAGTGATTTCTTCTTCTCCAACTATTAACTTCAGCTCAAAATTGGTTTATAGCTTGATCTCTAAGTCCTCTAATATTATGCCAAATTTCAACTTATTTTGACTAATAAATCTTTAGATATCATAAAAATCCTAAATAATCTCAAATTGCCAACTTCTAGTACCTCCTCATACTAATGATCAAATATCTCACAATTGCACTATTAGATTATTATAAAATTTTATAAATTAATGGTACATCTAATCAAATATATTTTATTAATTTTTGAATTATAGATATTATACCAATTGTACAAATTAGCCAAGAGTGCAAGTTTTAATTTTATTGTATGAAATCCAAATCACCAATATAAACCTTGACTTTGAATAATAATTGTGAAGTCATTCCAAAATCTATGAAAATGAGTCTTATATCTTTGAAACAAGCTTAAAGCTAGCTCTTAAATCTTAATTGCCAATCTCCAAATGATCTCATACTTTGCCTTTGGTGGCCATTTTAGTAGGTAGATGTCTGATTTCAATCCTATCTTACAAATGATCGATCCTCAAGTATTAATCCAACCTATCTTAAGAATTTTTTAGCCTAATCCTACCTCCAACTTAACTCTAGTATCAATCATATTAATTCTTTATCTCTTCTATCATATTTTTATTAATTTACGATTTTTTTAAGGCAATAAAAGAGTTTCTACAACCTAGAACTAAAAATTAATAATTAATTCTTATCTACTAGCTATTAAGATAAGAAATAATCTAAAAAGATTTTATAAAATCTTTCTTAAATATCTTGAATTCCTATTGAATTAAGATAATTGAATAATAATTAAAAATTTATTCTTGTTTATATTTTCACTATATAAACATATTACAACATAATAGCTTGTTGTTTTTGTGCCTAATGCATGTAAAGAGGCCACCTTCATCTCTAAAAAATTTACCATTATTGGAATTATTATCAGTAGAATATCTTTCATTTCTTAAAATCTTATAAGTAACTCCTTTGGAACTTGATCAAAGTTCCATAATGAGAGACTCTAAAGATACTAAGATACAAAAAAGTTGACATTTGTGATGGACATATAATCTATTTTAATAATCATTTAGATAGAAGTAAGTAAAAGTAGATTAATTTGATAATTTCTTATAAAAAAGCTTCCTAGAAGCTTCATAGATATGGTTTCATCTTTATACATGTTTATAAGTAATTTGTAAGTTAAAAACTTTGCCAACAAGTTAGCCACATGTCGTACATGTTAGTAGCTTATGAAACAAGCTAAGTACATGGTATATATGTAAGAAACTTATCTTGTAAATTTGACATGTATGTTATAAATTAGACATGCGTTGGAAGTACTATAGAATACCACCACATAACTCTTAGATAGATAGTATATATAGAAATAAGAATGAAGCCTTCCTCACACTTGTCAACATCTTTTTTATTCTTAATCTTGTTTCAAGAGTCTCTAATCTTCTTGTCTTTGGCAATAGCTATTTTAATTTTAATACTATTTTATATTTGAATAATTTTTTATTCTTTTAAGTGATACAAGAATATATTAATATTTTATTCTTTTATGATTCATATCCTTGACAGTTTTATAAGAATAAAGATTCAATATTCTTGTTTTGTATTTAAGAAGTGAATGGATTATCCCACTTCTATTGTTGCATTTGAAGGTTGCAAATTATTTACCTTTAAACTAATATTCTTTACTTCCTAATCTTGATTTTTTCCTTCAAAGAAAATAGATCACCTTTCTTTGTAGAAATTTTTATTTGATATTAGAGATTGTAGAATATCCTCCTCTAATTTGAATTGTAGAGTTATTAAGTTGTCTAGGATAGAAAGAAAGGTCATGGATGCTATACTTAGCAAAAGTGAAAATAGATTTGTAACTATCATAGATCTTCAGGAGCTTGTTAATACTCTTAAGGTGGAAATTTTACGCATCACTAATATCAATCATGGAAGTACTATTTTTATATCCATAGAAGAAGTCTAAAGCATACGCTAAGAAGTTGTACAATCAATAGAAGCAAATAAATTGGATTCATAATCAAATCCAAGAAGTCTTACTTTTATAAGTGTGAAGGAAACAAAGATTGGTATGCTTGAGAAGTTTAATAGAACAAGATCAAAATTTTGAGGATTTTTGTTACAGGTCAAGCTATATTTAAAATTGCATTCTTTTTAATATGTAATGGATTTACTCAAATTGGATTCATAGAGATATTTCTATCTAGAAGTGTTCTTTTTTGGTTTGCATCTTTGATGGAAAAAGATTTATGACTCTTTTATGCTTTGAATTCATTCCTTGAAGTGTTTATGGCTACATTTGGAGAAAGTGATCAAAAGTAGGTAGTAGAAACCAAGTTCTTATTTTTTTGATAAGGATCATAGTGAGCTACAACATATATTGTAAAATTTCAGAACCTTGCTTGCGATGTGCAGTCGAATGATAAAGCCCTTATCAATTAATTTTATTATAGATTAAAGAATAATATTAAAGATTTATTACTAATAATTCCAAAAGAAAATTCTTTGAAACAATTTATTGTTCAAGCTATTACTTACAACAACCAATTATTCAAAAGACATCAAAAATATAGATTTGATTGAAGAGAAATGAGTCAATTAATAATAATAACTCCTAAGTTTTTAGAAACTTATTTAACTAAGCTAGAATCAAAGCAAATTGATGTGGTACATTTTAAACCTTTCATCAAATAAGAAAAGATTTGATGTTATCAAAAAGATTTGTACTTATATAATAAAAAAGCTAAATACACTATTTAGCATTGTCCAAAGAAGAAATGCAATTACAAAAAGAAGAATATGGTTGCTAAAAAAGATAATATATTGGAAAACAAGTTTTTTTAGCTACAATAGGGACCATGCAATTGGAATCATGTGCAATACCTTGTAAAGGTCCTATTTTCCTCTTAGATTCTTCACCTTGTATTATAATAGATGTATTTTTAGGACCTAAAAATTACAAAGTCCTTGCCTTATTAAATTAAGGAACCTCAACTTATTTTATAGACAAAGATTTTATCAAAAAACAAGAAATATCTCTAGTTAAGAAAACTAAATTCATGCACATAAAAGTCATAGATAATCATTCATTTTCTTTTGGAAATGTTATCTATAAGATTATTCTTTTAAATGTAGTAATTAAGGGACATAATAGCATAGTAATATTTAATATAATTAAATCTCCTTCTAGTCTAGTTATTTTAGGATTAGTGTAGTTAAAAAAATATAATCCTTAAATAGATTGGACTTCTCGTAACCTTAATTTTTTTTGCAGTTTAATCTAAAAATCCATTAGTCAAATAGATATACATAATTTTAATACATCCAAATCTTTATTAATAGGTGTAAAAGCTTTCATATATATAACAAAGAAAGATCATCTTTTATTATATACACCACATTTATTTTTGATGTTGAAAAGACTACAAGTGGTATTCCTAGCCAATATTAAGATTTTCAAGATATTTTTGAAAAAAAAATATAGACATTCTTTAAAAGCATCGACCTTATGATTATTTAATTGAACTTTAAGATAGGGCTCAACCACCATTTGGACCAATCTATAGTTTATCACAAAACGAGTTGCCTATATTAAAGGAATATATTGACAAGAACTTCGCTAAAAACTTCATATGCCATTCAAAGTCTCCAATAGAAGCTCCTAACTTATTTGTAAAGAAAAAAGATAGATCATTGCCAATGTGCATAGATTATCAAAGATTTCATAAGATTACCATCAAGAATAGGTATCCTTTATCTTTGATTTTAGGACTTCTTAATCAACTCAATTAAACAAAGATCTATATAAAAATAGATTTACGAGAAGCATACAACTTGGTTCCCATCAAAAAAGGTGATGAATGGAATACTATATTTTGAACTAGATATGGGCATTTCAAGTATAATATCATGCCTTTTGGAATTACAAATGCACTAGTTACTTTTCAACATCTTATAAATGATATTTTTTATGAGTTTCTTGATGATTTTATTGTTTGCTATTTAGACAACATTCTAATCTACTCTAAGAACATAAAAAAATATAAACTTCATATTTGTTGTGTGTTACAAAAACTTAGAAATACATGATTATATGCCAAGATGAAAAAGCATATTTCATACTACTCAAGTTGATTTCATAAGATACATCATATTGAATGATGGTTTCAACATGCATCTTAAGAAAGTCTAGACAATCATGGACTGGAAGATTCTTAAAACAATAAAGGATGTACAATGCTTTTTAGAATTTGCTAATTACTATCAAATCTTCAATAAGAATTTTTTTTAAGTTGTAGTTCTATTTATTTACTTAACTTGTAAGGATAAATTTGAGTAGAGTAAAAAAATAGAAGCATCATTTGAAGCTTTGAAGATAACTTTTATTTCTACACCAATCTTATATCGCGTTGTTCTATATCATGAAATCTTTCTTAAAAATACATTGGGCACCTCGCTATAGAAGATAAAAAAAAAAAATAACAACAACAAGTATTAACACTTCTAATTAAATTATGTAAAATTTACAATTAAAGATTAATAAATATATTCAACCATTAAAAATTCAATTAGATTTTTAATTAATTATAGAAGAATATTAAAATAAAAAAATAAAAAATAAAAAATAAAAACCTTAAAGAACTTCTAAAGAAGTCATAATAAAATAATAAAGAAATCTTAAAGAAATATTAATATAAATTCAAAAAAAAATGTTAAAATAAAAAAATTTAAAATATTAAAATAGAAATTATAATCAAATTTTAATCAAATCTTAGTCAAATTCTAATCAAATCCTAATCAAATCCTAGTCATATCCTAATCAAATTCTAATCAAGCCCTAATCAAATTATAATCAAATTCTAATCAAATCCTAATCAAATCTTTATTAAATCTTAATTAAATCCTAATCAAATCCTATTCAAATCTTAATTAAATCATAATCAAATCCTAATCAAATTTTAATTAAGTCTTAATTAAATCTTAATTAAATCCTAATCAAATCCTAATAAATTCTAATCAAATTCTAATCAAATCCTATTCAAATCCTAATCAAATCCTAATCAAATCCTAATCAAATCCTTTCAAATTTTAGTCAAATTTCAATCAAATTCTATTCAAATCTTAATCATATTCTAATTAAATCTTATTTAAATCTTAATCAAATCTTAATCAAATTCTATTCAAATTCTAATCAAATCCTATTCAAATTCTAATTTAATCATAATCAAATCCTAATAAATCCTAACAATCCTAATCAATCCTAACAACCCTCACAAATCCTAACCAAATCCTACAATAAATTAAAACCACAATGGCTGATGATTTAACTATTGATCTTAGTCCAAATTTTACATATTTTTTGATAGTTAAGTTGAAAACATACACAAAAAAATTGAAGGAGATCCATCTTATCAAACAAAAGTTAAGCTTGAATTTCTACTCAAGTATAGGCCACACTCCTTCTCTAACCTTGATGCTAAACTTCCAACACAAATATCTTTTTTTTGCACTATTCAATTGCTTTCAAAATTTATATGCAGATAGGAAATCTAGTCTACTATCCATACAAAATATTCTCACCTCAATCCAACTAGTAGATTGCTAAATATTTAAAAAATCTTCACTAATCCTCAAATCCCAACTTTTGAGATCTCAACTCACTTGAATTTTAATAACTTCCAATTAAACTATTTGATCAAGCCTAAACTTATAGTATATATTAACCACAACTACAATAAAAAAAATCCTCAAATTTTCATCCATAGATTTTTAATCAAACTCACAAAATGCTCAAATTTGTAAATCCTTCTTTATTTCATAAAATCCAATATCATCCAATATAACCTTGATTTTGTAAAGTTCTTATAGAATTGATTTCTATCCAAATTACTTAAAATCAACACTTAAATATACCTTCTCAATTTTTCTCACTAATTCAACTCTCTAATCTATAAAAGAACCCTTGATCCGCCATAAGCATGTAGTTTTGTAATTTAAGGTCTGATTTTGATCTAGGATTACAATTGGTCCTCTTTGGATATTAACTCTGAGAAATTTGAGATGAAACTTATTAAAACCTATTTTTAATTCTTCACTAAAGATGCTTGTATTATTTATTTTTTTAATATATTTTATTTTGCCTTATTTATGGCTACACAAAGTAAATAGAAGCCTCTTTTATAAAAAGGCAGCATTAGCCCTTTTAATTTTTTTTCTACTTTCTTATCTATTATCTATAATTATAAGATAGTTTGCTAAAGATTTTTTTATTTGAGTTCCTATATATTATAATCATTCTTTTTTTCTTTCATTTAATAGCCATATTGCTACACGACAATGTTGATTTTTTCAAGGTATTTTTTATGAAAATAGACACATCAAACTTTGTTTTAAATGTAGTATAGTCAAAAAGGAGAGCATATGACAAGCTCCTTCTAATAACTTTCTATTGTAAAATATTTTCAATAGTAGAGATTAACTATAAAATCCATGATAAATTTTTTTTTGTAATTATGGATAATTTTCAAGAATGACATCACTATCTAGAAAGCACTACTAATCTAGTCACCATTGTCATATGGCATGATCTTCTATCTAGGAATACAATAGGTACCTAATTGTAGAGAATTTATTTAAAATTTATTAGCAAGATTCTAATAAGTGATTTGTCTTTAATAAAAAAAGACAAGTAATATAATGATATTACAGAAGATAATTTTTATTGATAAATCCTTTTGTATTCAAGTAGGTTTGTACAAAAAGGCTTAAATTGATACAAAACCTTCAATACCTCATTCACTCGCAAAGACTTTTTTTTTTTTAAACTTTAGAATTCAATAACTTTTGATCTAGTTAGTTAGTTTCTATAAAACCTTTTCTAAAGTATAGATAATACTCTTAAGATTTACTATAAAAAAGAATCAATTACAAATTTGCTACCGATTATTTGATATTTTAAAAATCCTAACAGGTGCTTAAAATCCTAGTTTAGATATACTTGAGTACTATTTTCTTCATATCTCACAAATCAAAAATCTTAGTGTCATAAAATTTTTACATATAATCTTATGACATAAATGTATATACTCTTAAAAATTTTGAGCCAAAAATTTATCAAATTGCCTAAGATATAGCTCAAAATATAATCACTACTTAAGCGGGGTCACTTATTGCCTTTAGCAAACAAGCACTAATTTCAACTCCTAATATCTCTTACATTCCAACTTAGATTTTATTAAGCTGTATATAAAAAAAAGATAGCTAAAAAAGTGTTCTTTCTAACCTTGGTTGTTGATCTTCTATTGCTTACTGTACATACAAGTTATGCTCAAAAGAATGACAATAGATACAATTTCAACACCTAAACTTTGTGCATCCATATCTCCTTCATAAAAAGTCCAAATCATACAAAATTTGCACCAAAATCATATTCAAAAATCCAAACTTGTTGATCCTAGCCTTTGATGTTTGAGTCCTCTTGAAAAATAAACCCTAATCTGTAATAAGCCCTCAAGCAGCCTACTTGAAATCCATTGGGCATGATTTTTGGCCAATAGGAATAGAGACTTCTATCATCCATCTCCATTCATCCACATAGATGGCCTAACTACTCCCTTACATATTAAAAA
Source organism: Physcomitrellopsis africana (assembly GCA_036785485.1). Classification (NCBI taxonomy): domain Eukaryota; kingdom Viridiplantae; phylum Streptophyta; class Bryopsida; order Funariales; family Funariaceae; genus Physcomitrellopsis; species Physcomitrellopsis africana. The sequence goes on along the minus strand of JAWRVF010000616.1, from coordinate 83,996 downwards.
TCTTTTTTCAATCTTTTTTCTTATAAGATTTATATAATATGTGTTCTAAACTCCAAATAAAAGAAGTAGACAAGATCCCAAGGATCACCAATGTCTAACAAAGGTGATTCAAAATCTATAAAAGTTATTATCAATATAAAATCAATCTCAAAAGTCACTACCAAAAAAAAAAATTATATAAATCTCAATAATGGCCTTTTAAAACAAATTCTTTTTAAACTAATAACTTAACGACATTTTATAACCTATAAAATTCTACTAATATGGCTCTTATTTAGCTATGTAATAAATTATATATTAAATATACATATATAATTTTTTCACATGATAGCCAAACCACAATATAACACTGTGTATGTGAATCACAAGAACCTCAAGTATTTTATATGAGCACATGTTTTGAATCATCACCAAGCTCATTGGAACATGTCTTTGTCAAGATTCAAGTTTATTATCACTTATCGGCCAAGAAAACAACAAGGTTTGTTCAATTCTCTTTCTAAAAATTCTTATCTTACACTAAAAGAAATAATTGGAATTTTTGATGAACAAAAGATAATCATATTGAAGCTAGATCAATTTCATCTTTGAGCAATGAAATCAATATTAACTATTGATTCAACCTTTTTTAAATAAATCCAATCAAGTATATTTTTAGGCCCTTTTATTCATGATATTCAAATTAATTAATCTAAATTTAATGATACTTCCAAATTCAAGTTTAAGAACAATCTACTTTATTTTGATAGATGCTTATATGTTCCAAATAGTGAAGCATGACTCCGTTGTTGGAGTAGAGAGAGTTTGCCTCAAGAAAGCGTTGGGCTTTTGGTTGTCATTAATTTTTCAATCAAGCTTCAAAATGACGAAAGCTCTAAGTTCATATATATATATATATATATATATATATATATATATTTTCTTTTGGAGCAATTATATCAAATACATAAGCCTCAAGTAACCAACAACATCCAAAATATGGTAAAATCCTCTAAAATCTTATATATCCTTCAGTGGAAATTTTTTCAAACTTCAACATTTCATATCTCCTGATCCGACTATCTAAACATAGTAAAATTTTACGTGAAATACTGATGTATTCTTATCAACCTCTACAACAAATTTCAACTGCAAATTCATTGTGAATCTTGAGATATCTTGAAAATCCTAACAGACGCTTCAAACCCTTGTTTTTATACAATTACATACAAATTTCTTCAAATCTCACAAATTATAAGCTCAAATACTACGAAATTTGTATGTATAACTTTTTAATACAAAATGTCATATTTTTTAAGAAGTTTAAGCCAAAAACTTGTCTAAAAACTCAAGTTATGGCTCCAATCATTACTATGAATAAAACCGCTCACTTACTGCCTTTGATTTGGAAGCACTGCCTTCAACTCCCTATAGCTCCTTTATTTAAACTCCAAATACAACAATTCTTTCATCAAAGATGTAGGTCTTAAAATTTCCATTCTATCCACACCTTTTGATCTCTAAAAGCTACCGTACAATTCCTCCTATACTCAAAAGAGTAACAATATATCTCAAATTGACACCTTAACTTCAAATGGCTATAACTTCTTTATTCTAATTCCAAATCCTCTAATTTTTATACAAAAATTGTAGCCAAAATCTTGAAATTTATAATCCTAATTTTTGATTTCCTAATGCCCTCCTTGAAGTCGCCAAAACCCTTGTTAAGGTTGTAGGCAGCCTCTTCAAGCCCATTGGGCATGGTATTCGACCAATAGGGATGAAGTTCCTCATTCCTTTCCTTCATCTGACCATGCCTTGATTTCATCCCTCCCAATTAGCCTCCTACTAGCTTAAATTTTCATCCTTAGGTTCCCACCTTCTCTCAAGGCTTCATATTAAACATTTAGATCTTATAATTTTTAAATATTATAATCAAAATAAGTAAAAATAAAATAAAATAAAGTTTCTTCTATCAACTATTTTTAATTTAATTTACTAACCATTTTAATACACATCTAGACTCATAAATATATAATATGTATTAACTAATTTTTACATATTGTAAGTAATTACAATATGACAACATGCTCTTGAAACTTGGTACAACTTCCTTGTAACATGACATTTTGGATATAACAAGACTTTAAAGCTAATATCAAGAGATTTTTAGTGGCTTCAAATATAAAAGGCTATTAAAGAGTTTGTATAGCCATGCAAAATTTGTTCAAGATCAAAAACTCCTCATCATTGACCTTAGAAACTTCTCCAATCATTACCTATGCCAAAACAACCTTGGTCTTATTTTTTATAGATTTTATCAATTTCAAGTTCATATGATTCATCAATTTTAAATTCATATGATTCTATATTCATGATAATAGATTATTTTATTAAGATGGCACATTTTATATCACGTAAAAAATCTATCGCAGGTGAAGAAATAGTTAAATTCTTCCTTGATAATATCTATTACTATCATAGATTATCATTAATATCAAGGAATATTATATCAAATAGAGGGACATAATTTATATCACGACTTTGAAAAATCCTTTTTAAAATATTAAAGATAGATATAAAACTATCTTCAGCTTTTCACTCTCAAAATAATAGATAAATAGAATGGATAAATCAAGTTTTGGAACAATATTTGACGTATATAATTAATTATCATTAATATGATTAAACAACTATTTTATCATTGGCAAAGTTTGTTTATAATAATTTGACATATTCTTCTATTCAATAAACTCCATTCTTTATTAATCATGGTTATTATCCATGACTTGATACTTTTAACTTTTTAAAAATTAACAATCCTACAATAAAAGATTTAACAAATTGGTTATCAAAGCTACATGCAATAATGAAGGCACAATTAAAAAAAGCTTAAGAACAACAAAAAATCAATGCAGATGTCTATCATATGAAACAACTTCAATTCTACATAGATAATAAGATATGATTACTTCATCATAATATCAAGATTATTCGTCCTTGTGACAAATTGGATTTTTATAGACTTTGACCATTTTTTATTTGTAAATACATCAATCCAATTGCTTATTTATTACACTTATTCAAATATATGAAGATCTATCATATATTCAACATATCATTATTTGAGCCATACAAGAGAATGGATATACAAGAAAGAAGACAAATGCCATTGCCTCCTATAAAAATAGATAATAATGAAGAATTTGAGATAGAAGAGATCTTAGATTCAAGGCGGCATCAAAATTGGTTGGAATATCTTGTACATTAGCATAGATATGATATTAGTGAATATATATATGAACCATCCAAGAATCTAACAAATGCATCAACAAAAGTTAATAAGTTTTATCGACAACATCCATCAAAACCAAAATGAAGAGTCAAGAAAATCTTTGCTATAAAACAAAGCAAGTTCAATAGAGATTTCATTCTATCTTATATCATTGTTTGCTATTCTTTTGAATTTTCTAGTGCTAGAGAGATGAAAAATTATCAACCAATAAATTTAGCTCAAGAGCTATCATTTGCTGACTTATTAGACAATACATTAGAATTATTACAACCTTCAAGACCACAAAATAGATATGAAGATCTTCAAGAATAACATATTTTTTCTCAGATTAATGGCGAGATACAATGTGTTTGGTATCATGACCTTGGAAGAGACTCTCAATGTTTGGTGATACTTTTAGAGGTAGGAACTACCTTTAATGGTGTTTCAAATGTTTTCTTTGAAAAAAGTTATAAAAGCCTCAATAATAATCAAATATCAAGGTGGTTCTCCTGTCTTTGTATAAAATACTATCGATGGCTGAGAGGACCTATCAACTACCTTCAAAAGGAATAAAGATCAAAGTATATGGCAAATATAATTTGATGCATCTTGGATTTCTTTAACATGTAATCACCGCTTCTTGTGGAACTTTTCATTAGAAGAAGAGATAATGTTATAGACATAAGATTTATTCCAATAGTTATTTACATAGAAGTAAGTAAAAGTAGATTAATTTGATAATATTTTATTAAAAAAAACTTTTTAGAAGCTTTATAGATATAATTTCATCTTTATATATGTTTACACATGATTAGTAGATTATAAACTTGGCTAATAAGTTAACCACGTGTTGTAGATGTTAATATCTTGTGGAACAAGTTAAATACATGGCATACATGTAAAAAAATTATTTTACAACTTTGACATGTGTCTTATAAATTAGACATGCGTTAGAGATCTTATAGAATATTGCCATATAGCTTTGAGATAGATAATATATATAGAAACAAGAGTGAAGCCTTCTTCACTCTTATCAATACCTTTCTTATTTTTAATCTTGTTTCAAGAGTTTCTTGTCTTTTTGTCTTTGACAATAGCCATTCTAATTTTAATATTATTCTCTCTTTGAATGATTTTCTATTCTTTTGAGTGATATAAGAATATATTGATATTTTGTTCTTTTATGATTCATGTCCTTGACAACATCTTGTATTATAGGCATATTACTTGGAAGTAATTTGTGTATTAATAATTTGTGATAATCCACCTTATAGTCTTCTTCTTCCATCAAATCAAAACCAATATATTTTAAATTATCTAATTATGTATAATACATCTTATTTGATATTTTTATTTTTATTTTTTTGATATTTTTTTATTTTTGGATATTATTTGTTGTTCATATGGGTGGTACTCACTATTGACTTATTGTATAATTTTTGATGGCTTAATTTTGACTATCTTGAGATTATTAATAATTGGCAAGGTTTTAATTGGTACATGAAGGTGTCCATAAATTACCACCTTTTGGTGAAGAGCAACTACCATTCCTAAAGATTCTAGTACTGCAATCACCTCTACATCCATTGTCTAAACCTTAACAATTACCTCTGCAACTATTATTTAAATAAGCTTCTATATAATGGCTTGAATTTCCTTATTTTATATATCCTTATTGGAGCTATTTGTGAATGTCATTACAAACACTTTTGACTCCAAATATATTATCTTTTATTATAAATTTTGAATTGAGTTAAATCAGTTGACTAGATACTAATTGATTATTTATATTATTTGATATAAATCTATCCTAGTACAATATTCAAAAACATATTATTATAAGATAATACTTAGATTGATTTTTTAAGCTTATTATATCTATATTTAATTAGATTGTCTAATATGATTCAAACTGTCTCTTACGATTAATTAAATTCTTATTGAAATAGCTTGATTTGATTCTTTTTATTATTCTTAAGTACCTTCTTGTTAAGAATCACTTGTAGAAAGTAAGATTTTTATAGTTGTATTGCCTTTAATATTAATTGTGAACTTTTCAATATCAACTTTGGCTAATTGATAAGGTACATTGTTTTGTTCTATTATAGGACCTAAATTTCTACTACTATCGTCCTCTAATTCTTAGATCCAATCTATTATCCAATCTGCTGAAGCCTTGTAGAAGACTAACTTTTTAGACATAGAAATTGATGTAATTTTAATCATGGATATTTTTATTATTTTATTTATTTGTATTGGTCCAAATATCTAATTATTGGGATTATTTGGTGCTAGATTCATGCATAAGATTCATATCTTGAATTGCATGTTGTCTTAACTAATTACACTGCTGTCATATTATAATACAGTGTCAAAGTAAAGAGAATTTGTTTCAAAAAAGTACTAGGCTTTTGGTTGTTACTAATTACTCAATTAAATTTCAAGATAAAAAAAACTCCAAATTTATATAAAAATTATCCCTATAGAAGCAATAACATCAAATACATAAGTCCTCAATAGACACAAACATCCAAATATATGGTAAAATATTATAAACCTTATGTATCCTTGAAGGAGATTTTTTTTGAACTCCAACAGCTTATATCTTCCAATTAGACCATTCAAATAATTTTAAATTTTACACAAAGTATTTATCTACTTTTAACAAATACCACACCAAATTTTAATCATAGATTTTATATGGATCTTAAAATATTGCCAAAATCTTAACTATAGCTTTCAATCCTTATTTATCAATATCTACATGCAAAACCTTTTATATCTCACAAATTAAATGTCCAAATACCACAAAAATTGATATGTAGCTTTTCAACATAATAATTCAATTTCTTAAAAATTTTTAGACAAATTCATCTGAAAGTTCAATATATGGTAGAAATCATCACTATCAATAAAATTGTCTACTTATTGCCTTGGAACTGGATATATTATCTTCAACTCTTAATATCTCTTTTATCCTAATTTCAAATATAACAAATCTTTTATATAAGATGCAAGTTTTAAAATTATCTTTTCAACTCCACTTCTCAATCTTTAGAAACTCTTGTTCAATTCTTCATATCATCAAAAAAGTAATAATATATCTTAAATCCACATCTTAACATCAAACAGATATATCTTCTTTACTCCAACTCCAAATCTTCTAATTTTTGTATGTAAATTGTCACCTAGAATCTAAAACTTCACAATCCTTGCTTCTCTTTCCTAAATATCTTCTTTGAAGTTGTCCAAATCCTTAAAAATGGCCACACACAATCTATTGAAAGTCCATTAGATATGACCACCGACCAATAGAGATGAAGTCTTCCATCTCTTGCCATCATCTCTCTATATCTTGCTTTCATCCATCCAAATGAATCTCTTAATAGCTTGGATTTCAACCTTTAGGCCCCAAATTTCCTCTCATAGCTTCATACTAAACATCTAGGTCTCATATAATTTAAATGCCATAACCAAACTAGGAAAAATAAACTAAAAAAAAAATTCTTACATCAACTCTTTTAAATTACATTACTAACCATTCTAATACATACTAGAACTTATAAACATATTACATATTTTGATTGATTTTACATATTGTAATTAATTACAATACAACAACATCTATGGGATAAAAGAGCAAAAAAAGATAAATATTATGGAGGAGTTTAATTGAAGACTTAGTAAAAAAATTATGTTAAAAAATATAAGTAAAAAATAAGAAAGTAATAAAAATATTTAATGTTAATATTATTTTTTTGTTCAAAAGACTTTTATTTATTTTATAAAATCACAAACAAGACAAAATAAGATAGATTAGCAAAAATAATACTATAGACACCTTAAGATTAAAAAAAGGGATAGTTTCTAACAAAAATTACTTAAAAAAATCTTCGATTGATATCCAAGGAAGGCTGGTTGTGAACCAAGGTCAAAATCAAATTCCAAGGCATAAAACCATGTACCTATAGTAGATAGAGAATTTTTTTTATTGATTAAAGAGCAAGATTGGATAACAAACTTGATAGGATTTCTTTGAATATTGGTTTTAAGATTTTTGAGTTTGTAATAGCTTTATAAGAGCTATGTAAAGTCAAGGTTTTGTTTGGATGATTTTGGTTGTTGAGAAATAAAATGGATTCATATTTTGGAAAATTTTATGAGTTTTGTAGTAGATCTATAGATGAAAATTTGTAGATTTGTAAATATAATTGTATTAAATGTGTGTTATAAATTATAGCTTAATCAAATAGTTAGATCAAAGATTATTAGAATTTAAGTAGGCTAGTATCTCAAAAATTAGATTTTGAGGATTAGTGAAGGTTTTTGTAATTTTGAACAATATGCTAATTAAATTGGAATAGTTTTTTTTTTTAACTAACAGTTAATTTAATTTTTAATATTTTAGTAGAATTTTAGAATATATAAATAATGCAAAAAAGAGCTATTGATGCTGAAAGATTGATATCAAGATTGAAAAAAGAAGATGAATGACATTCAAGTGGATTAGAAAATTTTCTTCCAATTTACATATTCAATCTCTTTCAGATTTTAAATACTTATTTTTAACTAGTAATTTAAGAAGCATGCATATTTTGAATGAAGATCAATAGTTAATTAATAATTATTGAAATTTTAAAACTACTATAGGATTTGATTAAGATTTTATTAGAATTTTATTAGGAATTTATTAGGAATTGATTAATATTTTATTAGGATTCAAGTAGATTTTTATTAAAATTTAATTAGAATTTATTTAAAATATTTGTAGGATATCATGAAGGTTGGTTAGGATTTGATTAGGATCTCTTTAGGATTGGCTATAATTTGGTTAGAATTTTTTTAAGGTATCTTTATGATTTCTTTATAATTTCTTTAGGATATCTTTAAGATTTCTTTAGGATTTTTTAATATTTTTTTAAAATTTTTTATAATTCTTTAGGATTTCTTTAGAATTTCTTTAGGATTTTTTATGATTTTTTTAGAAATTCTTCATAATTTCATTAGGATTTCTTTATGATTATTTTAAGATATTTTTAAGATTATTTCAGGATTTGATTAGGATTATTGAGGATTCAATTGGGATTTATTTAGAATTTTATTACAATTATTAGATTCTTAGTTAGTTACAAAATACAAATTTACCTTCCATAGCCAATTGCTTGGTGAATTTTCAAACAAGATGATACATAATATGACACTCTAATTTAGATTTTTGGTATGAGTTTGAGTAGAAAAATCTAGTATGTCACCTTGGGTATTGAGAATTACCTTTTTTGTGTTGTTGTAATGAACTTATCTTTATTTTTATTACACTTCTAAAAATTATTTTAGAATTGATTTCTTTAGTGTTTTGATTTTTAAATTAATTTTGGATTTTATTTTTGAACAATGTAACTATTAAAAAATTTGAATATATATATTTTTAAATTATATTTTTAAATTATCTTAATATAGTATTTTATATATATATATATATATATATATATATATATATATATATATATATATTTAATATCTTAATATAAATTTTAATATTGATTAATATAAATTATATATATATAAATTTTAGTATTGATTAATATAAATTATATATATAAATTTTAATATTGATTAATTCTAAAATATCTTTATTTTAAAAATTTATTATTATAATTATATATATATATATATATATATATATATATCTTGAAAAAACTCTCTAGCCTTAGATTTGATCTAAAAATATGCCATGTAGCTATATAATATTTTCTAAGAAGTTTATCACTTCTAACAAGCTACTACACAAGCATCTTACAACTTTGATACTTGGCTTGTATGCCTTGTAGTGCATGTAAATTTTTCTTATTGCCTTCTTATCAACCAACACATACCAAGGCAAGACCAAGGTCATTCTTAGTATTGTCAATACTTTTTTCATATTCTAGTCTTAATTGAAGCCTCTTTAATCTTTTATATTTATAAATAGTTATTTTAATATTTTTTTATAATTTGTTTCAGTCTATTTTATATATATATATATATATATATATATATATATATATATATTTATATTTGTGACAATTTTATAAGTCTAATAATTGTAATATTTCAAAAACATGTCCAAATTTTGTAATTATATCAATTATGTAAAACTTATCATTAAACTTCAACTAAAAAATATTATAAAATTCTAATATTTTAAACCAAATTTATTAAAACATTACTTAGTGAATTTATTTTATTTTTATTTTTATTCATATATAGAAACAACTTATGCAATTTATGCAATATCTAATAAAATTTAAATTTATACCAAAGATTTCTTTTTATATTTGTATATGCTTCATATTTTTAATAATTATTTACTCGATATTAAGTATAATGGTTATGTACTTATCCATTAGCTTTTTTACAAATCATATTATAATGTAAAGGAATTTCTATTAATTTTCCTAATCTTCTAATTTAAACTCAAAAAATTGATTTTTATCAAATATTACAATCTATAATTTAGATTTTATTTATAAATTTTTATAATTATACTTAAATATTTTTTTGATTTTAAAATAATTCCTATAATCTTTAAAAATATATAATAAAAATTTTAGAGTATATATACAAACTATTGTAGAAACTTTTAAGCATCTTATGATACAAAATAAAATTCAACATCTATACAAAGGTTTTTATTTATATTTTGACTTTAAAATAGTATTTAATATTATTCAAAAAAATAGTGCAATTACAAAAGAATAAGTGAAATCATTTTTAGAAAAATAATTTATTAAGCAATAAGTTTATCAATCTATATTAGAGACTATATGCCTAAGTTCTTGTGAAATGTTATATTGTAAAGGATATGAATTCTCATCTAAAGTTTTTTCTTGTTTTATAGAATATAATTTGCTTAGGATTTAAAAATCATATGTTTTCTATAATTTTCTTAATCAAATTTAAATCCTATTTTTATCTTTTTAATAAAACTTTATTAAATATATTATAATATCCCTAATATAAATATTTAAATATATACATTTAAAAGTCATTGATAGTCAATTATAATCTTTCATTAATGTCGCCTATGTAATCCTATTAATATTATTTGAACAAGGTTAGAAAAGTATTCTAGTGTTTAATACTAATAAACTTCTAATTAATTACATTATTTTTCATATATTATAATTTTAAAATTATAAACTTTAATAGATTAAATAAATTTTGTCTTAAACTTTTTTGTTGATTTATTTTATAAATTTAAAAATAAAAATGGCTATTATGTTTAAAAAATTCAAAATTTTATTTGTTGGAGCAAAAGTACTTCTGCAAGTTATAATAAAAGTATATTTATTATATATTTATGATGCACTTATACCTTATTTAAGCAAGGCTTTAAAAATAAAATTTTAAAGATATAAGATATTAAGATAGATTTGATTAAAAAGAACCATTTATGCAAATATCTTATTTGAGCATTATCTTTTTTATTGAACAATTGGCTCTTGAAAGAAAGAAAAAAAGAAAAAAAGAAAAAAAAAAACTTAGATTTCATTTAGACCAATTTACAATCTATTAAAAAAATAGTTACTCGTTCTTAAGAAATTTATTAGTAAAAAATTTAACAAATTTATTTTTATTAGTAAAAGTCTCTTACAGGTGTGTCTATTAATTAAATTTTTTATATACTTATTTTAATATTTTTTTCTAATCAGTATAATTTATTGTAGACTCAAAATGTTAACCATCATAAAACATTTATATTTTTATTTTTGATGTTCAGGATTTTTGACCTATTAGGTCAAGCTAAGATATTTAGCAAAATAAATTTACAAGAAGCATTTGTATAAGAAGGTATATAAGATTTGTTTTTTATAAATATAAGATCGATAAATAATCTATTATGTAATTTTTAATTTTATTTTTATTTATTATCTAAAAAGAATCTTATTTATTCTAAGAATATATTTATTATGTATTATTAAAAAAATTAAGGATTATCAAGTTAAAATATATAATTAGTTAATATAATTTAAGTTTAGTTTTAATATATATCATCTTAAATAATAGCATAAAAATATTCTTAAAGAATTTGCAAACTATTATAAATTGAACAACTACTAGGATTGTAAGAGATATTTAATTCTTATTAGAATTTGTCAAATACTGTAAAAATCTGATTAATATTTTTTAAAACTTAGAATTTACTTATAAAATTATTTTGTAAAGACAAAATTATTTAGAATAAAGATGTAAAAATACTATTATAAGATTTAAAATATTTTTTATTTTATTTTATTTTTTACTGTAACTATTTTTTAATAATTTTTAAAAAATAATATTAGATTTTATATTATGTACAATGATATTATAAATAAGTAAAATTATTGATTTTATCCATTTTTTTATATTCAACAACCAAGATTAATAATAAGATTACAAAAAAGTATTCATTGTAATTGTAGATATATTACAAAAATA
>JAWRVF010000616.1:42283-67283 GCA_036785485.1 Physcomitrellopsis africana | reverse complement strand
TAACTTTTGATTTGAAAGAAGTAATATGGATGCCATTGCGAAGAAAATAGGTTTATATGAAGCTTAAAGAATAATTACTTTGAGAAGTTATTTTATGTTATCCAATTTAGAAACATTGAACTTGATTTAATTTTTTCAGAATCTACTATTATTTGTTACTAGTTCAATATAAGAAATTCAAAACTAACAATTCAAAAATTAGCTGAAAATAAATGAAATTTTAGTGTTAAAAACTAAAATTAGGAATTTTGTTTACAAATTCTTTTTGAAATACTTAATAACAAGAATCTTAATTTTTTAAATAAATATACACTTAAATTACGTAAATTTATAAAAGAAATTAAATTAAGACAGAATTTAAAAAATATAAATAATTTAGATTATTTTAAAAGACGTCAAAAACTTAATAACCAAAAATTTGTGAATAAAATTAAGATGTCAAAATAATTGTAATTAGTGCCAATAGAAATATTAGGAATTTGTATGTATGACAAAATATGACAATATAAAAAATTATAATTTTTATGCACATGGCTCCAATGTTCTTATATTTAAATAATTAGTACATTAATATAGATATTTGATCCAAATTTACATTATGTTTTTTTGTATAATTTTGAATATATATTTGGTTTTAGATTTCAGTATATTTATAGATAAATACATTTGAAAAGTGTTGGTTGTATAACTGTTTATTGTAAAAACAATCAAAATAATTAAATAGGTAATAAATAAATGTGAAAGGAGCAAAGAATATATGCTTATTTTATTTTTATCAAATACATTATAAAAAAAAAAAATTGGATTAGGTTATAATTGTAAAGAATATAGTAAAGATGTTGATGTTGTTTTGATGTTGATTTGATGTTCTAACCCTCCACACAAATGATGATTGCAAATTTTTAATGTACAAAGTATACACATTGATATGTAGGAATTTAGAAAACTTTATGGTTGATAAGTGTAAGGGTATATATTCATGTATAAATGTAGGTTGATACTTTGCACATTAAAAATTTGCACATTAAAAATAAAATGTAGGGTATATATTCATGTATAAATGATGATTGCAAATTTTTAATGTGCAAAGTATATATTCATATATACATGAATATATACCCTACATTTTATTTTTTTTAAAAGTAAATAAATTTGGATAATAACTGTGCACAGTTACTGGGTATGAACCATAGTATTAGGTTAATAATTTATTGGGGTTAAATTCAATTATATTAATATTCAATACAAGAAATAAATTATAATATTTTATTGTTTGATTATGTCAAAAAATATAAAATATTTGATATTAACATCAACAACTCACAAGGGATCTCATAACAGAATTTCAAACAAGTTTAATTTAATAGAAAAAGTGTATCAGATGTGGTATTTCTTATATTCTTTTTAATGTTTTATTTTATTTATTTTTAATTGATTAATAATCTTGAGCATTGAAAGGTCATATCTTGTGATTATGTTCATAATCTTTCCATACTTTTAGTATATTTTGGCTCCTATTTTGTCTTTAGATGGATTTTTACATCCATGTATGATCAAGACTTTTTTTGAAATAAAAACAGTCTGATCATCTTTCTTTACTTCTACAAATATAGATGCCAATTTGCTTCACATTGTATTGGGATACAAATAAAATATCATTCATAAGCAAATATATTTTTGGCCTTATATACTTTCTAATGATTATTCTGGCATAAAGGTAATATTATTATTATTATTTAATTATTAAAATAATAATAAATACAAACATTACCATTGGTCCATTATTTTGTACAGTTCTGTTTCAACATGGTGAATATATATATATATATATATATATTTGGAGAGGGGCTGGGGGTATTATAAATATATGGATATAGATATCCATTTTTTGATTGTTAAAATGCTAAATTTCTTTTAACAATCACAATCACATGATTTTTACCACACTTCAAATTGCAATATCCCACTACAATTGATGCCATATGGGGGAGTTGTCCCTTTCAAGCTTTAAAGGTAGAATATGAGACCACCTTCACACATGACCAATCATAGCCTTCTTTCTTTTTCCTAGAAAATCAAGGAATTTTAAATGAATATTATCAAGATTTGCAACTAATCATTAATGAATCTTAAAAGAAAACTCATGCACATATTACTTACTGATTCTACTCTTCCTTTTTTTTCTTTTTTCTTTTTCCCACTTACTAGTAGAATTTTCTAGAGTATTTGAAATGGGAGCAAGGACAACAACAACAACAACCACAACATGAGAAATGGGGGGGACATCCATTACATCACATCCAGTGAGTACCACACAATTGCCTCCTGCCTCCTGCTTGTTGTAGTTGCTGTTGTTGTAGTAGTACTGCTACTACCAGTTGAGAGCAAGGAAATAGAGAGACAAGGAAGTGCCTGCAGCATTGAATGAAGGGAATGTAGCTTTAAATAACCAGTCATCATAGCAGTAAGTTGTGGTCATAGTAGAAGTAGAGAATCAGTTATTAAATGAAACAGAAGAAGAGAGAAAGAGAGAGCTGAGTACCATTACATCAAGTAATGGATGGATGTACAAATGGATAAATGGGATGGAGAGAACTTCCCATGTCATAGTAGATGAGAAAATGCATGATGGGCTGCCTTCTCCTTGTGGATGATGGGACAGGCTGCTTGAGGTGAAAGGAAGAAAGAATGAAAGCTTTCAGAAAAACAGAAAAAAGAAAGAAGAAGATGATGAACTATGCAGAAGGTGATGCAGATGGATGCAGGCAGAGGCTCTGTAGCTGTTGTTATTGTGTGATGCTACAGAGTCTTCTGCTGCAACAGTGCATTTCCTGGGTGATCATCACTGGGTGACTTTCTCTCTGGCTCTATTATCTTTTCCTATTCTTTCCCTTCCAACTTCCTTCCAACTGAAACCTCAACTACTCCCATTGGCTACTACACTAGTCTCAAAGGCTTGGATATAAAGAGAAAGAACAGAAGCACAGGAGAGCACAGTTGAACACAGCAGAAGCAGCAGAGGAGAGAAGGGAACTGAAGTGGAGTGGAGTGAGCAGCCGTCAACTGACTGAGTAAAAATTTGAATGCAACAAGCCTCTTTCTGGAAAAGGGGGAGGGATGGAAGAGATAAAGAGATGGATGGGTGTATGGATGAATGTTCTCTGTTCATTCATCTGTCACTTGATCTCCATGTGAAAAAAGAAAAAATGGTTTTTTTGAGGAGAGAGAGGCTCTGAAAACACATACATATCTCCATCTATCAGTCAGTCAGTGCATTCAATGTGCTGTCAAAGCCTAAAAATTAAATGAATACAAAATGCCAGAGCTCTGTTCAAAATGACAAACAAGACAATTATACACATGCATATGTTTTACATACATACATGTTTACATACATTGGCCTCTGCTACTTATATATGCATTATATTTAGTGGTCTAATCAGCATGAGCACAAACCACCCAACCAGCCAAAGGGAGGGTGAGGAAGCAAGCCAGTGGAAGGCTTTGGTTTCCCTCCTTGCCCCCAATTGGTCCACATGGAGACCACCCAATATTCCTTTTATGGAGAAGCCCTATAGAGCCAACACCATGAAATCATTTAATGCAATAAGTTAAGGAGATATATAAAATGAAAAACATAGAATGAGATTATCTATGTTTTCCATTGTAAGAGCTAGTCTTGAAGCTCGTGTAATCACATCATATCATCCATATATAGACATATAATTATATAAATGCAAACAAAAGTGTGTGTGTATGTGTGCACATGCATGATGTTCATTTTTTTATGTAAATATAGGGGTGGAGGACAAAAGGATAAACTACCTGTCCAGTCATCCACATTCATCAAACCACATTTGGATGAATAAGGTGTGGGATTTTGGTCTAACTGAGCTGCAAAATGCCAAAGCCTTTTTCTGTGGAGCAGATAACATGGCAGGAAACAGAGACTCTGAGGCTCAGGATTTGAATTCAAATCACATCCACATTCAGGTGCTATTTGGAGATAAAAGTTTGTTGGAGGGGTGGGGAGATAAAGAGGGGTTTCAATGTTATATGCAACAGCCTGTTCCAATAATAGATGGGTTTGGTGCAATACATTAACAACTAACAACAGCAAATAGTCAGATGCTGTTTCCAGCCCATTGTATGATGCCCCTTTTCTTTAACCTTCCTATTCTTATTCCCTGCCCTCTTTTCATCTTTATTGTTTCCTAAAGCAATGTTCCAAATTCATTGAATTCTGTGCACAACCTGTAGTGAAGGGAATTTTTTGAAGCTGGTTCAGAAACTCATTACTTCATACCTGTGTGTTTGTGTGTGTATATATATATATATATATATATATATACACACAAATATAGGTTGACACTCTAGGGGATTTAAATACATTTAATGGGCCCAAATTTAGCTATCATCCAATGCTGTGGAATAGAATATCAAAATTTTCACCTTGTGGCCTACCAAACAAACTTGGTTCTAAACAAGTTTCTCAAAATATGTACATGACAGTTTTATTTATCATATTCTCTGACGCTATTTAGTCAACACACACAACTCTAAATTCATACATGAATATTTTCTCTCTGCATCATTTGGGGGTGATTGCTATATTTCCATGTGAATTTCACATCCTGTTTCATATAATATGTAAGAAAACAATTTGTATATAGAATGATGTGGTGGGTGATTAAAGAAAGAGAATACAACTGAGAATATGAAGAAACGTATATATGTATATATATATATATATATATACACACACACTCTCTCTCTCACTTCCTGCAAGACCATTCATGATTTTTTTAAAAGCTGTTTTTTTTGTTTTTTTTGTTATTATCTTTCCACATAGAGAACAACAATGAGCTCTTAGGGTTAAAATAATAATGCATCCATGTATATATACACATTTCCTTAAATGCTCACACATTGTTCCATTAATCCCTTTTAACATGGAGATGCCCTGTGAAACTAGTTGCCAGTCTATTTGCAAAATGCTTCCTATTTATTGTCTTGATGAAATCTATAATCATCATGTTTGAAAATTCTTGACAAGTTTAGTTCATGAAGTACTGGACAAATTTGTTACCAAGGGATGTTTTCATCATCTGTAGAACTTTGTCACAGTTGGCCAGTGCAAATCAATTGGATACTTGCCACTGTGCCCAACAGCAACTGTAGAAACTAGGCTTGACTTCGGAACAAGAAACCTGTTCCATGGCCAACTTCACACGACTTTTCGGCAGTATGGAGAGATTGCAGATGGAAGCAATGTATTCTCCCCAGGCAGTGGAAATTTATAACAAGTCAATCTGGTTGGTACCACCAGGTGCTCTCCTGGATTGTTGAGCCTGCCTTGGTCACAATATTTCAAACTGACCTTTCTGTTCTCAGACAGATTAGGCTTCTGGCATAGAGTTTTGCACTGCAGTCTACTCTCACTTGAGATTCAAATAAACACCCACCCTTTGCATGGGGAATGGTGAAGAGAAACCATCCCTTCTTCTCCTCTCTCAACAACACTTTCAACAAGCAATATACATCTTGTTGGGTAGTCTCAAATTTAACATAACATACTCCAAGTTTTTATTTAAAAAAAATAAATATAGAAAATACAAAAATAATTGTTGACTCAGAATGAGTTTGCCCAATGCTTTGGATTAATGAAGAAATTGAGGACAGAGCATCTTGGATCCTACCCACCCAAGGGTATCCACAGAAACCAGATCATGGTTGACCTACCTTAGCAATGCTAACATGAAAACGTTGAACCTTACTACTGGTTAGCATCTGCATGTACTGTAAGTCCACACTGTGGGACTTTGGAGTTTCATGTAATTTTCAAATCTAATTGTGCTCCAATCCTACTCTCATCCATCCATAATTTATTCCACCTTTGCAAAAATGTTGCGCAGAAAGCATTCTCTAAGTTTGTGTTCATTGGATGAGAAAGAACTTAACTCTGCATTGTATAGTCACTTGCCAAACTGTGCAAGTGAAAGATAGAGTGCAAAAAACAAAGAGAAAGTCAAATGTGGGGGTTGCGAGAGTATTCATGGTCACCTTTTCTTTTTGCAATTTTGTCACAACTTTGGAGGGTATTTCCCACTTGGCCACACTATCACCCAACTCCCGTCAATGGTCGAAACATTTGGGGTGGAATTTAGTGTGCAGACACAGAGCTACTGTGCAATGCATGTGTGTACATATACGAGGGGGCATGTTTTTGGGCTTCAGACCCTCTCGGTTTGCTTCATGATGTCGCCAACTCCAGGGATGGCTCCGTGTTTGTTCGACGTCGACTGCTAAAGGAACAGGGAACCTTGGCGACGAACAAGGGGCGAGAGTGTTTTGGAGCAGGATTTTTGTGGTACAAAACCACCTAGACTTGCTTTCTTTTTCGCTCCTGGCTCTATAAAAAGAGACCTGCAGAGAATAGAAAAGAAGGCGACAGTCCGCGAGATTCACCATCACGTTGTTTTCCTAGTTATGGAGCCTGGACCTTCGCCCGCGTGTTCAACTGTAGAGACGAGCTCCTCCCTCCAAGCCTAATAATAGTTACCAGCTGCAGATTCGCCTAACTTGAGAAGAAGGGACCTTTTTGTTTGGGCCTAGGTGCCAGTTTCGGCGAACTGCGAATGAATCTTGGATGGCTATAAACCAGCGGATCCTCGCACTCCTTTTCTTTTGTCAGGCAATTAATAAATTCCGGTATATTGGTTCCGCTTGCTTCCGATCGCAGTCTGCGCGGCACTGATCTCTCACCTGTGACGGCATCCGCACCACTCTTACCAGTCTGCCACGCTACTTACCCCCCTCAGACATCATTTTACCGAACTAATCTTCTTCTGTTCGCTTTTGGAGCAGCACCCAAACTGTTCTCCTGTTCCATTCACACACCGCTTGGGATTAAGATAAATGGCTTCTTATGCTCCTCTACGTGCGATGAGCAGCGATTCCAGAGGTATAAGCCCTACTGCGGAAATGCAGTCCTGTAAAAGAGTCACTGGAGGTAATTTTTGCGAGTCCTTTCCAGCCGTTGGGATGGCACCCAACAGTAAGTTTTTTGAAAACATTCTGAGCAGGAAATGTTTTTAGCGCGGCAATATGTGTATTATACTCCTGGGAGTCACAGCAAGAGAGGGAGAGATCGTCTTTATGATGAGTGAAAGCAGACACATTACTAGATCGGTTCGAAACATAGATCCTTTAAAGCTCTTGTTGGACTGTTGTGAGCTGCTTCTTATCGTTGGTGGCTTTGTAACGGTGTTTTGTGCAGCTTCTGGAAACCGCCGCCTCATCACTGTGGAAAGAGAATCGCCACTGGTTCAGCTGTTTTCTAGTCTCCGTAGGTGCTTCATATTGAAAATCCACCGCTGTCACCTTGACGAATGTGAACCTCGACAGCGGCAGCTCTGTAGCTTCTAGCCGTCTTTGATATGTAGCAATTCGGAGCGATTGCTCGTTGAAGGCTGGGTGATTCCGTCTTGTACTTCTTTGGATCTGGTAGTTTTAGCACAACTTCTGTCGTTAGTGCTTGGTGTTGCTATTACCACAACATGGCTAAATTGCTTGATGGCATGTATTTCGCTTGTTGCCATTAAGATCGACCTCATGTTAATGGGTTCCGGTTCCAAGCTCTTCGTCATTTAATCTAGGGGCTCCTTTTGGTGCTTCGAAAGGGTACACAAAACTGAGCATCTTCTTGGTGTGTGTTGTGCGCGAAGGGATTTTGATTTCAAACGAACTTCCTTCTAGAATCCCGTTCGCCGCGAGAAAGAGTAGAATTTTGGCAGTGTCTCTCCTCCATCGCTTTTAATCTTGCGAAATGCCTACACTTGAGGCAATGTGAAGAGGAGCTGTAAGTTTCAATGCTCAGAAACTTGGATATAATGCCCACCTCACTAAAATTGCGAAGCAAGTGAGTAAAGTTGGTTTAAGTTCGAATAGCATGCACTCGATGAGGAGAGGTTACTCGTAGTGGTGTATGTTCTGCAAGCTTTCTCCGACGGTGGAGCTGAACATTTCCATCCTCTAAACCACATTTGTTATGATATGAAAGTTTTCAATTTTTAGTCGATCATGAAAGTTGCTCAAGGTGAACATGTAGACCTCTTCTGAAGTGTCTTGGCAGAGTCAAGCGATAGTTGCCTCCGCACATGAGCATTACTCGGACAAATCGTCATGGCACAGGTTAGAACCCCATCTCACAACCATGTGCAATCTTCTAAAATTGGAGGATGCACGGGTGCCTTCTTCAACCTCTTCGACTGGAACTCGAGCCACCGCTCCGCTTCGATCAAGCGTCTGCCTGCAGGTGAGTTTTTGCACGGGTTTAAGCTGATTGTGTGGACACGCTTTGATATCTACGAAGTCTATTGTTGGAATGCCCGTGGATTTCCTGGTTTGCTTATTTCGCATTGCAGGAGTTCAGGGGTGCACACGTAAGGGGATTTTATTTTTCTCCTGGAATAGCCCCATCAGTCTTTGTATCGTTTTTCATTAGCGAGTGTAGTTTAGTTTCCAGCTGTATTGCACTTGGCATTGACTAGTCTGATTTGCTGTCCTGCTGTTAGTACGGCAGCTGCGGTTGTTCGACACATTAAGGTATCCGTTGAATTTGTTCTGATACGATTGTTGTGGTGAGCAGAGCGGCCAGAAAAATCACTGGGAAGATCCAAGAGTTTTCGGGATGATCGCAGTGCAGGCGCTAGAGGTGAAGTGCACCGAAATGCCTCACCAGCCACCAAGACCTCCTCACGCGGGAAGGATCGTGAAGTTACCTCCGATGACGACACAAACACCAAACCACCAGGATTGGTTGCGCGTCTCATGGGGTTGGAGTCTTTACCGGAGGGTCCTTTCCATCCCAAACATCGCCGATCACGAAGCTTCTCAGGAAGCGAATCAACCCCTCTTCCGGAGAAAGCCAGTCGTCCAGAGAAGTTAGTGCTGCGAGACTTGTTAAAGCAGGAACACAAGTGTTTGGAGAAATCCCTGAGGGACGAAATCCTTGTGGTTCCTGTGGAGTACAAGGGGACGCCGGAGACAATATCAAAGAGGGATGTTTTCCCATCGCCGGTGAAGAGCATAGTAAAATATGTGGATTCCTCACCAGGATCGTGTCGCTCCGTCTATGCTCTACCATATGTACACAAGGGTGAGAAGTCGCCATTTCTGGCTCGCTTACACACCTCACCAGCGCACCCTAGCCCGGTGTTGCAACCCTCAAAATGCCACAACCGGATGGACTCTCCAGTTAAGAATAGCCCAGCAACTAAAGCTAAACGAGCTTCTCGGTTCCTTGAAGCTGCTGTGAAGATTTTGGAAGAGATTTCTGACAATGAACGGGACTTTCCGCGAGAGAACATTGGTGCGAGACCCATCACTGATTTTGAAATTTCAAGCCCCCCGTCTACGGGAATCGATCCGCTCCATTGCCGTTCTATGAGAAAAGTCTGGCGCAGAAGCGAGGACGCTGATTTAATTGGCAGTCGAAGTAATAGATCCCTAGCAAGTCGCGGTTCAGTTTCATTCCGGGAACCACCAAGGAGAGACCGCATCTGCAGAGACATTTTTGATACGTCTTTCTCGGAGCGCGCAAACTCCTTGTCGCCCCCTCTGCGGAGTTCAGCTTCCATGAAAGGAGCAGTTGTTACTTGCATTGGACACAAGGAAGTGAAAGGAAGTGCAATCTTACGTACGCCGGAGGCATCGGTCGGAGGATTCAAAACCGATGTCAGAAAGTCCCCTGCTGGCGGGCGAAGGGCCGGTAACGAGTTTGTGGAATGCCTCATAGACCGTGCCCAGTTTACGCATCAGACAGCGACATCAGCATGCGAAATGAAGAGTGCGTATTCCAGGACTACAACAATCTCAAGTGACTTGGAGGAGAATGATTATCTCACGTCTGACGAGGAATCGTGTACTCGCCAATTTACCTTCCCAGAAGCGACTGTGCCACGAAAATCCAAGTCTCTAGCGGATCGCTCCAACTTCAGTAAATCTCCCAGTAATAGTACCTCGTCACTCTCCGTGAAAGCTAAAGCGAGAGCGAAAGGAAACTCGGAGAAACAAATCTTTTTGCACGAGGAGCAACAGTTGCTTGATAAGCTGCCCACACCGCAGTTGCATGGTCGATCTCCATCGGGAAGCTTGCTGTCCCAACCTGATGGACTGCAACCGATTAGACGGTCGCGGAACCGAGTGCTACAAGTGAATCTAGAGAATCTGCCTCCAGTTTCAAGCAGTCGCATTCTGCCGACTGAAATTGCAAAGTCGAGGAATGCGAACTCCTCCATTCATCCCAAACCATTCACAATCCACATGGACGAGGTGAAGCTCTCGGTTCGCACAAGGAAACACGCCGCTCATAAGCAAGACCAACAGGTAGTAGCAGCAACACAGTCAGCTGCGTCGCCTGCTCTTCAACGCCATTCCGAGTTGCCAGTCGCACCGAGGCGAACGAGAAGAAAGAGCAGGCAGGGATGTCAGAAGGTCAGAGAGAATTCTGAGCCGCCATCAGCCTCTTGGGAAGGCGAGAAAACAACGGCTGCTTCAAATCTGCATGGCAATCACAGAAATAAGAATTCGGAGGCAGTTTCCAGTGCAAGACGAGAGCAGCTATCTGGTAGTAACAATCATGTCGTCACACAAACCCCTAAGAGAGGAGATGATTCTGCTAAGCAAGCGGCAGTACGAGAAACGAATGAGTCTCCCGAACATTCTTTGAAACTGGACGATGGAGGCCACAAAGCCAATGATCTTGGCAATTATCATGACTATGAGTCCACCGAACCTGGTGTCGGAGAGGATGCAATCCATTCTATTTCTGATTTTGTCGACGTGAAATCAGATGCGAGAGTTGAGGGTCGTGAAACTGGCGTGCTTGTTCACAACCTTCAGAAGCTTGATAATACTCAAGGCTCGGCGAGAGACTTGTTTCATGTTTCAGACATTGGTCAACTTGGCCTGGGAGAGCTTGTACTTGGAATGGACGACCTGCATTGGGATGATAACATGGTTGAGCAACATAGGGAAAAATCCTCTCGTGCGAGGTATTGTGAAATTCAAGCTTCTGGAGAGTCGTTGCAGTCGGTTTGCGATGCATTGGATGAAGATGTTTGCAACGTCGATGATGGAAGCTCTCCTTCACCACGCAAGGTATAGTTCACCTCAGTACTTGCGACCTGTGATAGCTGCACTCTTGGTCATTTTCTCATCTTCATTCTCAAATGGCCAGGCATCAACAGTCTCTATTATGCTTTAGCTTTATTTGACGTTGTGCACATCATGCAGATTGCAGGGGAATGTCTAGAAGCCGACATGCTCGACGAAAGCTCAACGTCAGTTTTGATGAAGCATTTTCTTGGTAAGCCTTTGAGGCTGGACTTGGACATGGGATTAATAAGCCCTTCATCAGTTTTAGATTCACCATTTGGAGATTGCACTACTTCGGAGTCCAGCATTGCAGGTCCTTTTATCGCCGCTTTACATTCCTCGAACCTCGTGTTTTGTTTGGTACTTGTCTTTGTTGATTTCAATTTCACTTTTTAACGTCAGAGTTGTGGTCTCCTGCTGAAGCATGTGCCTTTGGTGATTGCAGAGACGGAACAACGAGAGGCTAATAGTCTTGAAGAGGATGATACTATGAATCTTACGGGTATTGTTGCGGAACTTGAACGGGAAAATCAGATGGAGGTTTCCAGCCCTACCAGGGTTAGTATGTCGACGCAAGAAATGACCGCTTGTGACAAAGTTCGGCAAGCCCTTTTGGACATATCTTCGTTCAAGAGCCTTAATCATGAACATGCGTCTGAGTTCATGAAGGACGCAAAGATTGGTCTGTGTGAAGAGAAAACCTTCGTCCGGGAAGTTCTTTCGGCTGCCCAGTTGCTGTCCAGTCCAGGTCGCTCTCCAAATTGGCATGAGCGGGACCTTGCGGTGGATCCGTTTCTCTTTGATAAGCTGGAAGGTGGCGATTCCTGCCCTGAAAATGAGGGGTTCCTTTTTGAATCAGGTGGTATGTGGAGATCTGATCGGAGGCTTCTCTTCGATTGTATAAATGAGGCGTTTTCCCATGGTTCCAGGCAGTACAAAGACCCGCATCCATGGTTGAGGAGACCGGTATTAAGAAATCGACCAGTGCGACATAAATTGGTTGAAGAGGTCCATGACCAGATCAACGAATGGCGGAATCTTGCATCGCATGCCATCGACGCCCTGATTGATATCGACATGAGCACTTGTGCTGGCAAGTGGACAGATTTCAGTGAAGAAGTAGCAGAAGTATGCACCGATGTTGAGGGCCTTCTGTGGAATGTTATGATGGATGAGGTGGTTCATGACCTTGTCACATTCTTACACTGAGCTGGTAGCCAAATGCTGGTGAACAATCGTTCGCCAACCCGACTAGACGGCCAGCTCTTTATGCCTGCAAGATGCAAGAGCTAATGTGGACACGATACAGCAGCTGGTCGGAGTTTAACGAGCTTGTTAGCATATCTGTGATCAGGCAGGATAGAGCATCGTGTCCACATTAGGTTCAGCATGTGTGTCCTGCACAGCTGCAGGCAGCAAACATGCTTTTGTTTGTGTGTGTATAATACTTATTTCATTCTGAACTTCGATGATTCTCACGCAATGGAGTGTGCAGAATCTCTGTTCCACATTTAGTTGTGTCAAATGTGACCAGAGAGTGCTTCGCAATGCGCCTTACGAAGTGGAATGTTTTCAACTCATGGTCTTTAACGGTAGCATTCATACAAATCCTGTCTTGCCGGATTTTTCTCCCCAAGATGAAATCAGTAGAATCGACGGCTGCTGTCAGGATTGCAATCGAGTTCCGTATCCAACTGCAAGTCCTTGAAACCCTTCGCCTGCCTCACACGCTTACAACTTCCCCACGGTCCTTCACGAGTGTGCCAGTCTCGCATAGCTAGTAGGGAAACTTCTTCGTCGTATATCATCCAACGAAGAGGGCTTCTTACAGCAGTCACACATTGAATAAACATGGGAACCAAATAGGTGACTAATCGCAGCCTGAAATGGTCGAGCCGTGGGAGTCTAGCACTGAGATCACTGCTGCATGCTTTTGTCTATCATGAGGAATTGGAGACAATGGTGTGTACTGTCAGGGATACGGAACGTGTCCACTGAATCCGGGGGTGTCAGCGTGGAAAGTTTGCGGAGCGTTCAACAGTCACTGGACGCTGAGGCTTGCAATGAGTGAAAAGCAAGATTTGTTGCTTTCAGAAATGAAGAGGTACGACGGTGGCGGCGTGATGCGTGGCTGTTGCACAGCAGGCCATTTCATGTGTGCGTGAGGAGGCCGTTGCACAGCTGTTGTGGCGAAAGGTGCAAGTCCTCACCACACGACGTTCAACTTGGTTAATTCTTCACCGTGTTGTGACACTGACAGCTCACTAAGTTCGATTTCCACGGTGAGTGGAGCGAAGAGCACTTCAATTGAGGACATTCGCGTAGAACGTTTCGATGAAGAGATAGAAGGGTTTCTGAGGCGGAAAATAATTGAATTTCGAGGATAGAGTGCTTGCAAGTTTTGTGAGTGTTCGATGTATTAGAAGGGGTTCAATTCTTGGTACACAAGTAGGTTGTAGTTGTAACGGAGTTGAGATTGGCTTCTCTGACTTGAAATTCAGCGTATCGAAATGGGGTTGAGTCGTGGATGTTTCTAGAGGACAATACTTCCGACAAGATGGCGACAAAAGAGGAATCGCTCTTCGCATCAGCTGGATCCTTATCGTCTTTTTCACAGGTAACCAGCGTGTCATCCATTGCAGCATTTTTATGAGTTAAAAAAATCTTATGGGATTTCCTTCTGGCATTCCCTCTCATGTCCTTGGTTTTGTGTTTTGGCTTAATCTAGCTTGTAGATGGACGATTACCTCCTCAGTAGATAGAAGTATGTAAAGGAATTATGGAAGCCTGACGATTGTTTGCACTCTAGAAACCTACGTGTAGCATTTTGTCAAGAACGTTATTGTACCCGCCTTCAGACACATCTAGAATTGAGTCTTCTGAATGTTTTGTTGCAATGACTTCAATTCCGCACTTGAAAAGGCATGTACGTACATCGAAAATCCACCTCATGGTCACGAACACATATTTTTATACCACATTCTGTAATGGTTAGGAATCCATTATTATATCGAAGTTTGGACCCGTAGGTTACGACTTCTCATCAAGTCGTTGGCCCTGTCTGTGTGCCAGACGTTGCAGTTCTTAATTTGAATTTGGCACAGGATAGTGGATGTTTTAGGGTTGCCTACATATGTACTACTGTAAGCCATCGCATTCGGTACAGAAAGGTCCCTGGGATTGGAATAATAATGTGGCCTTGTAGGTGAACATCTCATATTGAGCATCCTATTTACACGTCTGAGATTGTTCAATGGCAGATATGTGCCGTATATCCGCAGCAGGCAACATTGTGCTAATTGAGAGTGCCAGAGTATATTGAGTTGTGAAAATGCATTTACCAAACATCGTATTTGTTTTTATGGTTGTGGGTATGTGAGGCAGTCTTTTCCGTCTATCAATTGCTGGTAACGTGTACACTTAGAAGTTATCTGCATTCTATCTGCGGTTGACGCTGCGGTTTCGATGATTTGCAGAATAGTATGTGCTCCAATGAGGAGGTGCAATCGCTTTGGCAGGATTTCTCAACGCAAAACACTAATGCACTCTGCACAACGTGCCTCTCCCTGTGGACTTCGTGTATCTGAACCCTCTCGGGTCATGACATCAGAATTAGAGTACGACTTCCACCATGCGGATGCTATAAACAGTTGTTGCAGTCATGCGCATTACCTTTTACATGTCGACTACACACGTTTGGTTTTGTGCATTTGAGCTCTTGCTTGCGTGTTCTCTCTTTGTTGCATAGTCCCCAAGTCTCATCAGTATGGAAGGATCGTAACTAAAGCTATCGGATAAGGAAAGCTTCATTGCTTATAGGTACGTAAACTACCTGGCATTTATTCATCAAAGCAGGTTGACACGAGGAAACCTGTTGTGAAAGCTGCTCGCGACAAAAATGCAGTCCATTATGCGCAAATTAGGTTTTCTTGGTAACCAGGTTTTCTAGGTAACCATCCTTCATGGTGTACAATCCCAACTCAACTAGTATTATCTTTCCAGGGCTACATATCCTATTTTGAACGATATAAGTACATTAAAATTGATTGAGTGCCAGCATAAAATCACTTTCTTTTTCAGTCTCTTGGTTTCATGTGTTAGATAAAGGTCGTAGTTTTTAGATTTTATTGCTGTGTACTGAGATATTGCTGTTTTGGTCCTATATTCTTCAGCTAATGTAATTTGGGTGATTTTTGGCAGGCACTCATTGGACTCATTGTTTTCATTGTTAAAGCTGTTCTGATGAGGTTCGAGCAGACCGTGTCGGATCCGGGTTTTCTCCTCACATAAGATATATAGATGGAAAGGTATCTGACCAAATTGGGCTCGGTGTCTACCTCTCAGTTTTTATTTTATTTTACTTTTTTTATTTGTTTTTCCCCTTTGGTATGGGAACGTAAAGCAATGGAGCTCAAAAAGGATCCAATCATTGACCCTTTCCGTAATGCTTTCAAGTCAACTGCAATTACTGCTGGTGGGTGTACAAGAGAAGAAGGATAATGCAGACCTTATTGCATACGTCAGACTATTCATATCCAACCCAGATCTGCCCAAGCGTTTCAGACTGATGGCGCATCTCAACAGGTAAGACCAAGTCACGTTTCACTTGAGCAATAAGGTTACCGATTACATAGATAATTCCAACACTATAC
This sequence comes from Physcomitrellopsis africana, assembly GCA_036785485.1. Classification (NCBI taxonomy): domain Eukaryota; kingdom Viridiplantae; phylum Streptophyta; class Bryopsida; order Funariales; family Funariaceae; genus Physcomitrellopsis; species Physcomitrellopsis africana. The sequence goes on along the minus strand of JAWRVF010000616.1, from coordinate 51,471 downwards.
GACCTAAAATTAAAAGGGACTGTAAACAGTGTCACAGCAGTCCCTTGCTAAACCATTTCCATCAATTTGTGCTCGAGTGTGTGAATCAAGTGACAGGCATCAAGATGAGCGTACAACATCTGCTCATCTGTGTGGTGATTATTACTGATCTGACCCATGATAACTTTGCGAACTTTACTCCATAATAAAGATTTCCTCACTGTTGTGATACCAATATTTCACGGGAAGCGCACAAATGTTTGTGGTAATAAAAAAGATAGATTTCTATATTCAAATTCTGTCTGGGATTATTTGTCTGGGATTATTACTTACCCTGGTAGAAAGTGCGGAGTCTTTTGAAGATTCTGGTTAACTTATTTGAGGTGCATTTCATTCTGGGTGGTGTTTTGAGGAATCTCGTTTGGTGCCCTCCTCGTTCATTTATATCCACCTTCTGAAGCGAAGATACAGCAGAGAAGACCCCGAAACGTCTGGTGCATCTTACAGTGTTTTTTTACATGCCCAGAACATATATTTAATCCTCACTCCCATGACGCAACATGCGCACCAACCCCAACTTCTAGTTGAAGGAACAAACTTGATGATCTGCTTTTGCGCCAGTCGATCGTACACAGTACCAAAAGGACTGCATGTTCTTAAAGAGAGGCAAAGTGAGCGGCAAGCTTCATTGTCAAAGCGGGACAACCAATCTCGGTCTTCTTACGTACATGTGTTTTGCGCTTTTTCATCTGTACATATACATATACATATACAAATGTGTATGTTCAGTCTTTTGTATCTTTCGTTCCGTTCAGTGATGACCTGTATTCCGCATATTCTCATCTTTAAACTGTGGTGATGATCAACCTGGTCTGGACTCACGCGAATTAGAGTGGGAAATACTGTGATGTTCATATCACTAGATTCGGTCGAACTGTTGCTTCATTCGGGATGTGCATCAAACATCGTGCCTCACAATCAACAATGCAGGGTATATTCTCTAAGTATCCGTAGGATGTGCAAGTTGCCAAGTTCGAGCACCAAGATCTCTGTGCATGAAAGGAAATATTTAGAGAGAACATTTCATGGGTTCAAAAGGAAACCTAAAATTGGATAGTCATACGGATGGATGACTTGTGACAAAAGAAAAACGAAAAACGAAACCAGAAAAATATAATTATTCAATCGTAACTCCAAAGACGCATAAATATGAAGACTTCTGTGGCCTGATCCAGACCTACTGCAACCCATCAGATTCACACTACAAAACAAGAGCCTGAATTCTTCTTGTCCTGCTGAGGACCAGCAAGTTGGAACTGCAAAGTCGGACGTTTAGAGAAAGAAAGCTGACATCGTGGTCGTTTGGGTTTGTACATATTCTGTTACACAATTGGATGCTCATATTTGGCTGGTTCAATTGAAGTCATCCAAAAAGTAATGATTAGCTTCTGACACCTAAAGCTTCTGCATACTGACCTTTACTTTATACAACTACAAAAATACAATGGATTATGGTCGCCACTGTGCAGTCACGTACCGGAGTGTTCAGTGTTACAAACCGTGCTCTTAAAGAATCGCTAGATAGCGTCGAGGGATCCTACTTTCGGCGACGATCAGTGAATGCGACATGTACCAGCACTATCATGCACGTTGAATCACTCTTCTTTACTCTAGATTAGATTTGAATTTGAATACAAAATTCATGAAAAAATTGCAATTACTATTCAAATGCTAATAGTTGCCGCCATCTATATCTCAAGCTTCTTCTTCTTCTCACACCAAGAGGCTCGTTGATCAATAGACATTCTATTGTTTTAAGGTTGTAGCTCCTTGTCTACATCATGGAGTTGTACGCTTAGTTATATCAAAGCTTGTGGTATCGTAGTTTGACGTATTGACACCTAGTTCCATGAGTTTTGATTTCAATAGCATCTAGAGCGATTTCAATTTAACTTCTGCAACTTCTGAGATTTGTGCTAGACTTCGAGAAACTTAGTTGTTCAGCAGTACTTGTTAGTAAAAAGCAGTTACTTTTCAAATACTTACAGTTGCCACCATCTACATCTCAAGCTTCCTCTTCTTCTCACATCAAGAGGCTCATTAATCAACAGTCAATCTATTGTTTTAATGTTGTAGCCTCTTGTCTACATCATAGAGTTGAACTGTTCGTTACAACAAAGCTTGTGGTATCGTTGTTTGACGGATTGACACAGAGTTCCATGAGTTTTGATTTCAATAGCATTCAGAGTGATCGCAGTTCGATTTCTGCAACTTCTGAGATCTGTGCTCGACTTCGAGAAACTTAGTTGTTCAGCGGTTCTTTTTCGTATCTTAATACAATTACATGTAGAAATTGTTTGTTACAATTACAAATTTTCAATACTCATTCACTCAGGCTGCGTTCCAATCCAACTGAAACCATTCAGTCTTCATTTCAAAAGCATTTAGTTTATTGAGAATGACAAGAAACAGGTTGCACGAGTAAGTTTTTCTCTGAGCAAGTCTCACAAAAATCCATCTTCCTTGGACACTTTGTTAATCACACCAGAACCACAGTATTCATTTTGATTGAACAACTTGCATACAAATCACAGTTGGAACCCTGGCTGCATTACTAGCAAGTATAAGTAGATTTAGCAACCATTTGCGAAAAACCACGTTGCAGAAGCGAATCTTTGAAATATCTTTATTCCCTAGAAAGAATATTCTATCTGTTTTGTTCCTCTTTCCTCTTAAAGAAGGGGATCTGCCGAATCTGCTCTTTTCCTTGTTCCTTTTTTTCCTTTTAAACAATAGAAAAAGCTTTGTCACTGTGTCCTTGTTGTTCCGAGACCAAAGGGGTCATAGGTGCCAGAGGTGGACGGAATGCCCGGGCAAAAGGCTCTTCCACTGGTATTGTGTCCATTCATACATGTATACATACATTCGTGTAAATATTGAGTAATGTTCATTATAGGCAATTTTTGAACTTTGCAAAATTGTTCAATGTTTACATACTTTTGTATACAATATTCAGTGTCATGAATACATAGTGATTTTTTTTGTTTTAATGAACTGGCAAAAAGGGATAAGGGTAGCATGATTAATAAATATAATTGACGCGTAGCTACTTGAAATTATAAAAAAAGCTTGAGAGGTTTCTATACTGCATTAAAAAAATGGTCATGTAAATAAGAGGAATAAGTTATGTAAATATGACCATTCTTTCAATGAGAAAGTTGCGTCGTATATTTGAACATATCATCTCACCAATTTGTCCATTTCCCACCGATCATATCATCTCACCAATTTTTACAAATACTTGAGAAAATTTGCAAAAAATAACTTTTCACTCCAATGGGGACCGCAGTTCCCATACCATTATTTTAAGATCGTCCTTCGGGAAAAGTGCACACGCACGCCACTCCATGATTCATCATTACGTGTCTAAAACGCATGAATGAAGAGTATTTTCCACTAGATGGTGGAAAAGCCTTTCGCCGCGATAGGCTGTAGCGAGGCCGCGTGACTGTAGAACTGCCGCCTGCAGTGCCGTTCGTCGTCGCAGCAAAGGTGAGGCGGAGAGTACGTAGGGGCGCAGGGGCCGCAACCGCTCACGTGCCCTGTCGTCCGCTGCCGATTCTAGTCTCACCCCCCGCAGGTCGCCTTGATCCTGGATGAACGCGGCAGCATGAGCCTAGAGGGAGATAGATGAGTCATAATCTTGACTTAAATTCGCAAGCAGGATGGTTCCTGCTCCTCGCACTCCTCCCCGCATTCGATCTGCAGCACTTTGTAGCTCGGGTCCGACCCGTTGCCTGGAGGTCCTGGCCCCTGGTGTGTGTGATGTTGGTAAAGCCCAAGGTGGCGTAAGCGTGGCATAGGGTGGAGCTCGGTGAGTTGCAACTCCGGCGAGCCGTTCACTACAAGCAGCGTTGAAGACAAGCTGCGAGGTAGCTTTTGTGATCCTTCGTTGGTGAGAAGCTGTTTGAAGGGTGGTCGTCCGCAACTTTATCTTCTGCGCGGCTTCGGCTGGCTAGTATGAACTTTACCATGGTACGCATGCGCACTTGCTCGGGAAATTTGAGCTGGGGATGTTGCAGCCGGAGGTTTTGGCTGGGTTGCGAGCGCTACTTAAAGTGAAAGTAGTGGGTGGGGAGAATAGAGGAGAGTGTCTGAAAGCCTTGGGCACCACCATTAGGTTTCGTATGTTTCCATGATTAGCCGTCGCACCTAACGTCGTGGTTCGTGTTCAAAGCTGGATTTCGTCACAAAAGTACTTGGCTTGACTCAGTGAGACATAGTCGTGAGCTGTGGTATGTGTTATTGTATAGACTAGCAAGAAGTGTTCTCAATTTGTTTCGTCTCCTAGAGGGTGCAGAGGACGTTGTAAGAGAACTGAAAATTTAGAAGATTCCTTGTCGTCGCTTTTGAGGTTGCTAATGTAAAGGGTACAGCTTCGTACTTCCAGGGGTTGCTGTAAATTATTGCGATTAGCATCCGCAACTCATTTCGAAGGTAGGCTACTTCTGCAGGCCGCGGTTTTGCAGACCATATTCCTTTAATGTTTCCTCCACTTCGTGTTTCTGTGGACTGCATTGCAGTGCACATGGCTTCTGAACTTTGCTATCCTAACTTCTGCCTCAACATTCTACAGCCCAGTGTGGTGTTATCTTAATTATCAGACCTTGGAAAGGTCTTCGCTGAAATATTCGTATAAAAAAGCAACTCTCACTTCGAGACTTTAGGCCAATTTGGTGAGGGCATCGATTTATTCGCGAGTAGATGTTGATGTAACCCTACTTTTGTACTGGCTGAATCATGTGAGTGCAGGCCAAGTGCACCGTGGTACTTTGGGCACATTGCTAGTGAAGGGAGGCGAGAGCAAGCTGACGCTGAGGAATTGCCGACGCAAGTTGGAGCTGAAGAAAAGTTGACGGTCAGCGAAATGTTGGAGGTCATGGACAAGCACTACCATTGTAGTTCATGCCCCAAGGTCCTGCATCATTGGCTGAGCCATCAGCACCTGCTACCATGGACTTCTCTTGCGACAGTGCCTACCACAGTTTTACCCCAAGCGGGTGCAACTCATTTTCGTCGGCATGGAGCCAGACGCTTCCTGAGCTCGACATAGATAACAGTATGCACAAACTCTTCGAAGGGCTTCCGGATATTGTCGAGCCTGACTTAGTCGGCCGAGATGAGGGTGTTTGTAGATGTTCCGCTGTCACACTGTCGCCCTCCTTCCCATCGACTCCTCCAGCGCATGCGGGCAGGCTGAGCTCGATGCCTTACATGATTGGAGCTGTGACCCCAGCCATCCCAGCGCTGGACGCAAGGTCTCCGGTGTCTCATTTGGCTGGGGATGCGGCGAAGGCACCCTTGCTACTGAGGCCCAAGCCTCAAGAATTGACTCAGCCTGTATACGAGGCCGCTAATCTCGAAGGAGGACGCTCTTGCAAAGGTAAAGCTGCACCAGTACGGAGTAAACTTTTAGAAACTAAAAAGCAGAATAATCAATCTTCAGTCAAGAATGCTATGGAGGCGATACCGACCACAATTCAAGCGATTCCCCAAGTTCAAGCGCATGGAATTCCTCTCACACCTGCTGCTCCCTCCATCTTTCCGAAGATTTTTCCTGCTACTTCTGCCGTGCAGATATGACCAATGTTAAAGTGAATCAGTGTGCACCTGGTATTTCGGACACCATATCCCAAACCATGAATAGCCTTCATATGCTTGTCTTGACCTGCTTTACTCTAGCAAACATTGGACAGTCTCACATTATGTCCTTGGCAAGGTGAGACGATGGTGGATGGATTTGAATATGAGCCATGTGGGTTCATCTTTGAACGTCGTCCTGCACTTGTGTGTGTCTCGGTCAGCGGCCATGTGCACCAACTTACAGTAGAAATAGTAATAAACACAAACAATTATAAGACACTGTGTGTGTGTGTATGCGCGCCATGATACTCTTGCAATGTGCGCTTGATTGACCATTTGCAAGACTACCCTGAAATCTGTGAAAGGGTGTGTAAATTAGAGCCTTCCATCAGTTGAATTGTTGCAATTGGTCTCAAGGGTTGTGTGGTAGCATTATAGGCTATTCATTAGGAATAATAGTCGTTTGTTCTTTTATGTAAAGCTTAATCTAATCTTTGATGAAAAATTGCTATTTATTTACTTAAAAGTCTATAGTAAAAATTTGAAGAATTATTCATATGGATTGGAATCAAATTATAATACATGGTGGCAATTTCATGAATGTGAGAGCTATATGGTTTGAGAGTATTAGAGGATGCAAATTTCAATCCTAATAATTAATAAATAACTTCCATATTAAACTTTTACTTTTGACTCATGATTATTTGTGAATAATATAAATATCTTTAATATTTATAATAATATTTATAATATTTAAATATAAATAAATTTTATTGAAGTAATATTATATCTAACTTTGACCACAAATATTTTTTTAAATTAAAAGAATATTCTTTTATGATTATATTATAAAAAATAAGAGAAATATATATATATTTATATATATATATATTTATATATATATATATATATAAATATAATCAAGTATAATTATATAAAATAAATATTTTTAGAATTATGTTATATCTTTATATTTTGATAATATGATTGATATATTCAATAAAGAAATTTTTCTATTAAAATCAAGAAATTCGATTGAGTCATTCAATACAATAAAAGATACACTTTTAACATTATATTTTAATATCTAGATCTTAATTTAAGAATTGAAAAAATAAAATTAATATCAATATAATATAATATAGATAAATTCCATATAAGTGAACAATTAAAAATATTGAATTATAATAAAATATCAAAGACACAAGAATATAGAAAAAGAGACTTGAATTAGAACAAGGTTTCAAAAAGAAATCAACAAGAACTTGAATTAATCAGATGAGTACACAAACATCAAAAAAGGTGGGCTAGAATTCCAAGAGATGTATTCTTAAGACTAAAGAACTCTTTGTTAAAGTTCAACAAAGAGTTCGTTGGAATATTACAATATAGAGTTTAAACCATAGTAAGTTTCTAATAGTCAAAGGCAACTAGGGATTAAGTGGCGGTTAGGGTCTCGACAGGCGGCTAGATTTAGGGTCTCGACAGGCGGCTAGGTTTAGAGTCTCGAGAGGTGGCTGGTTTTAGATGAATGTAAATGAAGTCTATGCATATTGGATGTGAATTCCACTTATAAGTAAAGGATGTTGGAAGTGAGAGTTATCTCATTCCACACTTCTTTTTGTGTGCAACCTTGCTGATGATAAGTGTTGTTGTGTGGAATAGGTCTTATGGTGTTTGCTGATGTTAGAGTTTGTATGATCTTAGCTTATGTTATGGTAAGAAGAGGTTCTGATTTGTAAGCTTAGAGATCTCTAACATTGCTTTGTGGGTTCTTATCTCTTTAGATAGTGAGTTTAAGACCATTGTGAAAGACCTTGATAGTGTCTTTATGTGTTATTGAAGCTGTTTCATCAACCTTGTGCATTTCATTAAATAATGAGTTGAAAGGGTGGAAGAATTTGATTGAGAGGTTCATAAGAGTGCATATACTAATTAGAAGCTTTAGAAGATCACTTGAGAGTGCTTTGAGTGAGAAATCACTTTTTTGTTCATAAGAGGATATTCTAAGTTTCTGCTAGTGCAAATTTGTTTTTGGTGATTTTTGATCACATAGAAACTTCTTTTCTTTGATACACTACTTCTTAGAGATGGCTTCTAGTGAGGGTGAAGATTTGAGAGTGATTGAGAAGTTTAGAAGTGACAATTTCTATCATTGGAAGGTGAAAATGGAGCTTTTGTTGGCATCTTTGGACCTTTGGGACATTATAGATGAAAGTGAAGATCCTCCATGCATAGATGCAAGTATTAAAGAAAAGAAGGACTTTAAAAGACGTGAAAAGAAGGCTTTTGGCATGATTGCCACAAATGTGGATGAAGCCAACTTTTCACACATTATCCATTGCAAAGGACCAGCGGAAGCATGGAAGACTCTTTGCAACATTTATGAGAGCAAGAACTTGTCCAACATCCTTTTTACAAGGAGGAAATTCTTCACTTGCAGGATGGAAGAAGGTAGAGGCGCTTTATAAGAACCACATCGGCAAGGTAAAAGGCTCTTACTGAAATCAATTAAATTTATTGTTAATGACAGTGCCGGATCCTGAATTGATTGCGCATAAGCAGCTTGCAAAACATTAGCGGAATTTATCTTATAGTAGCATTGGAGTCCATTAAGTTGAAGGAGCTAACAATGGACTATGTGACGGCAAAACTTGCTCATAAAGTGACCAAAAGGAAAGAAAAGGAGCATCAAAATGAAGACTCGGCTCTCTTCTCAAGACAAGGCAAAGGTACCTATTCCAACCAATGTGACAATGGAAAAAGTATTGTGAGAACTTGCTTCATTTGCGGAAAATCAGGTCACTTTGCAAGAAATTGCTACAAGGCCAAGAAAAGAGATAGAGAGAATGCTAACAATGCACGTGATGAATTTGGAGGAGATGACTTTGCATTCATGGCAAGTGAAGGCACTTCTATGGCTGCCATGTTTAAGTGGATTATTGATTCGGGTGCTACCAAGCACATGACTCCATACAAGTGTTCTTTTAACACTTATGAAAAAATTCCAGTAACAAATATTTGGTTAGGAGACAATGGCATGGTACAAGCTATTGGAATTGGCTCCATTGTAGTGGAGATTGTTGTGAAGAATGAAACCAAGAGGATCAGATTGAAAGAAGTCCTACATGTGCCAAAGATGAAGAAGAATCTTCTTTCGGTGAACAAACTTGTGTCAAGTGGTTGTAAGGTTCAATTTGATATGAATGGATGTTTTGTGAAGACATTGGATGGAGATAATGTTTTAAAGGGCTTTAGAGATGGCAACCTTTACATTCTCAATTGTAAAAAGGTGAATGGAGTTGAAGTAGCAGCATTTGCTGAATTTCCAAAAGATGAAGACAAGTTTGGAATTTGGCATCGACGCTATGGTCATTTGAATGCCAAAAGCATGAAGGAGCTCAAATCTATGGTAGTTGGCTTAGATCTTGGTCAATCATACAACAATGCCACGACTCTAGCTTGTGAAGGTTGTATTCAAGGCAAACAACAAAGGGCCTCATTTCCAAGTGGAGTAGCAACACGAGCAAGTAAGTTGTTGGAGATTGTGCATTAAGATGTTTGTG